>CM022393.1:156716420-156740418 GCA_011833715.1 Carcinoscorpius rotundicauda | reverse complement strand
GGAATGCGGATCTGAAACCCTCAGGTTACGAGTCGCACGCCTTAACCACCTGGCAATGCCGGGTCCAACTGAAGTGATGACCATTTATATAAAATTTAAGAACAATCTTAAGAAGAGCATAAAAAATTGAGTTGGGATATTCGTTTAAAATAAGATATACATTCCAATGTCGACTTGGGCCCCGGCATAGTCAGATGGGTTAAAGCGTGCGACTCGTAATCTGAGGGTCGCAAGATGCCATCCCCGTGGCAACAAACATGCTCGTTCTTTCAGCCGTGGGAGCGTTATAATGTGACAGTCAATCCCACTACTCGTTGGTAAAAGAGTATCCCAAGAGTTGGCGGTGGGTGGTGATGACTAACTGCCTTCCCTCTAGTCTCACACTGCTAAATTAAGGACGGCTAGCGCAGATAGCCCTCATGTAGCTTTGCGCAAAATTCAAAAACAAATCCAGTGTCGACTCATCAAAACGTTTTCTGAAATAGATGAGATACAGACAGACAGACAGACGAAGCTAAAAAAATGTGCCTGAAGTTTTAAGTTATTTTTGTACTCATGTAAATCAGATTTTTCCACGTGCTTTTCCAAGACCAGAATAACGCGACTGTAGTTATATGTTGAAAATCCATGATTTTAGGCTTTAAATCGAAGCTCAGATGACGACTTACGTCATTTCCTGCTGATAAGGTATGTTCATTGGTTGAAGTGTGAAACCAACGGGATTGGCTGCAGTTTCACCAAACTCAAGAAACGTCACGTAGGTTTTAAAGTCTGATTAGTTGATATGAATATATAATTTGAACTGGATCTCTTCACTTTGTCGAAGCCAGTCCCAAATTTTGATCGCCAAATATATTACTTTACAAACGAAAACTAACCCAGCTGTCATTGCTGCTACTAAAGCATACATTTAGATGGAAATTCATCGATTTCCAAGTCTGTTGAACAGAATAACAACTGTAAATAAGTAAATATATATAAATATATGTATAGACGTATATGCACAGTTAGGGTTACAAATCGATCATGCCTCCCAGTGGCTAAGCGGAATGTCTGCAGACTTACAACGCTAAAATTCGAAATTCGATACCCGTTGTGGGCAGAGCACAGGTAATCCATTGTGTAGCTCTTTGCTTAATTCAAAACAACAACGACAAATCGATCATGCCTCCCAGTGGCTCAGCGGAATGTCTGCGGACATACAACGCTAAAATTCGAGATTCGATACCCGTGGTGGGCAGAGCACAGGTAATCCATTGTGTAGCTCTTTGCTTAATTCAAAACAACAACGACAAATCGATCATGCCTCCAAGTGGCTCAGCGGAATGTCTACGGACTAACAACGCTAAAATTTGGGTTTCGATACACGTGGTGGGCAGGGCACAGATAACCCCATCAAAACAACAACGACAAATCGATCATAAATACAAACTGTGGTATTACGTACTGAGATGATTGTTAAAGTTATTTTTACGCACACCATAAAAGGAGCTTAAAAGTCTTCAAGTTCAGTAATATTTCAAGGAGAGACTTATATGCATACGATTATATGTATACATATATATATATATTAATCACGAGTCTTATAATATCATGTAAAGCAGTACTGAATGCAACGCCCTTGGGACAACTGTGAACAGGTGTTTTGATTCGTCACAACATTTATATTTCTCATTCAGTTTGTCTGAACTATATCGCTTTTCATGCAAAATTGAATTTATACAATTTATAGAAAGGAAAAAGTATTTCAAACTTTTATTTTTGAAAATGTCGCGCGACATTTACTCGCTTGACTTTTAAAAATGGCGCCGTTTAACCTTCCCCAAAAATTATTAAGTTGCTTACTTTTCTTTTCCAATTGAAAGCTCACCAGCATGTGTAACGTGATCACATTCAGTTACGTGTACTCGCTGGTTTGATTAAAGTTTCAGTTGTGTCCACAGACAAGTAGAAGGAACAAAATCACAAATGTACGTTCATTGCAGGTCTAATCTGTTATCAACGATCGTAGTTCCCTGTATTAACAAACATGTCTGTTACATTTTTGTTAAAAAGCGAAGTTTGAAATGATACAGAGTCGAACAACAATATCTGTGTTTACAGATAAATTACCGTTGATCCAAGAGAAGACGTAATATAGGAATATCGGACTATGACCGGTGTGTCACAGAATGTTTGTTTGTTGTAGGATTTCGCGCAAAGCAACTCGAGGGTTATCTGCGCTAGCCGTCTCTAATTTAGCTGTGTAAGACTAGAAAAAAGGCAGCTAGTCATCACCGCCAACTCTTGGGCTATTCTTTTACTAACGAATAGTGGGATTAAATGTCACATTATAACGTCCCTACGGCTGCAAGGGCGATAATGTTTTGGTATGACGGAGATTCGAACCAGCGACCCTCAGATTGCGACACAAAGGAATGCAAGTATGTACAACAAAAAAACTATTTAAAACCCACATTCTTCTATCATGAGGTCTTATTTTGATATTACATTTCTTTACATTCGTCGTGTTAGAAATCATTTTCTGTCCACTCACTTTATAATTTAGTTTCTTTTGAGTTATATTTAGATTCTTTATAAAACCACGAATGGTGTAGAGCTATTTTATTTCTTCACTCTCATTCGCTGTTTAAAACTTAATCAGTTTGTTGACCCCGCCTTCTCGTGCCCAAAAGATCCTACAATCAATTATGCTTCATGACAAGAAGCCAATGATTTTTATCTAAGCTTTACGTGAAGTCCTCGCCAATCAGCTTTTCTTAAAAATCTTTCCATGAGAAGCGTAGGATGTATTGGATAAAAAAGGACGCATACCTTTGAGATTTCGAAAAAGGTTTGGTGAACACTATTATAAAAGGAAGTTTGGCGACGTAATATCCTTCCCGTTTGAATCCAATTCGTCAATTTAAAGACAGTGGAAAACAAAATATAGCAAACGCTTGCTTTCTCTCAAATCAATGAGCGAAGCATTGCTGAAAAGCTAAGCTGTTTGACTTTCCATACATTTCCAGGCACAACAACAACAAACATCCAACAGATGTCAGTAAACAACAATAAATGATTTATCAGGTGTTTAAATTTATAAACCTTTAAATTAAACGAGATATTTACTTGTGTAATGTTTGTGTGTGTATGTTTTCGAATTGCAAAGCCATATCGGGCTATCTGCTGAGGCCATCGAGGGGAATCGAACCCCTGATTTTAGCGTTGTAAATCCCTAGTCATATTGCTGTACTAGCGGGGGGGAGGTTATGTAATGTAAATCAAATGTGTTGTTCAGTGCTTTACTCGTGCATCTACGTTGTGCACACATTCAATAATAAGGACCATATGGTCTTTCATTTTTGTCTCGCCCAGTCGTTAAGGTGCTCAACTCTCAACTTGAGGGTCCCAACATCAAATTCGTTCACCAAATACGCCTCGCCATTTCAACCGTGAAGGCGTCATAATGTTACAGTCAATTCCACAAGAGTTGATTGTGGGTGGTGTTTACAAGCTGCCTTACTTATCGTTTATCACCTCAACATTGCGAACAGCTAACTCGAGTAGTCCTTAACTGATTTAAAACAAACACGAATATCCCTGTAACCCAAATTAAAGAAAATAGCATTGGAAACTAATCCTCTCCGTTTAATATGAGATAATTGTCGATTTTCATCTAAACATTTGTAAGTTGTCAGCAGCTCATTGGATAATTTTTCAACCAATCAGAAGAATGAAACTGTCTCAACGAAAGCCTCCCTGGTTTTAAACACGTGCTGTGTCGTTCTAATGTTTTCAAAATTCAGCACAAAAAAAAAGGATTTTTATCCCATCGATCTCCTTGGATAATCTCACGATCTTCAATAAGATTACCTTTTGATCAAGAGTCAATTAATCATTCCCCATCTTTTTGTTTCAAGGAGTCTCCCCCCTGGGACAGCGGTAAGTCTGCTGATTTACAACGCTAAAATCAAGAGTTCGATTCCATTTGTTAGACACAGCAGATAGTCAAATGTTATTTAGTATATCTAATAAATGAATGGTGTATATTAAATAACAGATAAAAATATTTCTGACTACTTTTGAAGGACAATGGAAGTTAAGCCACACGTAAAACATTAACGTTTTATAAACTTTAGTACAACAGAAACTCAGTTGGTATTAGAAAACAGTGAATGTTTTTCAGGCGTTGTGGCAACATGTTTAATCAAATTGTTCTATGGTAGTTTGTTATTTTATAAAACTTCCGTAAAGTTTCTTTGTTTGTTTTTGAATTTTGCACAAAGCTACTCGAGGGCTATCTGTGCTAGCCGTCCCTAATTTAACAGTGTAAGACTAGAGGGAAGGCAGCTAGTCATCACCGCCCACCGCCAACTATTGGGCTACTCTTTTACCTACGAATAGTTGGATTGACCTTCACATTATAACGCCCCCACGGTTTAAAAGGCGAGCATGTTTGGCGCAATGGGGATGCGAATCCGCGACCTTCAGATTACGAGTCGCAAGCCTTAACATGCTTGGACATGTCGGGCCGTTTCTCAGGAAGCAGCTTCTTTGTCAGTTAAGTAATTTCTATATAAGCTGGATGAATATATGAAAATATATGAATATATGGAGTGCATATTTTCTTGAGAATAGAATCCTTTATCCATAATATACAGGCTCGGCATTGCCAGATAGTTAAGGCACTGGACTCGTAATCCGAGGATCGCGGGTTCGAATCCCCGTCACACCAAACATGCTCGCCCATTTCAGCAGTGAGGACGTTATAATGTGACGGTCAATCCCATTATTCGTTAGTAAAAAAATCAGATGGGTAGGTGGGTGGGAGTTTGGAGATTGTTAACTGATATAAGCAATCATTTGGTTAATCAACTCTTTGAAATTCGTTCTCTGTTATCTACCTTTTATTCACGAATCTTCTTTAAGACTGAATTATGGTATTCTGTCTTTTCCTTTCCCAGTTTCAAATTTACCTGTCTCCTTGATATATAGTGTTAAACACTGTTTTTACCAAATTCATTTATTGTAGCACATACCCAACCATATACCACATCATATATCACACCACATGACAGTTTCTTCAGACCCTAAATGTGATTAGCATATTCATTCAACCAGAAGGAATCCTTATGGAAAAAACGACAAAATATTTTATATCCTAACAGTAAACTTGTTACGTTTATAAATAATCTTACAATTCTTTTAACTTTACTGCTAACAGTAAGTAACACTCGAATGGTTTTAGTGAGATATTCATCACAAGGGCCAAAATACTTTCTTCAATAACGTTAACGAATGGGTTTCAATCCATGCTGTAAGAACCCAAATCCAGAAACTATAATGCGTGCATTATAATCAAGGTTCATTTTCCAACAACTCATCTAATATCCCAGCATCCTCAGGGGAGTTAGAAATACCCAACATATTAACACATTAACAAACTGGTTTGGTTTGTCATGAATTTCGCGCAAAGCTACACGACGGCTATCTGCGCTAGTTGTCCCTAATTTATCAGTGTAAGACCAGAGGGAAGGCAGCCAGTCATCTTCACCCACCGCCAACTCTTCGACTACTCTTTTACCAACGAATAGTGGGATTGACCGTCACATTATAACGCCCTCACGGCTGAAAGGGCGAGCATGTTTGGCTCGACCGCGATGCGAACCCGCGACACTCAGATTACGAGTCGCACGCCTTAACACCCTTGGCCATGTCTGGCCTATATCAGAAAGACATCTTTTCTTTTTGAAAAGCCCCCCCAGTGGCTCAGTGGTATGGCTGCGGACTTACACGCTAAAATCTGGGTTTCGATACTCGTGGTGGGCAGAGCACAGATAGCCCATTGTGTAGCTTTTGCTTAATTCAAAACAACAACATCTTTTTTTTAAAAAAGGTGTGTAGTTAACAACCCTCAACCTTAAACATAGATGACACGTGAGAGTGACCGCCACATTATAACGCCCCCACGGCTGAAAAGGCATGCATGTTTGGTACGACGGCGATTCGAACCTGCGACCGTCCAATTACGCGTTGAACGACTTAATCCACCTGGCCATGCCGGGGCCTTAATTTTTATGACTCACATCAAATTGACAATTGAAATATAATTGTATAAAGCTACAAAATATATCACTAGCTGAGTTAAGAATTGTTTGTAAGTTGTATTTATGTCAGTTACTACGTCTATCTAGTGTCATCCCTAATTTTGAACTGCTAACGGAAGATATGACATCTGTCATTAGCATTATGCCTCCCACCATCCATGCTAAGGTCAGACTGTCAGACTCACATCTGACAATCTGACAACAGATTTCAGTTATTTCGTGGTACTACATTGACTCTAACACATATTGTTTGTGCAATTGTTTTTATAATTCTTAGTTGGATAAGATGAACATTAAACATCTGTAAAGTATTTCTTTTGCATTGAATATACACCGATATAAACTTGTCTGTTGTTCCCTGTCTGGTTATTTTAGTTTTCTCTAACACGTTCGTTTACAAGCTAATAAAACCATGAACTTTAGACAATCCTCAGCATATCACTTTGATTTATTTATATTGTTAAACACCAAGCATGGCCGAGCGTGTTAAGGCGTGCGACTCGTAATCTGAGAGTCGCGGGTTCGCATCCCCGTAGCGCCAAACATGATCGCCCTTTTAGCCGTGGGAGCGTTATAATGTGACGATCAATCGCACTATTCGCTGGTAAAAGAGTATCCCAAGAGTTGGCGGTGGGTGGTGATGACTAGCTGCTTATCCTTTAGTCTTATACTTCTAAATTGGTGACGACTAGCAGAGATAGCCCTCGAGTAGCTTTGTGCGAAATTAAAAAAAAAACAAAAGCTAAACGCTGCAGTTACTCGATGGGCTATCTGTGCTGTGCCCACTACGATAATCGAATCCTGGTTGGGCTTATCGTTATAAGCCCAAATAAAATGCGTTCATTTTTCAGGTGGCCATCTTCACTATCAGCGCCTTACTTCTTCAAATTTACATAAATAAAGCTTTGCTGCGAGGCTCCAAACTGTTCCTGAGAAACAAAAAATGAAAGTTGATCAGAAAATTTGGTTTTCCACTTGAGACTAAGTTGAGTGACACGAACCCTTATGAACGTTTCTATTGAGTGTCATTCTGTTGAAAACACAGAACCCTTATGAACGTTTCAATGGGTGCTCGGCTTGTAACATTAAAATTCCGGTTTCAGTACCTTTAACAGGCACATCGTACATGTGTTATTGTACAGATAATCGCACCGAATTGGATAAACATGAAAGACCGCCAGTCTTGAACGACAATATTTTTGTGATATCTTCAGTTCGTTGAAAATGTATTTCACACTTATATACCTTCCAAACGGACATTTAGTACTTTATAACAAAATTAAAATGTTTATGGAATAAATGCATCTCACTAAAAATAGTTTAATAACAAATATAAATGAATTCTGTAATATTTCTCTCCCACAAACAGCGCAACCTTATAGAGTAGATGAAAATATATTATTGTACATTATATAACATTCAGGTCCGGCATGGCCAAATGGTCAACACACTCGACTCGTTATCCGAAGGTCGTGGGTTTGAATCCCTCTTGCACCAAACGTGTTCTTCCTTTGAGCCGTGGGGGTGTATATTGTGACGGTCAATCCCACTATTCGCTGGTAAAAGAGTAGCCCAAGAGTTGGCGGTGGGTGGTGATGACTAGCTGCCTTCCCTCTAGTCTTACACTGCTAAATTAGGGACGGCTAGCACAGATAGCTCTCGAGTAGCTTTGTGCAAAATTTCACAACAGACAAACAAATTGTTATCTATGAAGATGGCGCGAATTTGATATTAATTTTAAAAAGTCAATTATCTCAAAATAGAATGCATTGAAGAGAAAGACCCCGGAGTATTCTGATGAAGTCGACAAACTGACTTTATTTTATAACCTCTTTATGTATATTATGAGAGAGTCAGTGCGTGATGATAATAAGAGCTGAAGCTGGCGTGTCAGTTTGCGATTGGTTGTTTGTGGCTCAGATAACCGTGTCACTCAACTCGGAGGAACGTCAGAAACACTACGGTTTCTATTACTACTTTCATTCATGAAGATGTCTTATTTTATGATTCGAGAGCGCACGACATGACGAGAGCAAACTCTGTAGGCCACAGGCGTCTTGGGTCTCATCTGATGGGCATTGTTAAAGCCATTTATGTCAATTACTTCATGGTTTGCCCTTTCCAAAAGATTTTATAAAGCTTTGATTCCTAAGTTAATGAAATATTCATTTTGTAAATTTGATTATTTCTGATTACAGCTCTTGTCTTGAAAGTTTAAAATGTCCTATAAATATGTCATAATTATTCCAGAAGAGCTCTTAGCACGTACGATAACAAAGGTTTAATCTCCCTTCAACGTACGGTTTAGGTGAACTTCTCATGAATGCAGCAGAATGTGAATCCACTGTCTCATGATTTCACGTAATATACGTGTGTCACACTCCCACTGTCTTTCATGGCATTTTGCCCTGTCATTGGTTTAGGGTATCTACAATTTCTTCTGCGCTAATTATTCCTAATGACATGTTCGTAATTGCTCTTCGAACTACACAAACCAATTTTGCACCAAATGTAAAAGGTCATTATGATGTCGTTGTTTTGAATAAAGCACAAAGCTACACAATGGGCTATCTGTGTACTACTCACCACGGGTATCGAAACCCGCTTTTTAGCGTTTGTAAGTCCGCAGACATACCGCGGAGCCACTGGGGTGCCATTACATTGTCATCCTCTCCTGATGGTTTATCTCTAAACTAGTGGACTTGCATCTCGTGGATGTTGAGCACCACAGTCTGGTGCTATGAGTCCTCCCTCGATCACATAAAATAAAGAAAAACCTTATGAGTTGCATTTTATATAAAGTCTATTTGGATTAAAAACTATGCATTTAGCAACTAAGAAATTTTTGATACAATTCTATTCAAAAATCACATTTCCTCTTTTATTATCTTTATAAATACAATTATTACAAAAAATGTTGCTGAATAGAAAAACATTTTAAGGATGACTTGAAAATAAACCAAACAAGACAGGATTGAAATTGGACATATTACTTGATCTGACTAATGATCACATAACAGACTAATCTATCTCGACTTTAGAGGTAAAATAAAATCTATTCATTATTGACTTCCCTTCTTTGTGTATTATTGTATTCACTATTGGCTTCTCTACTTTGTGTATTGTTGTATTCACTATTGGCTTCTCTACTTTGTGTATTACTGTGTTCATTATTGGCTTCTCTACTTTGTATATTGTTGTATTCACTATTGGCTTCTCTACTTTGTATATTGTTGTATTCACTATTGGCTTCTCTACTTTGTGTATTACTGTGTTCATTATTGGCTTCTCTACTTTGTATATTGTTGTATTCACTATTGGCTTCTCTACTTTGTGTATTGTTGTATTCACTATTGGCTTCTCTACTTTGTGTATTGTTGTATTCATTACTGGCTTCTCTACTTTGTGTATTACTGTGTTCATTATTGGCTTCTCTACTTTGTATATTGTTGTATTCACTATTGGCTTCTCTACTTTGTGTATTGTTGTATTCACTAGTGGCTTCTCTACTTTGTATATTGGTTGTATTCACTATTGGGCTTCTCTACTTTGTGTATTGTTGTATTCACTATTGGCTTCTCTACTTTGTGTATTACTGTGTTCATTATTGGCTTCTCTACTTTGTGTATTGTTGTATTCATTACTGGCTTCTCTACTTTGTGTATTACTGTGTTCATTATTGGCTTCTCTACTTTGTATATTGTTGTATTCACTATTGGCTTCTCTACTTTGTGTATTGTTGTATTCACTATTGGCTTCTCTACTTTGTGTATTGTTGTATTCACTATTGGCTTCTCTACTTTGTATATTGTTGTATTCACTATTGGCTTCTCTACTTTGTGTATTGTTGTATTCACTATTGGCTTCTCTACTTTGTGTATTACTGTGTTCATTATTGGCTTCTCTACTTTGTATATTGTTGTTATTCACTATTGGCTTCTCTACTTTGTGTATTGTTGTATTCACTATTGGCTTCTCTACTTTGTGTATTACTGTGTTCATTATTGGCTTCTCTACTTTGTATATTGTTGTATTCACTATTGGCTTCTCTACTTTGTATATTGTTGTATTCATTACTGGCTTCTCTACTTTGTGTATTACTGTGTTCATTATTGGCTTCTCTACTTTGTATATTGTTGTATTCACTATTGGCTTCTCTACTTTGTGTATTGTTGTATTCACTATTGGCTTCTCTACTTTGTGTATTACTGTGTTCATTATTGGCTTCTCTACTTTGTATATGTTGTATTCACTATTGGCTTCTCTACTTGTGTATTGTTGTATTCACTATTGACTTCTCTACTTTGTGTATTACTGTGTTCATTATTGGCTTCTCTACTTTGTATATTGTTGTATTCACTATTGGCTTCTCTACTTTGTGTATTGTTGTATTCACTATTGGCTTCTCTACTTTGTGTATTACTGTGTTCATTATTGGCTTCTCTACTTTGTATATTGTTGTATTCACTATTGGCTTCTCTACTTTGTATATTGTTGTATTCACTATTGGCTTCTCTACTTTGTGTATTGTTGTATTCACTATTGGCTTCTCTACTTTGTGTATTACTGTGTTCATTATTGGCTTCTCTACTTTGTATATTGTTGTATTCACTATTGGCTTCTCTACTTTGTGTATTGTTGTATTCACTATTGACTTCTCTACTTTGTGTATTACTGTGTTCATTATTGGCTTCTCTACTTTGTATATTGTTGTATTCACTATTGGCTTCTCTACTTTGTGTATTGTTGTATTCACTATTGGCTTCTCTACTTGTGTAGTTACTGTGTTCATTTATTGGCTTCTCTACTTTGTGTATTGTTGTATTCACTATTGGCTTCTCTACTTTGTATATTGTTGTATTCACTATTGGCTTCTCTACTTTGTGTATTGTTGTATTCATTACTGGCTTCTCTACTTTGTGTATTACTGTGTTCATTATTGGCTTCTCTACTTTTGTATATTGTTGTATTCACTATTGGCTTCTCTACTTTGTGTATTGGTGTATTCACTATGGCTTCTCTACTTTGTATATTGTGTTGTATTCACTATTGGCTTCTCCCTACTTTGTGTATTGTTGTATTCACTATTGGCTTCTTCTACTTTGTGTATTACTGTGTTCATTATTGGCTTCTCTACTTTGTGTATTGTTGTATTCATTACTGGCTTCTCTACTTTGTGTATTACTGTGTTCATTATTGGCTTCTCTACTTTGTATATTGTTGTATTCACTATTGGGCTTCTCTACTTTGTGTATTGTTGATTCACTATTGGCTTCTCTACTTTGTATATTGTTGTATTCACTATTGGCTTCTCTACTTTGTGTATTGTTGTATTCACTATTGGCTTCTCTACTTTGTGTATTACTGTGGTTCATTATTGGCTTCTCTACTTTGTATATTGTTGTATTCACTATTGGCTTCTCTACTTTGTGTATTGTTGTATTCACTATTGGCTTCTCTACTTTGTGTATTACTGTGTTCATTATTGCTTCTCTACTTTGTATATTGTTGTATTCACTATTGGCTTCTCTACTTTGTATATTGTTGTATTCACTATTGGGCTTCTCTACTTGTGTATTGTTGTATTCATTACTGGCTTCTCTACTTTGTGTATTACTGTGTTCATTATTGGCTTCTCTACTTTGTATATTGTTGTATTCACTATTGGCTTCTCTACTTTGTGTATTGTTGTATTCACTATTGGCTTCTCTACTTTGTGTATTACTGTGTTTCATTATTGGCTTCTCTACTATTGTATATTGTTGTATTCACTATTGGCTTCTCTACTTTGTGTATTGTTGTATTCACTATTGACTTCTCTACTTTGTGTATTACTGTGTTCATTATTGGCTTCTCTACTTTGTATATTGTTGTATTCACTATTGGCTTCTCTACTTTGTGTATTGTTGTATTCACTATTGGCTTCTCTACTTTGTGTATTACTGTGTTCATTATTGGCTTCTCTACTTTGTATATTGTTGTATTCACTATTGGCTTCTCTACTTTGTATATTGTTGTATTCACTATTGGCTTCTCTACTTTGTGTATTGTTGTATTCATTACTGGCTTCTCTACTTTGTGTATTACTGTGTTCATTATTGGCTTCTCTACTTTGTATATTGTTGTATTCACTATTGGCTTCTCTACTTTGTGTATTGTTGTATTCACTATTGGCTTCTCTACTTTGTATATTGTTGTATTCACTATTGGCTTCTCTACTTTGTGTATTGTTGTATTCACTATTGGCTTCTCTACTTTGTGTATTACTGTGTTCATTATTGGCTTCTCTACTTTGTATATTGTTGTATTCACTATTGGCTTCTCTACTTTGTGTATTACTGTGTTCATTATTGGCTTCTCTACTTTGTATATTGTTGTATTCACTATTGGCTTCTCTACTTTGTATATTGTTGTATTCACTATTGGTTTCTCTACTTTGTGTATTGTTGTATTCACTATTGACTTCTCTACTTTGTGTATTACTGTGTTCATTATTGGCTTCTCTACTTTGTATATTGTTGTATTCATTATTGGCTTCTCTACTTTGTATATTGTTGTATTCACTATTGGCTTCTCTACTTTGTATATTGTTGTATTCACTATTGGCTTCTCTACTTTGTGCATTATTGTATTCACTATTGGCTTCTCTACTTTGTGTATTGTTGTATTCACTATTGGCTTCTCTACTTTGTATATTGTTGTACTCATTATTGGCTTCTCTACTTGTATATGTGTTGTATGCACGTATTGGCCTTCTCTACTTTGTTGGCATTATTGTAGTCACTAATTTGGCGCTCTGTACTTCGTCTGTCTAAAGCTTGGGTGATTGAATACAACCTCAGCTATCGGGTCAGTATACATATCCATTAGTTGGTAACTTTATAATATTACGATTATTACTAGTGTTATAATAGACATCTCTCATTTAAGATATCTCTAGTAGCTCTACCCTAGCGTTGTTAATTAGTGATAATATTTTTCCTAATACTTATTTGTTTTTTATAAGGTCTTTTACTCGAGTTACACGGTTATAAAGTATATTATAAAACTTTATAAACAATAATGAAATATATTGTTGTATTCACTATTGGCTTCTCTACTTTGTGTATTGTTGTATTCACTATTGGCTTCTCTACTTTGTATATTGTTGTACTCATTATTGGCTTCTCTACTTTGTATATTGTTGTATTCACTATTGGCTTCTCTACTTTGTGCATTATTGTATTCACTATTGGCCTCTGTACTTCGTCTGTCTAAAGCTTGGTGATTGAATACAACCTCAGCTATCGTCATTATACATATCCATTAGTTAACTTTATAATATTACTATTATTACTAGTTTATAATAGACATCTCTCATTTAATATATCTCTAGTAGCTCTACCTAGCGTTTTTAATTAGTGATAATATTTTTCCTAATACTTATTTGTTTTTTATAAGGTCTTTTACTCGAGTTACACGGTTATAAAGTATATTATAAAACTTTATAAACAATAATGAAATATATTGCCAAAATTCTTGAAGTCTGTTTCACTCTATCAAATGATGATAACATTATAGTTACCGTTAGGTGGATAATAGACCTGATGAAGAAAGATAATGTTGAACAAAAATAAGAAATCTCAGTTTTAGAAATTCGTCGATTTTCGACTTTGGAACGCTCTGTATAGCTGAAAAGCGGCGTATACATCAGGTATATAGTGACTATGCAGGGTAGCTCTCATATACAGCTGCTTTTGAATATCTACAGAAAGGAAATTTCAGATGGCTTTTGAGTCGTTCTAATAGGGGTGTCTATATAATCCGAGGCCTAATCTCCTATTGTATAGTAGGTTTCATTTATTTGAAATTTCGTGCAAAGCTAACCGTTTCTAATTCAGCACTGACATATTTTTTTACCAACGAACAGTGGGATTGACCATTGGATAATAACGCCTTCGTGGCTGAAAGGGCGAACATGTTTGGTGTGACAGAGAGTAAAACCAGCAACCCCCAGATTGTGAGTCAAACTTCACCTGAGCTATTATTCAGTAGAAGGAAAATAAATATTTCTTTGGAGAAAGATAACTGATAAATACTTATTACTTATGGATTTTGTTTAGATAAAGTAAATACACTAAGAAATACACTAAGAAATACACTGATGATAGAAAATTTAGTTTGTAATTATGCAGCAATACAAATGTGAACTACGCGGGTAAAATGCGGATGGTGAATAATGAGACGACCTTAAGATTTACGTCCTCCAACGGATCAGTGCATCTACAACGCTATTATCCGGGGCTCGAATCCCGCTGCATACACGCAAATATCCCAATGTCACTTTGTTCTGAAATAAATAAACCAACAAAAATATTAATTGTGTGTTGTTACGCACAAAACTACACAATCGATTATTTGTAGTCTCGTCAATATGGGTATCGAAATCCAATTTTCAGCGTTATAATCCCTTACAGTTACCACTAAGCAATTGAGTATTAAATATCACAGAGTACGTTCTACCAGAATTAAACACAAATTATAGAATAATAATAATATTGTAATATCTATTTGTATAATATATTAAGTGTAAATTACATGAGAAATTCTAAACACAGAGAACGTGTAAGAGTTCTTACAAACTTACAAGAACAAAACACAAAATGTACTGATATGGCCAGGTGGTTAGAGCCCTTGATTCGCAAACTGAGGGCGGCTGGTTCGAATCACCGTCTTATCAAACATGCTCACCCTTTCAGCCGTGAGAGCATAAAAAAGAAAGGTAAATCCCACTATTTGTTGGTAAAAGAGTAGCCCAAAAGTTGGCGGTGGGTGATGATGATTAGCTGCCTTTCCTCTAGTCTTACACTACTAAATTAGAAACGGCTAGAACAGATAGCTCTCGTGTAGCTTCGCCCAAAATTCAAGACAAGCCAAACAGAAACAAAATGAAGGTATAAAGTTATCTGATATATGGTACAGATCAAATCGGTATAGGAGAAACCTAGATTCTTCTCTGTAAACAGAGATAGCGTGATTCAAGCCCATTTCGCAACATCTGTGATAACGTTACTTATTCTCACATTATAATTTGTAAATACTTGGGATGTTAAGACAACCTTAGCTCGAACTTAGAAGAAGTAAATGTATGAAATACAGTTAAGCTGAGGAAACTCAAATATAGTTGTGTCAGTTTCCCGAACTTAACAATCGAAGAATTTTCTTTCGTATCAAAATAACAAGATTAAATTTGACGTTTCTTATTTTTCTTTCTTCCATTAAAAAGTTGATACGTAATCTGAGGGTCACGGGTTCGTATCCAAATCGCGCCAAACATGCTCGCCCTTTCAGCCGTGGGGGCGTTATAATGTGATGATTAATCCCACTATTCGTTGATAAAAGAGTAGCCCAAGAGTTGGCGATGGGTGGTGATGACTAGCTGCCTTCCCTCTAGTCTTACACTGCTATATTAGGGACGGCTCGCACAGACAAACCTCGTGAAGCTTTGTGTGAAATTCAAAACAAAAAGTTGATGACGAGTGACAAGTAATATTCGTCATTATTTTGGTCATAAGCATGTGGGTGTTTTTCTGATAGCAAAGCCACATCGGACCATCTGCTGAGCCCACTGAGGGGAATCAAACCCCTGATTTTAGCGTTCGTAGACATACCGCTGTACTAGGGGGGGGGGCTGATCATAAGCCCGTTCAAAACTAAGGATTCATTATTTGCAGCCTATAACTGGAAATTTATATAAATTAAGAACAGAAAACGATAATTTCCAAATTAATCAATACGTGTTTTTGTAGTTTATTCTAAACCTGTAAATGCTTGTCACTCTCATGAATAAAATATTTTAAGCTATTCGTAATCTGCTCAAATTACGAATTAATTTTATATACGATAACGGAACCTACGCTCCAAGCTACACTATGGGACACTTGTGCTGTGTCCATCACAGGTATCAAACCCTGAATTTTATTGTTGTGAGCCTTCAGACTGACGGCTGTGGTCATACGCTACAGATTCAACATTGAACCCCATTTGTATGCATTTACATTGTTCTATTGACTAGAAGAACAAATACTTTATACAGCAATAGATGACTAACTGCAGTTACTGCTTTATATGGATATATTGTTGCAAAAAATATCGAACGTACAGAACATAATAATGAAGTCAGAAGGATTTTAAGTTCGGCGTTCGTGACCAAATTAGGAACTACATCACATTCGGTCTTTACAAGTCGTTATATAGTTGGTGTCATAAGCAAAGACAGCATTGCTGTCTCTTTCAAATCCGTCATGTTATAAAATATACTTTTAGCTCCGATTTATATTTAGGCTTCTTTTGACACGTGCTAATAACAGTGGGCAAATACCACGTGCTAATAACAGTGGGCAGATAGATACTTTACTTGTCTAGACCGTCGTCTATTACGTGTTTCTTTCCTGGTTAGGCGGAGTTTTATTCAACACAATTGTTCGTAACGCAGTTTGGTTAACTTAAAAATCCCCCATTGTGTCTGTAGGTATTGACTTGTCTTTAATACGTTATGGCGAAGTACTTTATGTATTGTTCAATGAATATTTATATTTGTATGTTTATTTACATGTTACTTTTAACATCAATACCTTGTGAAAACAATGAAGTCGACAAACTCTTCTTTTATCTTTCCATAAACGTATTTTTTTGAGCTTAGAATGGCCTGAAAATAGATACATTTCTGTTTCATTTGTTTGTTTGTTTTTGAATTTCGCACAAAGCTACTCGAGGGCTATCTGTGCCTACCGTCCCTCATTTAGCAGTGTGAGACTAGAAGGAAGGCAGTTAGTCATCACCACCTACCGCCAACTCTTGGGCTACCCTTTTGGCAAAGAATAGTGGGATTGACCGTCACATTATAACGCCCCCACGGCCGAAAGGGCGAGCATGTTTGACGCGACGGGGTTGCGAACCCGCGACTCTCAGATTACGAGTCGCACGCCTCAACACGCATGGTCATGCCGGGCTCTTGTACTGTTTCATATAACTTCCTTAACATAACTCGATTACATTACAAGTTCACCACGGTGCTAAGATGACCTTTCTCAAATAAATCGAATTTTGGTTGCATCTGAATAAATCAAAACCTGCAATTATTGTAGCATATTTTATCACTTATATTACGAATGTAACTGTTAAATAAAAAACCCAATCGAGCTGCTTCTCTGATATTTTTTATTTGAAAAGAACTGTATGTTCTCGTGTGTGTTTTTCTTATATCAAAGCCACATCGGGCTATCTGCTGAGCCCAACGATTGGAATCGAACCCCTGATTTTAGCGTGGTAACTCCGTAGACTTACCGCTGTACTAACGGGGGGAGGTTCCATGTGTTTAATAAATATTTATAGTACCCCATTCTGCTTCCATCCCCGAAAATAAATCGACAGAACATATAATTACTAGTTTGAGCCACGGGTTGGAAACAATACAAACAGTAGTTAGATCAAACTGGTATTTAACCCGAACGTAACCTGATAATTACTGTGTTTGGCTGAGTATTCGAAGAGCAAGGGTTCGAGCTGTAATAAGCTGTGAAACTTATTCCAGATTTTCATCTAAGGAAGCGTGCTAATCGTAAAAATTTGGTGGCTTGTGTGTCGAACTATTAATTCGAAAGTCCATGGTTTGCGTTCCTTTACTGCAAAATTGCGTTCTGTTGAGGCCCGGATTGGTTAAGTGATTAGGGCGCTATTGCGTGGGCCCCCCAGTGGCTCAGCAGTATGTCTGCGGACTTACACGCTAAAATCCGGGTTTCGATACCCGTGGTGGGCAGAGCACAGATAGCCCATTGTGTAGCTTTGTGCTTAATTCAAAACAACAACAACAACAGCTATTGCGTGGCTTTGTACGAATATTCGAAACAACCAAACGATTCTGTTATCCAATTGAAAGAAACCCAAAAGACGATGGGTTCTGCTATCTGGTTGCTTTCTTTCAGTATGCACCACGATAAGGGGTTGTCTCTGACGTACACGTTTATTCCACGTGTCGCATAAAGTGCCTTTTGTGTTGAAAAAAGCCAGATGTCAACTGATATTTCAAAATCTGTTTCCAAGCAACATAACAGCTCCTTGGAAAACAGACGCATTATTATTTGTTTTCAGCACGGGCTTTATTCGTTTCTGATGTTCGACTTGAATGCTGGAGGAACATTTGAGAGTGTCTGTTTCCGAAAAGTTATTCTAACAAGGTGCTAACAAAATTTATGTGACGTAATCGATGTTTGTACTTCCATCCACACTTTCGTTGTCTGCAGACTTCAAACCATGTTTGTGTCTTGAATCGAATTTATTGTTTGTTTGGTTGGTTGTTGTTTTTTTTAATACCGCGCAAAACTACACGATGGCTATCTGCGCTAGCAGTCCATAATTTAGAAGTGTAAGACAAGAGGGAAGGCAGCTAGTCATCATCATCCATCGCCAATTCTTGGGCAACTCTTTTACCAGTGAATAGGGGGATTGATCTAACATTATACCGCCCCCACGGCTGAAACGGCGAGCATGTTTGGTGCGACGAGAGTTCGAAACGAGTACGTTAACCACCTGTCCATGGCGGGCCTTAATTCATACGAAAAACAACAAACAAAAATCTACCATTAAAGTGTAATTTGAACATTTTCTGTCACATAACCTGATACACTCTACACATCCTCTTAAAGTCAAATCTATTTAATATGTCACAAGAAAGTCTAGCCTAATTAATATGTCTCCTCCAAGTTGTATCTAATGAACACATTTTCCCAAATTTTACTTGATAAATACATTAGATTTCCCAAGTGTTACTCAAACAGATGTTCAAAATGTGCACCTTACAGTGTTAACCCCCTTCATCACATTTCTACCAACACCTTACAGTGTTAACCCCTTCATCACATCTCTACCAATTATCACAATGGATGAAAAATAGTTTGTTACTGAAGCCCGAGCACGACTTGTAAAAACTCACAGCTCGAAGTGGTGATAGAGTTTTGTTTGACCCTGTATAACAAGAATGAAGACTCTCTCATTCAGATTTCCATCAATACGATAAATATTAAATAAATATGTTAACAAACGTCTCATCCATTCGATGTTAATTTTAAATATTAACATATAGACTGTTAAGACTATCACTGTGTGCAATTTATCCAAAGTCATCACAAACACATCCATTCTCTTACGATGATTGCTTTAAGTATGGCTGAGGCCAAACCTTGCATAAAAATAACTTCTTCGTGGCTCATAATAGAGGTTCGTTTCTGTTTGAAATATATAAATATGGATACAAAACATTCGTAATTAAATATTCATGTCTTCTTGGTCGATCGTAAAACATGTTTAAAAACAATTATTCATGCCTGGAGATTCCTGACCCACTTCTCTCTCATACATACGTCATGATATAAATATTTTGTTGTGGCTCGGAGAGAAAAGGGTTTGAAAGGTCTAGTGTGTTCCGTGCTTCAATTATAAATTTCCATGTCTCCCCCAATTACTTCCAAAGGCCACTTCGAGTGCGTTATTTGCTTTTGTAAGTAAGCACGTGGTCTGTACGTTCGTCCTCTTTCCTGTAAAACTCCAAAGAATTATTTCACCTTGGTCTCACCGTTATTTATGGTTGGTTATTCAACATGATACTCTGAACGTCTGTAGCTGTCATCTCCACAAAGAGGTATTACTAATCTCGAGGGAATGATGAAATTCCAGAGTTTTGATACATCATGGTAAACAGTAGAATCATTTGAAAACAAATTCTGGTTATGTATTAAAAGCTGAGGTCTGTTTGTTCTAATAAGTACTAACTTCACTAACCATTTATTAGAAATACTAATTGTTATTTGATCAGTTAAATAGATTACATAGAGACAAAAGCACAAGATTGGACGGACGGACGGACAAAACCAGACATACGTAACTTGTCTTAAAGTGTGTAGCTATCGAAGAATCTTGCATCTCAGAAGATTGTTACATACTCACAACCTTGAAACTAAAATTATAGTTACTGTAATAAGTATACAAATACATTTTTGGACCTAAAGTTTTGACTATACTTAATTATTAAACTATATAATATCTTTATCGTTTTCAAAATCAGGTGTTATTGTGAGAAAGGATGCTTCCATATCTATTTGTATTGTTGTAGGTTTTTTGGAATATTGTTCAACTGGAGTATGTTTCTTTTTTAACTGAAGCCAAGCAACTATCACATAAACTGCAAAAAAACACATTAAAGGAACAATTAGGTTTTCTTATATCATTTATCTCGGTGTTCCAAATGTTATAACATTTTTATATTTTTACGTAATCTGCTTCATTTCAGTTCTATCTCTATCCATTTTTTAATGTGTGATGAACGGTAAAATATGGAGAAACATATTTTTTTAAAATGATCAATTATCACCAAAACTGACATATCACATGAAACAATACTCTAAACAGTTTACATCCGTTTGTCCAAGAAATGTTTGAAACATTCAATATCTAGTGCGACCTCCATGGGCTGTGACACACACCCGACACTGATTTGGCACACTTTAAATCAGTCTATTGATGTTATCTTGGGGTATGGCAGTCCCCTCGTCTACCAGGTCCTGTCGGAGTTTCTGGACATTTACTAACTCGCCTCGATCACAAATTACAATGATGTTCAATCGGACTTAAATCTGGAGATCTGGCGGACAGTCAAAAGTCTTCCTTCCTCGTCGGCCCGGCATGGCCAAGCGTGTTAAGACGTGCGACTCGTAATCTAAGGGTCGCGAGTTCGCGCCAAACATGCTCGCCCTCCCAGCCGTGGGGGCGTTATAATGTGACGGTCAATCCCACTATTCGTTGGTAAAAGAGTAACCCAAGAGTTGGCGGTGGGTGGTGATGACTAGCTACCTTTCCTCTAGTCTTACATTGCTAAATTAGGGACGGCTAGATTTGTGCGAAATTCCAAAACAAACAAACAAACTTTCCTCGTCAAAGAAGTCCTTACACAGTCTGGCGACATGGGCTCGCGCGTTAACCTGCATGAGATTGAATCCATCGCCGAGAGCACCGACAAAGGGCCTCACAATGGGTTCAAGAATTTCGTCTCTGTATCGTCGTGCGTTCAGAGAACCCCTGTTGAATATGAGTAAGTCCGTGCGACCTTCCAAGCTCAGACCATTACAGAACCGCCCTGGCCACCTCCTTCTCTGTCAGATGACGCCTGACTACTTTGGTATACAAGGTGAGGCACACACTGACAAAACGAGCCAAAAAAGATCCATGTTGGTGTTTGTTTCGAGAATTAATGATAAATGCACAGTTTTGACGTAACAACCTTATATAGGGTACCTTGAGTTGTATTCTCCTTGAGCGAGGCGAGTTTCGTTTGAGTTGCTTCAAACTTCACTCCCAAGCTTAATATAAATACACTTGCAGACGAACGGATATACTTTTCATACATAAATTTAGTTAGGACAAACGTCCCCCCGCTATTACAGCGGTAAGTCTACGGATTTGCAACGCTGAAATCAGGGGTTCGATTCTTCTCGGTGGGCTCAGCATATAGCCAGATGTGGCTTTGCTATACGAAAACACACACAGTTATGACAAAAAGAACTGAAAGATGTAATTGTTCCTTTAATGTTTTCAGCAGTATATTTTCAGAATGTAATTTTTTAATGTTTTTTCGGTACTTTTCACATATAACAACACGAAGTGTGGACATACTCTGTCGATTTGCTTTCTGATGGGAGTTTCGTAGATAAATATAAAATTTCCATATCTGGTGTTTTTTTTTTTATCTCTTTTATAAAGATTTTTCTCAGACAGATCCAAGAAAAAAAGAGACAAAGTAGTGTTGGATGTATAGCGGAGGAACATTCGTTCGTAGTGCAATACGGTTGTACTTCACGTATAAACATGTATTTAAAGCTTTTCTATGCGGACATCTTGCCCTCTCATCTCTACAGTATCACTAAACCCGATTACGACCTAGAGGAACGCCTGTTCTACTGTGTTAACACGCGAAATAGTGATTACCGGCTGTTTCGTTCGACCAACAAAGAAGTCGTTTCGGTGTTTCGTCATTAGAAGCGGTCCTCGCCCATGACCAGTTCCGCATTAACAATTCTTAAATATATATTTAGACGCCTAATACAACGAAGAATATGAGAACACGAAGCAAATCGATACAAGTTTTTTGTGTAAGTTCTGAGAAATCTCTGGGGGAAAGACTACACTTTACACGAGTGTTAGTGTATCATATCATCTCAGGATAATATGTTTTTTCTATCGTAAAGTTATTTAATTATTCATAAAAAGCTCAAACTTCTTTGGTTGCACGTTTTACCAAACAAGTTCTTGTATTTTCCTTCTAAAATTAGTCTTTAAGATATTAAGTGGTTTACAAATCGTAATTAATAATATTAAAATTACAGAAAAAAAAACTTAACTTCAGTAATAACGTTTTTTGAGAACGTGTGCACGTGTGTCTGGCTGTTTTCTATTTGTAAATGCTTGCGGTAACACCAACATGGCGTAAAAATTCAGACAACTCTTAGAACACCAGGCGGCAAAAACCTTGTTTCACGCAGACAAAACGAAGGTAACATTTGATTGGACATAAATTTCTTACGTCACTTTTTGATATTTAAATATTTACCAGAATTTCTGATCATTGTCGTATTTAAACGTGTTTTTATAAGTAATTTCCGCATCAAATTACTTGTAGACCCACGACTTTATTGGTGACTAATAACATAAGTCGCACGAAAAATTGTAACCAAAGTACTGCAAATAAGCAAACTAATTTCTGTTGTGTTAGAAACATTTAATGATCAAAACTATTCTTCTATTCAGTTCTTTATGTCAGGATTGTGACAATAAAAACCTTATTTTTCTTTCAATACGCAACAATATGTAAATCCCACTGACAGTAAGTGGTATGTAGCTGAATAGAGCTCAGAAAACCCATCATAGACTTCGTTATTATAAGGAAGATAAATATATATAGCGATACATATATGTATATATATTTTAATTGGGTAATTTTTTTAAATTTCTTGTCTTAAGGGAACTTAGCTTCATCACAGACACACTGAGAACCTTAAGACTTCTATAACAAAAACTAAGTTTGCAGTCTTTGAAACAGTTATGGAAACTAGAAAACATTGAGAAATAGTATATTAACTCCCATCAATTTCAGCCAAGTTGTTTAGTTACCGTTATATACATTCGTATTGTCACTTCCTGGATACAAATGTTCCATCAACATTTTCTGTCCCATGTGTTGTTTCAGCATAATTGCTGAATACTTGTACCTTTCAGCAGTCAAGGTACCATCAATTATATTTCATTCTCAATCGCTATTGGCTGAAAGACAGTTCACCTTTTTTTTTTGTCTCCTGATACGCGCAATTTGTACACATTGTACATATAAAATGGTACATTTCTCGTGTCTATCAGGGTACAAGTTATAGGTAATTGCAATATTTGCTTCAAAATTGGAATTTAATTGTAAACTTTGCCTGTCTCATTGTTTGAAGTAGAATGTCCATTTCAGAGGTTTGGTTATCTTTCCCACTGATTGGTTTCGAGCAGCTAGCTGAACGACCCGTGCTTTCGTGTACTTACAATTAGCTCATTAGTAAAATCTTTACTTTGTAGTGGCATGTCACGTAAAGACCAAACCCTTCACTTTGTACTGGCATGTCACGTAAAGAGCAAACCCTTTACTTTGTGGTGGCATGTCACGTAAAGACCAAACCCTTTACTTTGTAGTGGCATGTCACGTAAAGAACAAACCCTTTACTTTGTAGTGGCATGTCACGTAAAGAGCAAACCCTTTACTTTGTAGTGGCATGTCACGTATAGAACAAACCCTTTACTTTGTAGTGGCATGTCACGTAAAGAACAAACCCTTTACTTTGTAGTGG
>CM022393.1:156395702-156715420 GCA_011833715.1 Carcinoscorpius rotundicauda | reverse complement strand
AAGATCTTGTAAGATGATATATAAACTATAGATAGAAATTTTCTCGATATATGTCTGCGGAGTCACACCACTAGAAATTGGGTTTTGATACCCGTGATGGGCATAGCACAGATCGCTCATTGTGCTGCTTTGCGCTTGACTTCAAAGAAAGGAAATAGACAGAAAGAGACCGATCAAACAGAAGGAAGTAAAAACAAAGAGATTTTTATAGAATGTTTTCGAAAATTCGCACAAACCGACACAAGGTCTGTCTGGTCTACCTGACTAGAGTCTACAAAGAAACCATCTTGTCAGCAGCGCCCACCGCCAACTGTTGGGCTATTATATTTGAACAGTGTGATCTAACTGTTTTTCTTTTTACGTAATCATTGAACCAAAGTGCGGAAAAAGTTGCGGCAAGGGGCGTGAACTTCCGACCTTCCGATTCTCAGCCCGATGAATCTAACATTAGACCAAGCCATTCCCTAGAAGTGAAAGGAGCTATCCACGCTATGAGTAAATAAAACTCGTTTGTTTTCAAAATCTACGAACAAACTAAAGTTCGTTTCAAATTTGTAAGTTCATTTTTTTTTGTTTCAAAAACTAAACAATCTATTTGGCGGATAACAAATAGCGTATTAGTTTTAGTTCTTGCACGTATTAAAAGTTGAAAGTCACTCATAAACAAATAGTCAATAGAAATCTTGAAAATTTTCGTGTTCCAGAATTGTCTAATTAGTACATTCAACTGTCAAGATAATTAAGGTAAAATGCACGTGTCAAGTGCCCGCCTGTGACACGTTGTCAGTTCGACGTCGCGAGAGTTGGTGGTGGAGCCCAGATAAAGGAATCTTTCTTTAGCTCCAACGTGTTGCTAAAGGATAAGTTTTTAAAGCAAATATCAAAACTCGTGTTTTACACAAACGAGAGAAAGAGATATGTGAAGAATATTTTAGGTTATCCCGATGTGTACTCTGGTTTGTTGTAGAACAGCAAATTTTCGCCAATTTGTTAATGATAATGGGTCTATTGTTCCTTCTTTCTCTACCATTGTGGTAGACAGTTTACTTTCTCTTTCAAGCTTTTATTTCCCATAAACGTTAGAAACAAAAACACCTCATCAAAGCGTTTCATGTTGCAGTTTATAAACGTGCCATTGAAGGAAGACATCGCAAGAGATTATTTGACAAACACCACGGAAGAAGACGATCTTCATCAAAAACTATTTGCTTCTCTAAAACCGGTGAACAAAGGAAAGGTTGGCGTAGAAAGAAATCCTTGCGAATATTTTTACGAGTGTAAATAATCATTTACGCGATAACAACCAGAAAAGGTGAACACGAAACTCCGCGATTTTAGCATATTTAAAAAACCTGCAAAATGATTTACTAAGTGTTTTTATACTAATCAGTCTTATAAATTTTGGAAACGTTCAACAACTTTTCGGGTGAATGTAAAGCTTAAAGATGTTTCATAAAACCTCTTTATAACTGAATATTTTCAGTTACTACGAAACTGTTAAATGTATAGAGAGAGTAAATTTCTTTATATATCATTCTGATTAAAACCGAGAGCTTGAGGACAGTTAGCGTACTCATCATGGCGAATTACCCTAAACACGTACGGTTATAACTGACTAACTTTGAACACACGTTTTTCTGTAATTAAGCTGAAAATCCTCGTATAGCTAGTTTATGAACACGTACGTTAGACAAGTTAAGCCTACTTGGATAACACCGATTCTGTAGATGCGACTGGACATTAATTATCTTCTAACATCATAATTAAACTGCAGCAAGTTAAGATAAAGGAATTACGACAAGATCACGTGGTTTACCGATAACGTATTCCAGAGCAGCAGTGTTCGTGCTCCTGGTTTTTAATAATAAAACTAATTATTCAAAAATAAAATACATCAAGAAAACATTAAAATTAAACGATTCTTACTTATAAGCTTGTAAGAACAAGTAACGTGGTGCATCCGGGTGACTAGAGCGCTCGACTCGTAATCTAAGGGTCGAGAGTTCGAATCACCGTCACACCAAACATGCTCGCTCTTTCAGTCGTGGTAGCGTCGTTATAATTTGACGATCAATCCTACTAATCGTTAGTAACAGAGTAGCCCAAGAGCTGGCCATGGGCGGTGATAACTAGCTGCCTTCCCTCTAGTCTTACACTGCAAAATTAGGGACGGCTAGCAAAGATAGCCCTCGTGTTGCTTTGCGCGAAATTAAGAAAAACAATCAAATCATATGACGTCACTTGAAGTACGAAAAAAAAAATGAATTTTCTTTGATCAGACAAAACAGAAGGGAAATAAATTAATTAAATTTTCTTTAAATTAATAATATTTAAATATTTAATATTAATTCAAAACCCTTCAGTGTCCAAGCGGTAATCTTAAGTGCTTATAACACTAAAATATACGATTCAGTTCATGCATCGAGAGAAACGTTTAACTGACAAATCCTTTCTATCTCATGCTATAGGAGAAGCGTAAAATCTAAGACATGTTAGGCAAAGCTAAATATATTCCAAACAATAGTGAATTATCTATTCCACATCCAATCCAACTAGAGAAGATACGTTAGGTTTGTTTTTTGTTTCCAAGTAGGCTTGACTAAAAGAGAGAATACCAGACAGTCGGGGTTATTGGATTGCTTCAGTTTACAAAGTTTTCAACAAGGTTTCTACCTGCTGGTAACGATCTTGATCGAACCTGCACTGAGAACTCGACACATCGTCCAAAACTTCTCAGACAGATGCAGAAGGGGTATTTGTTTGGAATTTCCGCGTAAAGCTACACGAAGGATCATTGTGAATCGGCTACACTACCAAATACAATAGTAACGGTCTGCGCTCTTTTGTGAACTTTACAATTAAAGCATGCTCGCAACTAGGACGCGTTTAGATCAGCCGTGTTATCAAACCATCAGCAGGTTTAACCAGAATTAGCCAATGATATTATAGTGTTATTCTTACTGTACAAACCAGAGCTATTATTATGTTAAAATTCACAGTTAATCACCGATACTAATTAATTAATTAATTGACAACATTTAACTTTTTTCATTGATTAAGCTGAATCTTCATTCTTATATACACAAATCTTTGCTTGTTTGCTTCAGAATTTCTCACGAAACTGAGCAACTGGTATTTTCGCGCAGATGTCCACGATTTTGAACTGATGGACTGGGTCAGTGGTTTTCAAACGTTTCAGGCTTGCATATCACTTTTGTTTTTTTTTTAATTACAAACCCAGGTCTAATTTAAAAGAAATTAAATCTACAAAAACAAATGTATTTTATAATTTACTCAGTAATGCGTAGGAAACGACTGTTGTTTTTTTCCGACATGATTGAATAACAAACATATGACACCGTTTTTATTGACGAATCTACAGGCGAAAAGTGTTTGTACGTACGTGGAAAGTTCAGATAGGGGTCACTACATCTGTTATGAATTTTTATATTAATTATGCCATGTACCACCTACGTTAGCTCCACGTACCTCAGTTTTAGTATTCCAGGACAGGAGGAAATGAAAGAATTATAGTTAACAGATCATATAGCTAGTTATTGGACTCATCTTGTACGTACAAATAATGTAAATTGATGACTGTCGCTCCTATAACGCATCTATTACTCCAATGGTCACGCTCGGCCCACTACTTTAAGGAACCAGGCATTCCAGATTTTCTGACGTTTTATTCATGGTAAATTTGAAAGGGTTTATAAAGCTAAAACTTGGAATTAGATACATTCTGTGCCTAACAAAGACAGGAAAGAAAACATATTTGGTAAGGACAAAATAAACAAAAGTTTATATTCTATTATACATATCTTAACTCCATCAACAACAAGGATGAAATATTGCTAATTTAGGTTTTAGCTTGTAACTCCTTCACTCTGAAACAGATTACGGGTTTTAATAGATTTTTTTTCCAGTGCTAATCTATTAAAATGGCACTTTTATTTTTTTCCGTTCCTTTATTACGAATACCAAACAACGGCGTCTTTGATGTATTAGCGCATAATATTCGCGTGTTTACGCAGGGTCTGCCACTTGGATTTTACAATATTCGTCAATGTCCGTCATCTGTCCAGGATAATAAGCCGAAACACGAGCTTCTAATAAACTCTTCTGAAAGAAGTAAGAATATACGATGAATATGCCTTTAGTCGGTTGAACACAGGAAATCTCTTACGACTGTGTAAAAACACTGTTCGTTAAAAACGAATGGAGCATTGTACTTATTAGGAAAACAGTGAAAACACGTGTTTGGACGGATTGATACTGATCTATTGTACCAAACAGAGAATTGTTGGTACTTTGGGATGGCTAACTCTGAGTTTTAGCCTCCTGGAGGTGTTAACGAAACTGCAGCAGGTGCTCTTAGGTTCAGGAAAGTGATATTACAGGGTGTTATTTAAATAACACTGTGTAACACAAACTTTGTTCCTGGGTAGTATGTGTTATTTCTTAATTGCTTATGTTGTAAAGGTACAGAAAATGACCATTATTCTCTTCAAATTTTGCTTTTGTGACCTGGATAATGAAATTTAGAAATTAACCTATTTTATATGTAAAAACGGGCAAATTTGCACATTTTCATTTGCATAAGGACTGAATAAAACAACATACGAATAAAGATGTACATGTGTTTATGCTTGTTGTTTATTGTTGTTTAGAATTAAGCACAAAGCTGCACAATGGGCTATCTGTGCTCTGCCCACCACGGGTATCGAAACCCTGATTTTAGCGTGTAAGTCCGCATACATACCGCTGAGCCACTGGGGGGCTGTATTTATGCTAAAGTTATACAACAGTGTTTAGAAGTGAGTAGTTTTTCGAGATTTGCGACTGTAATGTAAATCACTTTCACGTATCAGCCCTCAAATATAGTCTCCCATCGTGTTTTCGTTATACACTCCTTGGTAGCGGCGTTCAAATTCCAGGATATCTTGGTGGAAGTGCTCTCCTTGATCCTCTGAGTAAGCTTCCATGTTCTCCTTGAATGTATCAAGATGAACGTCGAGGATATGGACTTTCTGGGACGTCCTGCAGTCCATTTTGCCGTAATTCTTCACCAGAGCCTCAATCAGTTCCACATAATTTTTGGCTTTGTGATTGCCCAAGAAGCCCCAAACCACTGCGACAAAGCTGCCCCAAGCTTTTTTTTCTTCCTACTGACCTTATTGGAGAATTCTGTGCACTCCAGGATCTTCTTTATTTGTGGTCCAACAAAGACAGACATCAACTTTGACCTTTGCTTCAGACAGCTTAGGGAAGAAGTCTCGAAGGTACCTTAAAGCTGCAGACTCCTATCCAGTGCTTTGACAGATTGTTTCATAAGACCCAATTTTATGTGCAATGGTGGGAACAACACCTTCTGGAAGTCCACTAGTGGATCACATTTGGCATTGTGCCTCCCCACAGAGAACTTGGTGCGTTATGGTTAGTGTTTCCTAATGTAGTGTGCTGCAGTGTCCCTGCTTTCCCAAAGGCAAAGATAACAGGGAAACTTGGTAAAGCCTCCTTGGAGACCCATCAGGAGTGCCACCATTTTGAAGTCTCCTTATAGGCTTCACACATTTTAGCAGATGCTGTCACAGAGTACTTTTTCGCTCTTGTCTTGATAAATTGGCCAAATACATTGCAGAATGTATCTGGAGAATGTTTGCAGCTTCTTGATGCCATCTCTGATAAAACCAGATAGGTTTATGTGTTCACTTAGGTAGCTAGAACTAAACTGAAGTGGTGAGTCCCTGTATATATGTTACTATGGAAAGTTCTAGAAAATTATTGCAAGTTATACAACACTTTAGAAAGTTATTGAAAATTCTTTATCAGCTACTCAGCACTGAGTATTCCTAGAATATTCTGGAAAATGGCTAAATTTAAAAATTTTATTACCCAACTCACAGAAACAAAGTTTGAAGAGAAAAATAGGTCTTTTCCATTCACTTTAGGCATAAGCAGTTGTGAAATAACACTTTCTGTGCAGGAACAAGAAAAAGTAAAATTTCTTTTACATAGTGTAAAAGATTTTATTAAGTCAAGTTTCATTATTAATCATTGATAACAATTCTGTTAAGACAAAGAGTACAAATTTCGTGAATAATGTCAAACTGATGAATACCTACTGAACTGTTAGGAGACAGCAAATATGAATACCTACTGAACTGTTAGTAAACAACAAATATTAAAAACATGAATACCTACTGAACTGTTAGTAAACAACAAATATTAAAAACATGAATACCTACTGAACTGTTAGTAAACAACAAATATTAAAAACATGAATACCTACTGAACTGTTAGTAAACAACAAGTATTAAAAACATGAATACCTACTGAACTGTTAGTAAACAGCAAATATTAAAAACATGAATACCTACTGAACTGTTAGTAAACAACAAATATTAAAAACATGAATACCTACTGAACTGTTAGTAAACAACAAGTATTAAAAACATGAATACCTACTGAACTGTTAGTAAACAACAAATATTAAAAACATGAATACCTACTGAACTGTTAGTAAACAGCAAATATTAAAAACATGAATACCTACTGAACTGTTAGTAAACAGCAAATATTAAAAACATGAATACCTACTGAACTGTTAGTAAACAACAAATATTAAAAACATGAATACCTACTGAACTTTTAGTAAACAACAAGTATTAAAAACATGAATACCTACTGAACTGTTAGTAAACAACAAATATTAAAAACATGAATAACTACTGAACTATTAGTAAACAGCAAATATTAAAAACATGAATACCAACTGAACTGTTAGTAAACAACAAATATTAAAAACATGAATACCTACTGAACTGTTAGTAAACAACAAGTATTAAAAACATGAATACCTACTGAACTGTTAGTAAACAACAAATATTAAAAACATAAATACCTACTGAACTGTTAGTAAACAACAAATATTAAAAACATGAATACTTACTGAACTGTTAGTAAACAACAAGTATTAAAAACATAAATACCTACTGAACTGTTAGTAAACAGCAAATATCAAAAACATGAATACTTACTGAACTGTTAGTAAACAACAAATATTAAAAACATGAATACCAACTGAACTGTTAGTAAACAACAAATATTAAAAACATGAATACCTACTGAACTGTTAGTAAACAGCAAATATTAAAAACATGAATACTTACTGAACTGTTAGTAAACAACAAGTATTAAAAACATGAATACTTACTGAACTGTTAGTAAACAACAAGTATTAAAAACATGAATACCTACTGAACTGTTAGTAAAGAGCAAATATTAAAAACATGAATACCTACTGAACTGTTAGTAAACAGCAAATATTAAAAACATGAATACCTACTGAACTGTTAGTAAACAACAAATATTAAAAACATGAATACCTACTGAACTGTTAGTAAACAGCAAATATTAAAAACATGAATACCTACTGAACTGTTAGTAAACAACAAATATTAAAAACATGAATACTTACTGAACTGTTAGTAAACAACAAATATTAAAAACATGAATACCTACTGAACTGTAGTAAACAACAATATTAAAAACATGAATACCTACTGAACTGTTAGTAAACAGCAAATATTAAAAACATGAATACCTACTGAACTGTTAGTAAACAGCAAATATTAAAAACATGAATACCTACTGAACTGTTAGTAAACAGCAAATATTAAAAACATGAATACCTACTGAACTGTTAGTAAACAACAAGTATTAAAAACATGAATACCTACTGAACTGTTAGTAAACAACAAATATTAAAAACATGAATACCTACTGAACTGTTAGTAAACAGCAAATATTAAAAACATAAATACTTACTGAACTGTTAGTAAACAACAAATATTAAAAACATGAATACCTACTGAACTGTTAGTAAACAACAAATATTAAAACATGAATACTTACTGAACTGTTAAAAAACAGCAAATATCAAAAACATGAATACTTACTGAACTGTTAGTAAACAGCAAATATTAAAAACATGAATACCTACTGAACTGTTAGTAAACAACAAATATTAAAAACATGAATACCTACTGAACTGTTAGTAAACAGCAAATAGTAAAAACATGAATACCTACTGAACTGTTAGTAGACAACAAATTTTAAAAACGTGGATACTTTGTGAACTATTGGTAATTTAAAAATATCAAAGTCTTCTACTGTTACTGAACTGTTTTTAGGTTAACATTACTAAATCACTTATTAAATTATTGGTAAGTTGAAAAAAATCAAAATCATAAACATCTACCGAAACAACCCAATATGGACAAGGCACTAGACTCGTAATCTGAGGTCGACTGTTCGAATCCCCGTAACACCAAACATGCTCGCCATTTCAACCGTGGGAGCAATATAAAGTGACGGTCGATCCCACTTTTCGTTGGTAAAAGAGTAGCCCGTGAGTTGGCGATGGGTGATGATGACTAGCTGCCTTTTATCTAGACATACACTGTTAAATCATGGGCGGATAGCGCAGATAGCCCTCGTGGTGCTTTGTGCGAAATTTAAAAGAAACCAACAATGGAATTTGAACAAGATTTTGTAAAAGAGCAGAAGTTTTGAACTAAGTGAACCAAACTTCGACAGTAAAACAGTAATTTCTACTTTGAAAACTTGATACATCAGTATACTTTAATTATTTTATGTAAATTAATGAAAGACTTGATAGTGTGTTTCTTTTATAATTGAGAGAAAGTTTTTCAAACAGTTTCCTCGCACTCAATTTATTTTATTAAAATTTCTGGTGACGTTCATTTTTCTTACACTCAGTAGGTGGCGCAAGTGCTCGTAATTTTTCCCGACTTGCATTTGATATTTCAGTTTTTGACTGATTCGTGTCTGTCGTTAACAAGACGAGACGAAGTAACGAACTTTTCTCATTGTCGACGCTCTGAACCAGAAAGCGCACGTGTATCTAACGTAAAGGAAATCAAACTCTGTCCCATGAAAGAAAATCGATAATAATGAGTTATCTGATGAACCTTCTTTAAAGTTATTATAGTATTGTGTTTAACGTCAACATATCTATTAACAATCAAACCATTCTGCTTTCCGAAATAATCTCGTTCGCGAGGAAGTGGAAACGAATTCATTTTCCATAGCGACCTCACTTTGTGTCACAATGATGTAGAAAAATGTCATGTTGATGCGTCTGATAGAGATCTTTTTGTCTACATAATTCTCAGTCACGTGATCTCACTAAGTTGTGGCAAAGCTTGGCCAATTAAAGCGTCGTCTTTTTCAAAGCACGAGCTCGTATAGTCACTTGTATAATTTCCAATAGCTCCACTGCAATGTTAGTGTAGACCAGCTGCTCATTTGAATTGGAAATTAAGTCTTTGGTGCGTTCTCCGAATTTAATTAATTACTCGAAAACAGAAGAACAAGTCTCTTAAATTAAAGTCTGCTTTCAGAAAATATTAGGTGATTTTTTTTTTTTGCTGAAGCCAGCTACGAAGTATTACTAAATAATCTAAGCATAGGGTGTCGCAAAAGGATGCCCCTTTGTACATTCTAAATTAAATAAATAATAAAAAAGAATTATACAAAGACGAAAATAATGTAACACTGCAAATGTGTAGATATGTGAATGCATTTTTATCGTTATTAATAAAAATATTTAACAACTGGGGACATGTATTAGAATTCCCCAATATCCAGTGATGTCCTTAAGCTGTTGTAAAGTAGTTTATCCAGTAAACTAAACATGAAGCCTTTGTGGAGATCTTGAACATGTCTAAACATGAATATAGCTGTATTATACCTGAAAATGGTCAACAGTCTCGAACACAACCACAATGTCGAGCTTACAAAATTGATTACAGCAAGAACAATCTAGTAACATAATAGTAATTTTACTTTTAATTTCAATTATTTTATCCCAAGTAAACAATGTAGCTAAACGATCTATGGGCCCGGTTTGACCAAGCGTGTTAAGGCGTGCGACTCGTAATCTGAGGGTCGCGGGTTCGCATCCCCGTCGCGCCAAACATGCTCGCCCTTTTAGCCGTAAGGGCGTTATAAAGTGACGGTCAATCCCACTATTCGTTAGTAAAAGAGTAGCACAAGAGTTGGCGGTGGGTGGTGATGCCTAGCTGCCTTCCCTTTAGTCTTACACTACTAAATTCGGGACGGCTAGCACAGATAGCCCTAGTGTAGCTATGCGCGAAATTCAGAACAAACAAACAAATAAAATAAACACACTATTATTATTGTCATTAATAGAATCAGTTCTGGATTCTCAACATTTTTATTATTATTACTTTTATTATTAATATTTATTTATTGTTATTATTATTCTTAAGAGCTCGGTGTTTATACTTATATTTAAGACTTGCCCTGTAACAGTTTCTCTTAACAATATTAAATATTAAACACGTGCATGCTCGCACGTTTATCATCATATATTCCATTATGTTGTTTCCGTTTAAACCATTTTTTTTTCTAAACTTACGTTTCTTTCTGTAGTTTCAATATTGTGAAGTAACCCCAGTTTTCAATATTTTAACATTGACGATGGAATTTGAAGTAATTCCGAAACGTCCGTGCATTTTAGCATTAACGTGTTTTCAATATTTATTATTAACGGGATTTATTTTGAAAACGTAATGCAAATGTAGAAAAAAAAATCAAAAAATGTTTTACGCTTTACCAACTGAAATATTTAAATATCAAATATTCATTTCTAGCTTTTATCGTATGGGTTGCAGTATTTTCAATTCTATAAACCTTCGCTTTTTACACCACAATTTTATCACGAACGGAAGATGCAGGAAATAATGGATTTTTAAGGAATTTAAATGTGATGTGAACAATTATTTTCAACATCTTGTCTGTGATATCAAAGCGCGATTGTAAAAAAAAAGAAAAAAATTTAAGAGGTGGTTAAGGCGCGTTCGACTCTTAATTTGAAAATTGCGGGTTCGAATCCCGGTCGCACCAAACATGTTCGCCATTTCGACCGTGGGGGCGTTATAATGTTACGGTCAATCCCACTATTCGTTGGTAAAAGAGTGGCACGAGAGTTGGCGATGGGTGGTGATGACTAGCTCCCTTCCCTTATAGTCTCACACTGCTAAATTAGGGATTTGTTCGAAATTCAAAACAAACAAGGAAAGGAGTTTCAGTTTAGTTTGATTTTAATTAAACTCGAAGCTAAAAAAAAGAGGCTTCTGTGCTCTTTCCACCACGAGTATCGAAACCCATCTTCTAGTGTTGCAAGAATTTTTCTCGACTAAAATAAGGTATTCACATAGACTTGAGAGCAAAAAAATGAAATCCAAAAACATTTGGAAACACTAGATGGCTAAAAAGCGAAATGGTTTGTTTCCTTATAGGAAAGCCATGTTGAGGTCTCTGCTTGGTCCATCGAGGGGAATCAAACCCCTTATTTTAACGTTGTAAATCCGTAGACTTACCGCTAAGCAGGAAGGTAAAATAACTGCAAAAGTAATTTTGAAGAACTCATTTGTGGGCGTAGCTTATCTTGAGAACGAATTAAATGCTGTCACGTTCTTGTTTTTGCCGTTTATCCTTGAGTTTCACAAACAATTTCTTTTCCTTCGTTACAATTTTGGATTGATATGTTATTAACCTTTCAATAGCGTGTAGAAATAGTCCTGGTGAGACAACAGAATTGAATCTCGACCATTCACATGTTGAACAATATATTCGTTTATTTGTTTATTGTCAAACACAAAGCTACACAATGGACTGTATGTGCTTTGTCAGCACTGGCATTGTATCGATAAAATACAATTAACGTCATAAATCAATAGAATATACGCTGATTAAGTGGAAGGCCCAAATAATGTTAGGACAGAAATTAGGGAAACCAGGTAATGAGAAACCTTGTATCCACGTGCATGTTTAAGGAGCAAGCTATAACAGTACCTGCTTTTTACATTTACAAGATTGCGCATTGTAATCTTTCACATTGGGGAACATGAACATAAATACGAATGGGTTACATTGTTCACACAATGAAGACTGGTGGTTAATTTAAAAGTGAGGTACTTTCAAAAACTAAACTTTAACACAGAGTGTTGTGAACAGATGATCTGTTAACGGTAACAGTTCTCGTCATGAAACGGTTAAAACAATGGACTCGCAACGTGAGAGTTGCAGGTTCGAATCCCCCGCCCACAAATATGCTCACCCTTTCAGCTGTGGGGGCGTCATAAAGTGACGGTCAGTTCTAATATCTGTTAGTTAAAGATGGCTGTGGTGGGTGACGACTAGCACTCCTCCCTCTGGTCTCTCACTTTAAAATTAGGGACGGACGTTACGTGACGCCTACATGTAATATTGCACGAAGTTCTAAACAAATCTGTCCCTTTCTAGTACAGCGGTAAGTCTACGGGTTTACTACGCTGAAATCAGGCTTCTCGGTGAGCTCAGCAGATCGTCCACGTGGCTTTGATATAAGAAAAACACAGAAAACAACCTAACACGGACGAGTGAAGAAGTTTTATGTATTTCACATTTACTATTTATAAACAATCAGAAAATTGCTAAGTCAGTTACGTCAGAAGATTCTGTCGGTTGCTTTGAAGATGAAAATCACGTGGCCGAATAAATATAGTTTCTATTGGAGTGATTTGGAGTGTGCAAGAAAATTACTAAAAATGTTATACAACAGAAAAAAAACAACACATAATAAAACAAAACTCTAAAGGGAATACATTAGAGCAAAGTGTAAGGGTTTGATAAAAAATATTTTTTTAGAACTTTAGAAGAAAAATAAGAGTAAAAATGTAGATAAATAAAGAGCCGCGCATGGGTAATCAGGTGATAAAATTCACGTTTCGACACTCATGGTAGGCAGAACATAGATCGTCTATTGCGTAGTATTGTGCTTAGCAAGAAACCAAACCCCAAAATAAACGAAACTATAAACGTACGTTGACTAAAAAAAACGAGTTATCATGAACGAAGCCTAACGTTTAGTTTGTTTATGAATTACACGTTACATAAGTTACCATCACGGTAAGTTTATGTAACGCGAAGTTTGTATAGATATATCACATTACATAATTACTGTTTCAGTAAGTTCATGTAATATGAATTTTGTTTATCGATAGTACGTTATATAAGTTACCATCACTGTAGGATCGTGTCAAGGACCGGACTTCTGAACCTCTGTCTTCGGGATCAGATTCCCTTGACACTGACTTGCATAAAATAATCTGTGTTAATGTGCCTTGAAAATGTGCGTCTGTAAAATAATTTGTGCTTTTCTAAATCCTCCTTTTCTGAATCCTTCGTTTCTAAATTCTCCTTTTCTAAATCCTCTGATATCAAATATTAATCCACATTTTTATAACTCTTTTTTCATGACCAAGTTTCCAGTTTCGTTTTTTCACTTATTTACTATAACAGTTTTTTAAAAATCTTGTCCAACTCCAATATTACGTGTTTTTGTTGGCGTGTTCTGAACATAAACGTCAGACTGCTTGTCACGACTAAAAACTGATCGAAACATGTTGTCGTAAACTTCCTGAAGGTTTTATACGAAATCTGAACGAGGTATATAAACAGTGACGCAACAAGAGTCGGCAAAGAGAGGTTTTCCGGTAGCGAATACCATCTCGCGTTACAGCACGTGCTAGTGATTGTATTATGGATACCCTACACTAGGAAGGTTTTTATAAACGACTCCTAATTGGAAACGAAACGAAGTTAAATTTCATTCTGTCCGTTTATATATCTGAAAGTTAAACTTGTAGGAAGTTTAATATAACAAAGGCAACAGACCATGAATGCTGGCGTACTTTATACTAAAAGTCAACTATATTGCTTCAAGATATATTCCGGTATCATAAGGCGTGTTTTATCGTAAGACTCATGTTCCTCTCAATAAAAAAGTTCAGATGTAAACGTTTTTATTAGTGTACAGCTGACATTATAAAAAACAGATATGCCAAAAAGGAAAGAAGAGGTTATTAAAAAGTCAAGAGTTTTGTGTGTACGAGGATGGCATAGAAAGTGAAATGGTATTGATATGTATTGTTTGTTTTTGAATTTCGCGCAAAGCTACACGAGGGCTATCTGCGTTAGCCGTCCCTACTTCAGCAGCGTAAGACGAGAGGGAAGGCAGCTAGTCAACACCACCCACTTCCAACTCTTGGGCTACTCTTTTATCAACTAATAGTGAGATTGATCGTACCATTATAACGCCCCCACGGCTGAAGGGGTTGAGCATTTTTTGTGCAACGGTGACTCGAACCCGCGGCCCTCCGATAACAAGACGAGTGCCTTAACCACCTGGGCATTACAAAGTGTGGGAATGTAATAAATTTATTCGTAGTCTAGATATGCATTGATGTGTGCACAAGTTCTAACATGTTTCATAAAACGGATATCCACTATATTTTATTAAAATACAAATCTGGGCTCGGTCAAGGCTTACGGTACTTCTCCCGTGCATAAGGTGCTAGTAATTTATTTATTAACCTGATTAAGCCCAGTTTTATTCCGCTAGAGAATTGTACCTGCCCAAGATTTTTTTTCTTCTTCTGATGGAATAAAAATATGTAAATATTGTTTGGATTTGGAAGCACTTTCATAAAGACGGGAATAAGAAAATATTACATTGTTGTCACGTGCTCTGCGTGTGTTGAACTTTGTTCTTTCTGAAACTGTTATCTCTTGGTTCCAGTGATGTATGTTCATAATCAGCATTAACGTCGAAAAATATACAGATATGGGAAAATCCAAACTTCTCTGAATTCATCAAATCGTTCTCAGTCGAACCATCTTATCGATTCTCCTATTTTCTGCCAAGCATTCATCACCTGACTGTGATCGTACCACATATATATTGGTAAAACACGGGTGTGAACATACGGATTTATTTCACACAACTGAAGCTTAGTAACAAAGATTTGATATTTTTTTTATGATACTGTTTTTCCTGTACCTCTAAATCCGCAAGCGAAGCATGTAAACATATTAGCACCGATGTAAATACGGTGACTGTTACCATGAGAAATATTCCATTTGCTCGGTTGTTAATGTTTTTTCTTCTTCTCTCATATTCTATGAGTCGTTTTAGTAAAATCCACAAAGGCCGTGAGTAATGTAAGCTTTATTAACATAAATATGGATCAGTGACACGCGAAAGGACCATTATAGACCATTTTGGGGAATATTACAGTTATTCAAGAAAGAGGTTTTTGCATACAACTGTGGTTCGTTAAGTGTACATGTGGAAACTTTACCATAAATATCGTCACATTTTTCAAACCGAATTTCTTTTGTTGGTGACTTTCAAAATATACGCTTAAAATAAAGGCTATTTCAATAGGAAACTAGGACGTACAAAGGTCCTAAGAAATTAATATATATATATAAATATATATTTTTTTATGATTACTAACACATTAATTAAAAACTAATTGGTTAATTATATCTAGCTTTGTCTGTCCGCCCAGTGGTAAGTTTACAGACTTAACGCTGAAATTGAGGTCCGATTTTCCGTTGTGGACAGAGTGCTGGTGGTCCACTGTGTAGTTTGAAACAAAAATATTCCATGCAATTAGTACAACTGACGTAATCGCTATTGTTATAAAGCTATAAAACTATTAAATAGCTTAATCTTTCACTGAATTTAAAATTTCACTAGAAACTGTCTTCACTTCCAGACGCAACTTTTTAAACTAACATTTTCAAACGTTTCACTTACACTTTTAAGTCTTATCGAGTTTTAAAATGAGAAAGAAAAATCGTTCGATGGAATAAATGTAATAGTTGATGGGACAGCAGTAAGTCTGCAGAATTGCAAAGCTAAAATCCATGGTTCGATTCTCCAAGGTTGACGCAGCAGATGGTTCAATGAGACACTTTCTTCTGCCACAAACAGACACATTTACTTCAAGGAAGACAATTAGGCTTGATGAACGTGTTGTGTTAAATATGTCGTTAAATAGGCCACAAAAATATTTTCGTAAGGATAACCGAACGGATTAATGATCCTCGCTTGTCAAACGAATAACATTGAAGTCTTCACGATTACCTTTCTTATTTTTAATATTAGCAAGTAATTTGTTGTGTGAATTAAGGGAAACTAGCCAAAATAACCAAGTGACAGTTTTAATAAATTCTGGAAAGGACTTTACATTTTATTTTGAGCATTTTCGACAAATATTCGCTTCCTTTTAAAAACGATCAAGCCCCTTCTGCTGGAAGAATGGTAAGTCTACTCGGGGGTTCGATTCCCCTCGGTGAACACAGTAGATAGCTCAATGTGGCTTAGCTTTAAGAAAAACACAAACATACAAAAATCTTCTGTCATTTCCTTGACCGCAAAATACTGACGTAATTAACCCTAGATACATATACTCAGAGTATCACACTGATATGTATGTGGGTGAAGGGGTGGGGATGGGTGGGTGTCTGTGCTTATCGATAAGCGACTGCGAGTTTATTTGTTTTCAAATTTCGCCCAAAGCTACACTAGGGCTATCAACGCTAAATATCCTTAATTTAGTAGTTTAAGACTAGAATGAAGGCGTCTGGTCATCACCACCCACCGCCAACTTCTAGGCTACTCTTTTACCAACGAATAATGAGATTCACAGTTAAATTATAACGTCCCCTGTCTGAAAGGGCGAGCATGTTTGGTGTGACGCGGATTCAAACCCGCGATCCTGGGATTACGAGTCAAGTGCTTTAACCACCTGGCCGTGCCGGGCCCTACTTCGAGGTATCTGCTGTAGTGATATATGCTACTGATGCTAACAGTTTGTAATAAGCTATCTATTTCTACATACGAGAGAGAAAACACTTCAAATTCACATTTCTATAGATTTGCTTAGAACAAACAAAAACACATCCTTTAATTTTCAATTCTTAAATAGCAGCACTATATATGTGTAGGAAGGATAACATGTAGCTGTAGCTTCCATTTTTATCAATATAACACGAACATAATTTCTTTCTCTGCTACTTTAACGTACTCAAACCTACCAAAGCTGTTTACTGCTGTCTCAAGGATTAAACTAGTGACCAGAAGAGTGACAGCATCACCTCACAAGTTACTTTACAATACACATAAGAACGTTTATAAAGCTCACGCATCTTACGTTTGGGAAAACAGTTTGCGGCCTTGTACGGGCTCAAACCTGACTCGCCAGTTTTGAAATTTACATGTCAAATAAGAGGCCATCTTGTGTCAGTTTTTATTGTGGGAACCAACTACAAATGTTTATGTGTACACACACACACTACATATATTGTGTATATGTATACACACACTAGGTACATTGTTAATGTATCCAAGTTAATCAACACTATTCTAATTCCTAGATATGGTATGGGTATTAACACTGTTATTGTATTTCAGAACGACTGGTATGGGTATTAACACTGTTATTGTGTCTCAGAACGGCTGGTATGGGTATTAACACTGTTATTGTGTCTCAGAACGGCTGGTATGGGTATTAACACTGTTATTGATGAAGAGAGAACAACGTTTCGACTTTCCTAGGTCATCTTCTGGTTAAGAAAGAGATAATTTGAATGTTACAATTCTACGGGATTGTAGGAGGCGCTGCAGTCAGATGTTAGGCTATTAATTAGTATAGGTTTAAAGGTGTTCCTTTATGTTGGTTTAATTTTGGTTTTAGTTGTATAAGTTGATTTTGTGTTTGTTTATATCTGTTTTCCCACTTAATATTTGAGTGTTTTCTATGGTTATGTTGTGTTTATTTAATCTGCAGTGTTCAAAAACGAGTGAAGATGTTTTTCTTTTGTTCTTTAAATTTAGCTTCCATTTTTCTGCTTGTTTCTCCAATATAGAAGTCGTGGCAGTTATCACATTGTATTTTATAAATAATGTTGGTGTGGTGTTTATCGGTGTAGTTCTTACATAGTATAGACCTCAGTTTTGTGCCTGGTTTTTGAATAAATTTGGTATTAACTGAAATGTCATATTTTGTTATAAGTTTTTCCAAATGTTGGTTATTTTCCTGCTGATGTCCGGAACACACGGTCTACAGCAGTATAAGATTTTGTTGTCTGTTGTTTCTTGGAGTTTATTGTTGTTTGCTTGTTGTTGGTCTGTGTGTGTGTATAACTTTTTTCCATGTTTTTTAAAGAAATTTTTGATGTTGATGAAGTATTGTTTTATTTTGTTTAATTCGTTATAAATTTTATCAGGTAAACATAGTTTTGTGACTGTGTTTATTTGGTTTCTTAATACATTGAGTTTTTGTTTCGTTTCACGTGCTGAGTCCAAGGAGATGTATGATCGAGTATATAATGTTTTGTATTTTGTTGTATCTTGTGATCTTGAGGTTAAGAAATACTATGTGTTTAGTGTTTTTTTTCTGTTCACAGGTAAACTTAATGCTGGAGTGTATCAAGTTAATGTGGTTGAAAAACTAAGTGTGTGTTGTATCCACCAATGGTATCATCAACATACCTGTATCAGGATAGTGTAGACGTAAGGCTGAATTTATTGCTTGTGGTTCAATCTGTGTCATAAAACTAGTGACACGAGATTTCCCACACTTAGGTTATTTATCTGTAGGTAGTTTTGGTCGTTAAACATGAAGTTAGTTTTGGTGGTAGTGAATTCTATAAGTCTTGTTAATTGGTTGCTGGAGTTGTGTATCCATGAGTTGGGGTCTTGGATATAAATTTATCAAGCTATTTTTCAGGCTTCAGTTGTTAGGACTTCTGTGAAAAGGGAGATTACATCAAAAGTGACCATTAGAGCTTTATGGTTTAGTTTATTAAAAATATATTTAAAGTCAAATGAGTATTTTAAAAAGGAGCCGGCTGATGTTACATATTTAAAAAATGACCACACTATATATTCACCGAGGTTGTAGTTAAATGATTCATACGTAGACATAATGGGTCATTGTGAACAATCAAGTTTGTGAGGTTTGAGGATGCCGTATAGTTGTGGTGTGCGTGAGTCCGTCTTTCGTAGGTAAATGTTTTCTGAGATCGTGTTGGTTATTTTTCACTTGTAGTAGTATTTTGTTTAACTGGTTTTCATGTGTTTTTGTTGGATTTGTGTTTAGTAGTTTAAATTTGTTTGTATCTGACAAGATACTCATTGTTTGAATTATTCATTTGTGTTCATTATAACTATAGTGTTGCCTTTATCTGGTTTTAGAATTTTGATGTTGTTGTCTTGTTTTAAGTTGTTTATAGAATTAATATATTTTTGTGCGAAGTTTTTTTTTAAATTTCATTTCTGTGAAATAATGTTAATAGTTTTGTTTAAGATACAGTTTTGATGTGTTTCAGGGAAATAGATGTTTTTAGTTCTTCCTGGAAAGTTAAGTTGTTGGTTGTCGGTGGAATTGTTGCCGAAGTTGTCTCCACCTGGTGGTTGTTTTTCATTGTTTTATTGGTGTTTCCAGTTTGTATTGAGTGGATCACCAGTCTTCTAGGTAGGTCTTCCAGACACGCTTTCATTTCGATGAATGGAATATTTCTTGGTGTAACTGCGAAGTTGGGTCATTTGTTGAGTAGATGTATTTCTTCATTTCTTAATTTTAGGTCGGATCTGTTAATTACAAGGTTTGTTGGTGGTTTGTCGTGTTGACATCTTTTTTATTGTTATCACCTTAGTGTATCAAGTTTCTTGTTGTTGTCATCTTTATTTATCTGGTTTCTTGTTGTTGTCACCTTTATTTATCAAGTTTCTTGTTGTTGTCATCTTTATTTATCTGGTTTCTTGTTGTTTTCACCTTTATTTATCAAGTTTCTTGTTGTTGTCATCTTTATTTATCTGGTTTCTTGTTGTTGTCACCTTCATATATCTGGTTTCTTGTTGTTTTCACCTTAGTTTATCTATTTTTTGTTTTTGTCACCTTAATTTATCTAGCTTCTTGTTGTGGTGCCTTCTTTTTCTTGTAGTTCTAACTATTAAGTTGATTGATGTTGCACTGTACGAGTCCACAAATGTCCGGTTGAATGCAGCAGAACATTTTATAATCTATATTAATTTTTTGTTTCTGTAGGCCATTTGGTTCTTTATATTTCGAACTTAACAAGGCTTTTAGTAGTTTTTTTTTATATAAATTATAGATAATGTTCGTACACTGATTAAAATTCTTGAATAGTTTCATCTACACAAAATTAGGGATTAGTTGTTTCTGTTGGATGAAATAAATATCATTTCTTCTGTTGGAGCTTCTACGATTTACGTTTCACAGTTTCGTCAGAAATGGACGAGCGTGTGCAGTTAACAATGACGTAATGTAGGTAATTTAAAGCATGATGGAGTTAAAACAGGTAACGCAGTAGACAAAGAAACACAAAAGGCTTACAATTCTCTGTGATCGCCGTGGTGACTGTTACTCTGACGTTAGGTATATATAATAGGTTAGCGCGCTGTTTTTAACAAATTAATATTAGAGGACATTCGAAAAATATGGATGAACTGTTTACTTTATTTGTGGCATTGAAAATGATCTCATACGAGAGTTTGAATCCTGGAATTTGAGGCATATGACCATCCAGGTCTTCACTGAAATTCAAGTCATGCAACCAATCACTCAGGCATTGGTAGGAATTCAGGCTTTTGAGGAATGAAACTGGGAAAGGTAGGTGAAGAAACTGATGTTATAATACGAGACATTTCGTGTGTGTTTCTTTTGAAACATTGCTTTTTTAATATCTAGTATATATATATATTTCCCTGCACATATTATTAGAAATACGTCACTCATTTAACCTCAGAAAATGTGTACGACTTCACGCTTAATGTAGAAAATAATAGAAGACAATTTGTTAGTGTAAAAGTTAAATTGTTTTAAGCGTATTTTTGGACATCACTTTTAAAACCCATAACCAAGTAATAAGGGTCGTAAATATTATAAAGTTCACTCACATATCTTGTGTTACTAATACTTTACCAAAACCAAAACCTACTTTTATAACATAAGAAACTTTCTCTGTTTCTCAGTCACTAACTAAATTAGCCAAACTTTACTTTTTAAATAACGTTTTCTCTTTGTTTTTAAACCTGGAAATGAACGTATTTACTTTCATTTATTGTTCATTTATCGAAATTCAATCAATAATTAGATTCATTTAACACTAAATTAGGTGTATTCAAACGTTTCAAATATGAATGACGTCAGTATAGTCCGCCAATGGGAAGAAATGCTTTGTTGTCGACTAGCCGTGAAAAATGTATATCGAAACTGTGCCAGACCATCAAGTGGTAAATATCTTCCTCGAAACAATCAGTTATGGATCAAACATATTGGAGCGATAATTTTTTTGTCTTTGTATTCCTACGTACCAACCGATCGAGGAAATTACGAACAAGCTTTGATCAGAGAGTGTCGCTAGCAAGCGAATATAACGACCTCTACATTCCAAAGATTCCAATATAGCGCGATCACCAAGTTCAGCGAGTTCCCACTTTCTGACAATCACCAACTTCCTCGATTCTGTAGTTCAAATGAATACGATTGCCCCCTTAAGGCCATCATTTATCACTGTGTGGAAGAAGGTGACATGAAAGAGATGAATACTTCATTCACTTCAACATGATTCTATACTGGGACTCCATGTTCTTCAGAAGAACTTGTTCATGATATAGTTCTCTTTTAATCTCAGGCACATTATAGTTGTTGTTTTTTTGCCATTCGTAACCATCAAGCATTTGTTCTCATTGGCTATTGATATTCACAACGAATTAAAGAACTCTTCTCATTGGCTATTGACAGTCACAACAAATCAAAGAGCTCTTTGCATTGGCTATTGACATTTACAACCAATTAAAGAAATCTTTTCATTGGCTAATGACATTCGTAATCAATCAAAAACTTTTCTCATTGGCTACTGCCCTTTATAATCAATCAAAAACTTTATGTAAGAAATCAAATCGTAATCGTTTGAAAAATATTCCCTTTTGAAGGAAAATTATTAGAAAAATGATTTCAACCGACAGATTATCAACATGTTTTTACAACAATAATTACTTTATAAAATAAAACTAAATATACAACACATAGATTAAAACTTCTATAGTGAAATAAGACTTATTAACTTAGATTTATCCCAAAAGATCCTTCCACGATACGTATCGATCTAAATTGTATTGATTGAGGTTTGTATGACGAAGTAACTGGTATATTGAATAAATTATTCGGTCTTATCAGTGCTTTCTTATCTTCTGGTGTATATTTCACGTGCATAACGGAAATTCGGGGTCTTTTTTATTAACTAAAAAATTTAAACAGACAAGCCGGTAATCTCACAAAGTCTCGTTTCCTTCTCGTTGTTGTATCAGTTCTATCTAACATACAAAGAGAACAAAATGTTGAGTTTATTTTGAACGCTTATGAATGTTACAGTATCTTGATAAAGTCAAGATTTTGCAGAAAATATGCATTTACTTGATAGGTTTACATTCGTTTTCAGTAAATGGTGAATATTTTTACTTCCTAAGTGTGTTAAATTTCATACATTGTCACGTAGATTCAGTTATCCAGAGGACTTAAGGTTAAAATTGAGAAAGGTTTTGGATTGGTAGTACGTATATATATATATATATATGAAATCCTATTGGTCCTGAAAAGAATACATAATTAACTTTGAATTCAAGACGAGAATTTGATTGATTAAAATCAGCTGAATCTTTGAAGTCTCGAATTTCCAAGGAACTTATGATTACAAATCACATTTGTACGAAGTTTGAATGTACAACAACTCGTTCTATTACACGAGGAATTGTTTTGGTTTTTTTCTGTCGTCTGAGACACCTTGAATAAAATAGAACAATCTGGAGAGAAATTAGCTTTTGCTGTTTTTAAATAAATCGATTTAGTCGCTCAGGGAACTGCATTATTTCTTCTTTGGAAAAAAACTTTGTCTTTGAGGCGAGTTAATTATCTGTTATAAAGTATTTTTAACCTAATTAAAGAATTATATCCTGCCAGACAATCTGTTAAATAGACACAAAACACTCATCCCGTTCAGGCGATACTGTCAAACCAGACTGAAAAACTCCACTAACTCAGGCAATATACAATTAGATGGACAGAAATAATTTGATCTCTGAATTTTTTTTGTTACGTGATATAATATGTGTAAATAAGCAGAGTGATATATCTCATTGGACGTCGTTTCAGAAATAGTTTGTTGTTGTTTTTTAATTTCGCGCATAGCTACACCCGTGCTATCTGTGTTGCTGTCCCTAATTTAGCAGCGTAAGACCAGAGGGAAGGCAGCTAGTCATCACCACCCACTGCTAACTCTTGGGCTACTCTTTTACCAACGTCCCCACGGGTGAAAGGGCGAACATGTTTGGTGCGACGAGAATTCGAACCCATGACTCTTACTTAGACTACGAGTTAAGTGCCCTAAACATCTGGCCATGCTAAGCCTTTCAGAAGTAAGTGTTTAAACGTCTGGTAGAATTCTAGTATAAGTTATAACGTCAACCGATGTCACTTAATGGTGTTACATATTTAGGTTTAGAATTTCTTGTATCAATGTACAGAAAGGGATATCTTCGACGTAATAGCCTAGAAGAAAGCAAATTGTTAACAATACTCTCACTACCAGCCCTGATCAAGAAGTTTAGTTTGAACGTCACTCTTACCAAACGTCACTCCGGGTCCAAAGCGAGGAACACATTTTTTCCAGAAACAGAATATGCGGGGTGGAAACAATGGATCTTCAGACGCACGATTCTAGCATTCTAACAACTTGGAAATCCCATAATATTTTATTGGTTACAAATTCTGTTGCGAGCTAGGGTGATATTGTTAGTTCCAATATCCTTGGTTAATTATATCTAACTACAGTTCCAGAACTTATAGATAGTATATAGGACGTAACTATAGTTTATTCTCGTGTTGAACGGTAAGAGTTGTTATTTGGAACTGAGCACACAATTAGTTATCTGTATTTTGCCAACAACGGGTATCGAACTCCAAGCTTCAGCGATGGAGATCCACAGACGTGCAGCTGTGCCAGGAAAAGACGAAAGAGAGAGAAAGATTTAGTCCATCTGTTACAATAAAGTCCTCCGTGTGAACATTTCGAAAAAAATTCGAAATACTGAAATAAACAAGTGTTGTTTAGTCTGTAACTTTTACCTTCCACGTCTGTCTGTATGCGAAACTATATTATAAAATGTAACACGAACCAAGGATTATTTCTACATCACATTTCGACATCTCGAAACGTGTACCGCTGAGGTTATCACACAACACCACTGTTGTAACCATGTTGCAACTTCCAAACATCTCTGCCAGGTCAGTCATATCGAAACCAGTTGTTAAAAGAGTAGAGACAGATCAACTAGTGTAACGCATAATGATAAAAAAAAATCGCATTAGAATTAAGACTGGAAACTTCCATGGTGATGGGGACCGTCTTATCAGTCACGCTTTATTTATAGGAAAAATATGTACATAAACACTACACTTTAGAAACGTCATCTCTATAAGATACGTTTCGCTTGGGAACTCATGCGAAATCAGAAATATAGATTTGTTTGTTTGTTTTTGAATTTCGCGTAAAGCTACACGAGGGCTATCTGCGCTAGCCGTCCCTAATTTAGCAAAGACCAAAGGGAAGGCAGCTTGTCATCACCACTCACCACCAACTCTTGGACTACTGTTTGACTAAGGAATAGTGGGACTGACCACCATTTTAAAACAAACGCGCTCACAGCTCAAAGGGTGAGCATGTTTGACGTGGCAGGGATTCAAACTCGCTACTTTCAGATTACGATTCGAGTGTCCTAACCACCTGGCCATGCCCGACCCAGAAATATGGATATCATGAACATACCCTACATATTCACCTAATATTTTTAAATATCGTTCGAGGGCTATGTGCGCTGACCATCCATAATTTTGGTGCCATAGCGTGTGTGTGTTTCTTTCTTATGGCAAAGCCACATCGTCCTATCTGCTGAGTTCCCCAAGGGGAATTAAACTCCTGATTTTAGCGTATTAATTCTCAGACTAGGAGGAAAGCAATCAGTCAGCGTCACTCATTGACTTAGCTTATTCTTTATCAATAAATAACAGGATTAATCGTAAATTTATAACGATCCCACCACTGAAAAGGCGAACATGTTTGAAAGAAAAAAAGGCCAATAAATATAGTTTGTTTTTTGGATTGCAAAACTAAAATCCAACCAAAATAAATTAGGCATTGTTCTACTGATTGAACTAACAGATTATATTTGTGTAAATTACTCTAACTTATTTTTTTGGTAAGTTTCTTCTTTTCAGGCATAATTTTATTGGCACAAAATTTATAGGTGTAAATCTTTTTGCCTGTGTTTAAAGTGTAGATAATGCATATATTTTATAGAAGGTTCGAATATATCGAGTCAAACTCGTTCAAAGAACTTACGATCAATCTCACAGTAATATTTCGAACTTACCTTGTATTTTTGTTTTCACAGGCCCATCACAAGCCCCCCAGTGGCTCAGCGGTACGTCTGCGGACTTACACGCTAAAATCCGGGTTTCGATACCCGTGGTGGGCAGAGCACAGATAGCCCATTGTGTAGCTTTGTGCTTAATTCAAAACAACAACAACAGGCCCATCAGAAGCCAGTGTTGGTAATTTTGGTTGAAAAATCCGGGTTGCTTTAATTCGAACCAAAATATTTTTATTGTTTAAAAAGTAGACTTTTCCCGCACTGTTTTAGTTTTGAAACTGCAAAAAGGGACTTTAAGTGGTAAGGTGACTGAAATACGTCACGAACATCACGAACTTAACGGCCACACATAAGAAACATGAAAGTGTTCAAATGACACGAAGAGCTATTCATTAGCCGTTTAGAACCACCTTGGTAAATATTATACACCAAGACTAGTATAATATTATGTCTGTAGCTGCTTTAATAGTGTTCTTGTCTGCTCATCCTACTGCTGACTATCGTGATAATTTGTTCTTCCCTACAGATTAAGTCGTTCCTATTTCAAATGAAAGCTAAACACAGAAAGGTGATAAAAGAAACATAATAGATTATCAGTTGTTTAATTAATCATACTGAGAATATGACTTTACTGATGTGTACTGAGTGTACTCTCAGTTAATTTGGCGAGTTGAGGATGCTGTATTTCACTTAACAAAATATCAGATTAAGTAGAAAACTTGTCTCCAAAATATAGGTCCAAAACCTCCATCTTGAGAAGTTTCCGTATTAGGCTTACTTTTAATATTCAATAAACTATACTAGAGAAACACCTAATGGCTTCTGAGGAACATGGCCCGGCATGGCCAGGTGGGGTAAGACTTTCGAATCGTAATCCGAGGGTCGCGGGTTCGAATCCCCGTCGCACCAAACATACTCGCCCTTTCAACCGTGGAGGCATTATAATGTGACGGTGCGCTTCACTATTCGTTGGTAAAAGAGTAGTCCAAGAGTTGGCGGTGGGTCGTGGTGATTAGTCACCTTCCCTCTAGTCTTACTTAGGGACGTGTTAAGAACTTTCGATACTTTCTGGCATTTCAATAAACGGTTTATTATGGGGATTACAAAAATATTAGTAATGTGTACAAATTGTAATATATGGGCTTAGCACAGGTAGCCCATTCTGTAATTTTGTTTTATCTTCGTATTTCTTGTTAACTATTTCCATAGCTACATATTTTTCTCACTTTTTTAACCAAATTTGGTAAGTTAACATAATCTGTTGAGACGAGCTGTCGAGATTTAGTCCTGGATAGCAAGAACAGTTTCGAGTTGTTCAAAATGACTTTTATTACATCAAAATATGTATATTATATAAAAACTGTATGACTGTCTTAAGCAATTTTATGGAGGGTCTCATAAAGATGGTAAACCTAACCACTTATGATTCGTGCTTGTTTGATAGCAACAAGCCCGAAATATTGTTGTTGTTTCAGTTTTCGCCCAAACTACACAACGGTTATATGTAAAGTGTGAACTAGAATGATTGTTTGTCAGTTTGTTTCGAATTTCGGGCGAGCTACTTGAGAACTATCTTTGCCAACCATCTTTAATTTTACAGCAATAGCAGATAGCCATCATCAACCACAAATTAACTTCTTTTACCAATGAATAGTGGGATTTACCATCACACTATAACACCTCCACGGCTGAAAAGTGGCTCACGTTTGATGGAACAGGGATTCGAACCCGCGACCCTCAGATTTCGAGTCAAACCTCCTAATCATCTGGTCATGTCTGGTTCGAACAAGAGGGAGAGTAAGGGGAGCACATTTAAGTTTGTTTGAGATTCGATTTATAGCGCCCCATGGCTCCAAAGTGACGAATTCAATTTATTTTGCTTTTCTTTTTGTGACAACGGAATGTGAACAATGACCCCGAGGATCCACAGTCCGACATGCTAACCATCAGATCATATCCAACCAATGAACTATAGTATAAGTAATTTATTTTACGAAAGCGGTTCAAATAGGAAAACATAATTGTATTTCCTTCAGGCTAACCACATCAGACTGCTACTATTAAATGCACACCATCATGTATTTTCGAGACGGTTGATATAAGTCTTTAATCAAAATAAAGCACAGAACAACCTTTCGACCATCTCAGGTCATCTTCAGCATACAGGCATAATTTCACAAGCCCTAAATTTTTTGACATAAGTGAGAATCGATAACAACATAATTTTGACAGGTTTTTCAGTTAAATAGCATTTGCTGTGAACAGTTTCTGTTATAAAACTGGGGAAGGTTTAAAAATAAGAAATTTACGATTTGGGACGATTTGTTCAGTTATTTGTTGATAAGCGCGGTCCTGTGAGAGAGCTCTTTCGTGACGAGAAATAAATACACAGGAAAATTTCTTTACCTGTAATTGAGTACAATGTTATTCGATGGGCTATTTATACTCTTCAAGCCACTGGTATCGATGCTTGGATTCCAGCGTGTGCCACCAGAGGATGCTACATAGGAAAGAGTTTTATCATAAAACAAGTCAAAATCAAGGTCAAAGAATCAACAGTTAATTACTTCGAGTTTAACCTGAAAAATGCCTTAATAAAGGGACGAGACAACGTTGTACTTTGAAGGCAGGCAGAAGTTCAGTAAATGTAAATATTTACTGTAATCAGTCGTTGATTATTCTAGTGGTCCTCACAGTTGACACTGGATCTCCTACCCTATGGAAAACAAAAACTTTTTTTGTTAAACTCGGAATAACAGCAGAAAACAATTCCACGAATACAATAGATTTCCTGTTTTATTAATGATTTCACCTGTAGCAACTGTTTACAAGTATTAAGATGAGCTAAAGAGGGCGCTGTCCAACAGTACTTCTTGTCCCCCTACATTTTCAATTTTTCTTGTTCTTTCTCGGTGTGTGTTTTGCGTTATTAATAAGTTTCGTACATATACATAATATATATACATGTATATATTAATGAACACAATTGTCGTTGTTGCAGACATGTAATTTAATCCCAGTTTGTCACGCGCTTCGTGTATCATTCCAAGTTTCCATCACGGAAAATGTGGAAATTACACAGTCATCCATTATGAATGGCAGTAAGGTTATTTGTAGCAAATAATTCCTTCAATATTCATTTCTGATTACACTGTAGCACAATGTTTAAACATTCTAGAGGGCGTCGATGTTTCCAGCTGTTATCTTCCAAATGAAGTTTCACGAAAAAAGGTTTTCACCGTGCTATAATATACCTAAATTTACAGATACGTTTTTCTAAAAACAAAAGCCATATCACACAGTGAAGACACACGTATAATAGTGTGTTTGTATTTTACAGTTGGCTTTTGTTTTGTTTTTGTAAACTAAAAAGACAAATAAACAAATCTGTGTTTGTTTTCACACATGTTCTGTTTCCCTTCGGGGCAGACTTAAGTATGCAAAATTCTTTGGCTTCGAGAGTATTTCACCATTACAATATTTACGTAACTTTTCGTATCTTACGAGAACAAACAGATAGTTTGAGAAGGAAAAAAACGAAAATCCGTCATAAAAGCTTCCAAAATCTCATACCTAATGTCAAAAACACATATTTCACGAAGTGTTTCAAAATTCAGCTGTTCTACTCGTTTTTATTCTCAAATTTTCTTTTTCTCAGTTTTTGAAATCAGTTTCCATCATGTCTCGTGATATGCACTTCAAAAACTAAACTCATGAATATGATAGCAGGTGTTATTATTATAAAACGATTTTGTTACTGCTTTTATATTACACAATAATTCCTGTTTCCAGAATTACTTAAGGGAACTATTGTTTCGCACTGTGTGTTTGTTTGTGAACCAACTTCTGTAGGAAACTGACAGCACGTGGTTTCCTTCACAAGGGTTAGGGTTAGTCATTGTTATAGTATGCTTACGTTATGCGATTTATGTTTTGGTTTTCAATATTTGAAATGGAAAAAAAAATTAAAAATCGGAAAATGTTTTCCTCAAAGTATATCATTCCACGGTTGTTGATTTTTGATTCTTTTATCTCGGGCACAAAATATTCTTGATAAATTACGGATCTAATAAAAACGTTTGCCAATGCCATAGTCAGTCTCCAGAACATTTGGTATATGTTAGTTTGTTATTTAGCACGGAGCTATATGATAGCTATCGGTGCCCCTCGTGGGTATCGAAACCCAATTGTTAGTATTATAAGACATCATATTTTCTGATGAGGGGGGCGGTTCGATCACAACTGATTAATAATTAAGCTAATTAAAATGAAATAGTTAAAGATAGTCAATAGTGTTTGTTATAATCTTAATCAATGATAATTTATTTTTAAATTTTAATATAAAATAAGATTTATGTAGCAAGTAATATAAGATGTATTGTTTGTTTTTTGTACAAAGCTACTCGAGGGATATCTGCGCTAGCCGTCCCTAATTTAGCAGTGTAAGACTGGAGGGAAGGCAGCTAGCCATCATCACCCACTGCCAACTGTTGGGCTACTCTTTCACTAACGTATAGTGGGATTGACCGTCAAATTATAACATCCTCACGGCTGAAAGGGCGAGCATGTTTGGTGTCACGGAGATTCGAACCTGCGACCCTCAGATTACGAGTCGAACGCCTTAACCCACCTAGCCATGCCGGGCCTATCAGATACTCTCTTATATCATTTTATACCACATCATATCGCCCTGTGTTTCCCTGGTAGTGACTGATCAGAAAATAATAAAAACATTTGCAATTATGGCAGGGACATAAAGATAAGGACTGAATTGTAGGGCCCACTGGAAAGGTATCATTCAATTATATTAGAGACCTTTGTTCTTATCTCAATATGCAATACCAGTTCAGAATTAGCAACTTAATTTAAAAAAAATGGCAGAAAAATATGGAAATTGTATTAAGTAAAAAAGGCTAAGGAAAAAGATGTTTTATTGAATAACAACATTAATGTTTAGCCCACCTTTACCTTATGGTTGACATGTTTCTTTATTATTTTTATATTTAAGAATTTTACAGTCATTTAAATCCTTTGTATATTTACATAAAGTGTATTTAGGCACGTGTTTACTCCAAAATTGCTTATCGTATTTTTGAGTGCAAAGATACATATTATGCTATCTGCACACTGTATACAGGAAGGGATTAAACCCAGATTTTTGCCTTTTGGATTCGGTAATTGTTCAGTTTTCTATTAATTCTCATAAATACATAAGTATGTCCTCGTAAACGAAACGTTTTTGAATTTTAATTCAGGCTTTTGGGTTTTTCATTATGGTAACACTACTAGCTAGGCCTTAAAGGACTTACTTTGAATACTTTCCTTTAGAGACAGGTAGGCTGGTTGTGAGCAGAACTCAGTTTGCTGAGTAATTTTACAACTGATTTTGTGTAATGTCAGTACGGCCTGGCGCGATGTGCTGGCTATAGTACTGATCTCGCAATGACTTCATTATCAGGAACGGTAAACACAGATAGCCCTTCAGTGCATTACACGAACGAACACTTTTAACGTACAACTATGATAAAGCTCCTTACATCACTAAACAAGGAAAGAATTTCAGCGTGTTTTGTTTTTCATTTCTACCTTTAAAGTGATTTTGAAGAGGAACTGTTGTGTCAGTTTCCTTACTTAAATTATTATCATGTCAAACTATGAATCCAAGGTTCTGTCTCGTTGCTGTCGTAACAAATGGCGCCCGATACTGTGAGGCCATGGATGTGTTATGACGATCAAATCTCACTATTTAACTTGAGTAACTCATTAATTAGACGATGGCCAAACGCGTAAGGCGCGCGAATCGTAATCAGAGGGTAGCGCCAAACATGCTCGCCCTCCCAGCCGTGGGGGCGTTATAATGTGACGGTGAATCCCTCTTTTTGTTGGTAAAAAAGTAGTCCAAGAGTTGGCGGTGGGTGGTGATTACTAGCTGCCTTCCCTCTAGTCTTACACTGCTAAATTAGAGACGGCTAGCACAGATAGACCTCTAGCAGCTTTGTGCGAAATTCCAAAACAAAACAAACAAACAAATTAATTATACGAGGGTGGTGTTTACTGTCACTTCTAATCAATCAAGTCTGTCACCACAAAACTCGGGACTGTTAACACTAAATTAAACAAACAACAACTTTAAAATGAGCGAGAAATATATGATTTTTTTTATATACCTTTCGATTACTTGAGTATGCTCACATTGCATTTTCAGGCACGGAAAACCTCTAACGTTCGAGTGAGAAAGCTACTTAGGAGAGAGAGAGCACATCCATAAACCTTCATTTATCTAGGGCTCCTTTATGGTAAATAACAAATTACACGTTAAATTGGGAAAGTTTCTCCTCACAGGTGGAGTATTTTCACAAGTTTCACTTATCTGCATTGCTTTCTGTTACGTCTTATCTCGCAGATAAAAAGTGTATAAAATCAAGTTGCGCTAAGACTCGTCTTATTTTCGTCCAAACAAAGTTTGTCTACTTTCGTTAATTAAATATTTTCTCGAGATCCACCGTCATAAATATTGACGTGAAATCCTCACAATTTTAACACTCTTTACGCGTCGCTTATTCAACATTAAATTTCCGATCAAAGTCCTTATTTTCCCAGCATTCCATTTCTTTCGTTCTGTATCTCAAGAAAAGGGTAACGTGTTTAATTAATCTTTATTTTTAATCAACTGCGTCATAAAAACAAATGCTCTTGTTCAGAATAAAGAATTACTTTGCGCCATTTATATTTGAATCATCCAACAGAGGGCGTATATGAAAATAATGTGCCTGTATTAACGGTAAACATCAAGCCTTAACACATAAATGAAACGCATCAAATTGAATATGCTGCCGTGCAAAAGGTAATCCACGTAATGCCTTACTTCAAGTATAGCTCGTCTGATGGATTTTAAAGTATTTATTAAAACAGTTTATGGTCCAGTGGAAGATCCTTGAAATCACCACACAGAAAACCATTTGGATTTCAGTTCTCTTATTTCAGTCTTAGCCGAATTCATTAATAAAGCGCATGTCTACAGCTGTTAAACATTGTAAAGAGGATTTGATATAAATTTATACTATATATTATCTAGTGCCCCGTTGATAGGATATCCAGTCTTACGTATTGAGGAATTGTATTTTGATAAGTTACTATTAAAATATGAAAATACATACTGCATTTTTGTACTGTATGAACGTCGTTTATCGTCGTGTTAGACTGAGGATTACATTATCTGAGTCGACAGTCAGAATACGGAATTACAGAAATAAAATTTAGGGTTTGAGTTTCTTTGGTGAACAGAACACAGAATACTAACTCAATGTGTAGCTTTCAGTTAAAACAAACAACGTTCTGTTTTTCGAATTTTGCGCAAAGCTACTAGAGGGTTATCTGTGCTAGTCGTCCCTAATTTAGCAGTGTAAGACTAGAGAGAAGGCAGCTAGTCATCATCACCCACGGCCAACTCTTGGGCTACTCTTTTATCAATGAAAAGTGGGATTGACAGTCACATCATAATGCTTTCACTACTGAAAGGGAGAACATTTTTAGTGACGGGGAGATTCGAACGCACTTCCCGTAAATTGGGAGTCGAGACCCATAATCTCCAGGAAGTGCAAAGCCCCCCGAAAAATATAGACTGTAATTTATTTCATACAAATTTGTTATGACGACAACTTTTTAAAAAAATACGTTAAAAGCTTTCAAAAAAAAATCTTTTCTCTTGTTCTGCAATCATTGATAGTTTTATTAATAATTCCTACGGCTCTGTTACAAACAAAACGTGAACGTACTGGTAGCTCTATATGTGTCTCAGTTTTTAGTTTTTGTGTTTTCAAATGAATTTGCAAACATTAAGAATCGAACATTTTCTGTAACGAAGTGATATGAAAGAGAAACGACTCGACACCAGAGTCCACACGGTCAGCAGGCTAAATAATATTGACACAAATAAAATGTCCAGCGACTGCCTTCTGCTCCTCCACGTATTTTATAGAATAATTTATTTACCTAAGCGTTGTGACTTCAGTCACATATTAGATTTTTAAAATTATTCCTAACATCAAGTAAAATAAAAAATAGCACAATTAACTTATGCACCAACCAAAGTGACGTCATTTAACAGTAACCAATTATTTTTGTGTTTGTTTCAGGTATTCACAGGTGCAGCAGTGATACCTGCGTTAGCTGCCCATCTTTCTAAACCGATTTTCAAGAGGGAACATAACCACGGCTAACTTCTGAGTTATTCTAATCGAACTGTACTGTTTTGCCATAACTCTTATAACGCACTCAGGGCTCCTGTTGTGCTGTTTTATGATAACAGGACATGAGCTATGAACCCTAAACTTCACAGTTCGGTATGATAATCCACTAAATCCATTCGCCACAACTGAGAGAAAAACTCTTTAATTTTACTCAGTGACACAGCTCATGTCCGTGGACTTAACGACGCTAGAGAACGGATTTCTTTCTTTGTTTGTTTTGGGATTTCGCACAAAGCTACTCGAGGGCTATCTGTGCTAGCCGTCCCTAATTTAGTAGTGTAAGACTAGAGGGAAAGCAGCTAGTAATCACCACCCACCGCCAACTCTTGGGCTACTCTTTTTTCAACGAATAATGGAATTGACCGTCACATTATAACGCCCCCACGGCTGGGAGAGCGAGCATGTTTGGCGCGAACCCGCGACCCTCAGATTACGAAGCGCACGCCTTAACCCGCTAGGCCGTGCCGGGCGAGAACGGATTAGTGGACAAATCGCTCATTGTGCTTAATTTTAGACAAACAAACAGATAAATCATTTATTAAAAGACCGAGATTTCATCAATAAAGGTATCATTAAGTGAAACCACGGTCGTGAATAAATAAGGTTTTTTTGCAAAACGCACAATTATATTTGTTGTTCCATTCGAGTCTGTGATTATGAGTTTCAAGTGTCAATTATAATTTCTTTCAGAATTATGAAGCTTTGTAGCTTTTATCTATTTTTTTAATTTCAGTGGAAAGTACTTTGTTTTCTTCTCCAATATTTTTTCTTGCTTTTACGTATAACAAAACTGTTCTCTGGAGTGTTAGGGTTAAATATCTCGAGTAATGATGTTAAGATTTGAGGCCAAATTCCTTTCAGGGAACAAAGCGCAGATAACCAACGATGTAGCTTCACGTGTAATTTTGTTTGTTTATTCTAAATGTTTGCCCAAAGTCACACGAAGGCAATCTCCGACAGCCATCCCTAATTTATCATTGTAAGACTAGAGAGAAGGCAGCTAGTCACCACCACACACCGCCAACTCTTGGACTACTCTTTTACCAACAAATAATTGGATTCACTGTCATATTATAAATTTACTACAACTAAAAATGTGACGGTGATTCAAACTCTTGACCCTCAGATCACGGATCTAACCTCCTGGCCACGCCAGGTCCTACTTAATAGTACTAACACTTTTTAAGAAGATAATTTGAATTAATATATGAGGGTATAAACTTCTTAAGACCAGAAATTAAAACGACCAAATATTAATTTAATTATTTTCAAAAACTAAAACAAACCAGTGACATATTTTGTTACAGTATTGCCTGAGAAGTGTTATGAAGTGACACAAAGCAGTTTTCAGTATAAATGGTTTAATCGTTCACGAAAACTGTAATATATATAATATTGGTCTGACGTGGGCAGGTGTGTTACGACGTTTGACTCGTAATCTGAGGATCGCGGGTTCGAATCCCCGTCGCATCAAACATGCTCGCTTTTTCTGCCGTGGAGACGTTATAATGTAACGGTCAATCCCACTATTCGGTGGTAAAGAGTAGCTTAAGAGTTGGCGGTGGGTGGTGATAATTAGCTGCCTTCCCTCTAGTCTTACACTGCTAAATTAGGGACAGCTAGCGCAGATAGCCATCGAGTAGCTTTGCGCGAAATTCAAACAAACAAATATATAATATTATAATTGGCAAATGTTCACTTTAACTGGAAATGATGGGTCAATTTCTCAGAAATAACAAAATGATAGAAAATCATTGTTGATGGCTAAAACATTTAATGTTTTGCTCATAACGATGCTTGTAGGAGAAAAAATACAATAGAGATATTTGTTATCAGGTCTAGACATGAAGCGCTTAGCACAGTTTCCTCTCGATAATGTAAAATAATTGATATAAATTGTTTAAGATCCCTAGTGGCGTAAACGCAAAGACTTCTTTTTTATAATTCAATAACGTGTTTCTAAATTATTTTTGACATGTTGTCCTATTTTTACTTTCATAGGGATGATGCTAAACGAGAATCAGCGGTCATAAGAAACGATTAGAAACGTAAAAATCGTGAATGTTATGAACAACAGATGTGGTGTTAATTGGTGTTAATTATATCTTGTGTAAGATAACTGATGATGCATCGTGTTACTGATAAAATTCAAGAACAAACAGACCATATGATGAGACATTTAACGTTCAATACAGGCCCTCTCGTGGCCTAGGGGTATGTCTGAAAACTCACATCACTAGAAACCGGGCTTCGATCACCATGGTGGGCAGATCACGTATAGCCCATTGTGTAGCTTTGTGATTAGTTACAAACAATCAATCAAATTGCTCCATTTGGATCTGTCTGAACTAATATATTAAGATGACACCGAAATGTTGAAAGTGTATTAAGTATGTTCTTAATACATTAATGTTATTATTATATACTTAATACATTAATGTTATTATTATATACTTAATACATTAACGTTATTATTATATAATTGATATATTAATGCATTGGAATATCTACGGGTTTATTTATTTATTTATTTTTTTCCATATGAATATTTTATGCCTTTATCATTGTTTTTATTATTACCTGATAAAATTTATGGCGAAAAATCAGGAAAAAAATTGAATGTTAATGTTTTTAAAACATTATTTTCTTCAAAGTTCAGGAATACAATGAAAAGACTTAAGATATTATCATAACTCTGGTATTTTTTCCAAACTTCGTGTGTCAGGGTTTAATGACCTAACACTTCTAACACCGGCTCAGTTTATTAACATCTCAATTTAACTGAGTGTTATTGATTAGGTTCAAACAAGTAGGCCCGGCATGGCCAGGTGGTTAGGGCACTCGACTAATAATCGGAGGATCGCGGTTTCGAATCCCCCTCACACCAAACATGCTTGCCCTTTCAGCCGTGGGGGCGTTATAAGGTCACGGTCATCCTCACTATTCGTTGGTGGAAGAGTAGCCTAAGAGTTGGCGGTGGGTGGTGATGACTAGCTGCCTTCCCTTTAGGCTTACACTGCTAAATTAGGAATAGCTAGCGCAGATATCCCTCGTGTAGCTTTGCGCGAAATTCAAAAACAAATAAACAAATTACACTCACTGTTCGGCACAGTAAAAGGTGGGTCACATCGCCCTTCTAGGTAATGTTAAGGAGAATTTTTTTTTCTCCCATATTATATTAAAGAAAATCTAAGTGTTTTTTCTGAACTTATTGACGTCGAAGAAGCTATTTCTAAAGTCTACCAGTAGTGGTTTTTACCGAAAAGGGTCAGCTCGTTGAAGAATTTGAAAATATAAAAAAGTTAACAATAAAAACAACTATCTTAGTTTGTTTTATGCTTTTAATTTCGTGCAAGGCTACACGAGGGCTATCTGCGCTACCCATCCCTTACTTAGCAGTGTAAGACTAGGGGAAAAGCAGCTAGTCGTCACCACCCACCACCAGCTCTTGGGCTACTGTTTTACCAACGAATAGTGGGATTGACCGTCAAATTAAAATATCCCTAAGGCTGAAAGGGCGAGCATGTTTGGTGCGACGGGGATTCGAATCCGCGACCCTCAGGCTACGAATATAACGCCGTAATCCACCTGGAGATAGCGGGCCATAAATTTAAAAAAAAAACACACCCAACAACAATAACTAAAATACGTGTGAAGTTTAGGAAGCAGTCACGTTTGGTGAATAATGCATACGTGAATTTCATATTATGTTTCAGTGCTTTCTTCTATTCTGAGTTTACGAAACACTACCGGAAAAACATTTTCCAACTAGTGTTTAGAATACATATTTTTTTCTGCGCGTTTGGAAGAAACAGAAAACAGTTCTGCTCTTTTTTTTTTTCAACGAACATGACTTAAACTTTGGAAGAAAGTAATCCTCTTAGCTCAATACTCTTTGCTTTTAGCATAGGTATTTATGTGGCCTCCTATTTGGTGGAATTGGGAGAGCGAATTGTAAAGGTCCTCCATAGCTTCTAGTCAACAATAAAGGTTTTCATGTTTGTTCCTTTTAAATCCATGGCGAAGCCTTATCAAGTCGTGCGATTAGCGTTGTTATGTGTATGCTGATTTATTGTTGTCCATCCATGAAAGTACATTTGACATCGGTTATTAAGAATGCTAGATCGCATTACTTTGAATCTGAACAGCTCTCTATTTTCTGATGGTAATAAGGTGAGCTGTGTTGGGAAATACATTAAGATCTGTTATTTTCTTCTCCGAGAAACGAAGGTTGTTTGATTGGAGAGAACTACTTTTCCAAGCTATAAAAAATCTTTTGATCCAAGGTGCTGGTGGAACAGGAAAAGAAAAAAAATGGAAACACCAGTTCGAAATGATATATCTTACTGGGCAAATTTTTTACTACGTAATTTCGAAGTTGCACTTACAAACAACAACACGTAACGAAATAACTGTTAACACACCCAAGTCAGTTGTTGATTTTCTCTTAGCACACTGTCACACGGAAAGGGGGAATATTTTCACACTATATACTAAAAGTGATCAAATATCAAACATTATCTCAATTTTTTGTTATTTACCCCAGACTAGTTATTATTTGACTTAATCATTAGCAATATTCGTGGTAACGTGAATGGTGTGACGAAATTTGTGAAGTAAACTCTGACAGTTCATGCACACAAAAGATGTTAAGCAAGCAATTTGATGGAGATCCATTTATTTCCACTACAACTAATTATCTTTGTCAGAATGCCTACTGTCAAATCAGTAATTCACTGGCTTTTCTACAGACACACTTTTTGTTTAAAATCATATGGTGTTGAGGAGTAGGCGAGATCTTTTTTACACTCGTATAGTACGATAAACTTACGACCGATGAATGATTATGTTTATTGGTCAAAATGTGTCCGAGGATTTTGTTTATTGGTCAAAATGTGTCCGAGGATTTTGTTTATTGACTAACATTTGTCCTGTGATTGTGTTTATTGTTTTCCTTGTTTTGTTTCTTTTTCTTCCAGATAACGGCTGGTTAACGTCGTTGTCTTTAATGGTCAGTCAGGTGCTCTCTCCAGGTTACTATGAAATGTTGAGATTGTTACTTCCTTTATGTTTGAATGGTAATAACGAGTCACTTTCAATGGTGACAGCTGCTCTGAGTGACGAAGTTTTCTAAGATTTAGGCAGTTTAACAGTCATTTTGAGTAATTTGGTTGGATTAAAAACAAATATTAAGGTACTATAGCCACATTGTACGGCACAAACTTCGGTTTTAATGCATTCATAGTGAAAGAGAGACAACTTCCAAGTAATTTCAACATCGTTAAAGCTATCAGTGTGTGAGATGTTTGTATAAAACATTGTCGGTAGTTAAGGTTGTCTTTTTCAGTGACGTCTTGGTGAAAATGTAAATTCTGACTGTCTCATAAAAACATATTACAACAAATCTTGGTTAATAAATGCAGGAAAAATAATTCATTACAAACAATAACTTTATAAAATAATAATAACTTTATGTTGATAAATAGGTAAAAAACTGTTAGATACCTTTGACTGTTGTTGTTGTTTTGAATTAAGCACAAAGCTACACAATGAGCTATCTGTGCTCTGCCCACCACGGGTATCGAATCTCGGATTTTAGCGTGTAAGTCCGCAAAAAATACCGCTGAGCCACTGGGGGGCAGATACCTTTGAAGAAAATTCAGTAAATAATTGGTATTTCTTTGCAGTGTTTCTCATGTGGTATTAACCTTTGACCCTCATGAAATACCTTGAAAATGTATCTTCCTGACATAGCAGTTTATATCACAAGATATAATGAACATATCATGCCTATTTCACGAGTGACATTAGCCTAAATTTGATAGCATTGCTGCTTTACTAATACAGTTTTAAGTAAATGGTTTTATAAAGCATCTTATTGAGGAAACATGGGAGAGGTGAGGGGCGAACATTATGCTAACAAAATCTTATTGTTTGGGTATCTTCCTTGTAATAATATCTGAAAACTCTCTGTACAACCGTGTTTGAGTAACGATTTGTTGAATCTAATGTAACTTATGGATATCTTAAGTGTATTACTTTTTATCTCGTGACACGGTCACAGCGAGGAGATTTGGTTTGACCAATATTGGTATTCCTGTTTTCTTGGCTTACTTTACTGGTACGTAGAAATGTTCTTAAGTCACCTTGAGACGGATTCATTCACTGACGAAAAATGTCGTATCGTTCTGTGTAATGCTCAGTATTGATATAATTGCCCTCTCCATGGAGGGTCAAATTGTCTTCAAGAGTTATTTTTATCCTTTTTACTTTGTATTTTTATCTTCTCACAAAGTGATGAGTAGTTATCTGGTGGCCTGGCATGGCCTGGCGCGTTAAGGCGTGCGCTTCGTAATCTGAGGATCGCGGGTTTGCGCCCGAGTCGCGCCAAACATGCTCGCCCTCCCAGCCGTAGGGGCGTTATAATGGTTACGGTCAATCCCACTTTTCGTTGGTAAAAGAGTAGCCTAAGATTTGGCGGTGGGTGGTGATTACTAGCTGCCTTCCCTCTAGTCTTACACTGCTAAATATAGACGGTTAGCGCAGATAGCCCTCGAGTAGCTTTGTGCGAAATTCCAAAAACAAAGAAACAAACGAGTTATCTGGACACATGATGGATTTATGTATCAGGTTAACCTGAAGATAACCTTAGTAATATCCAAACGCTCTTCTTTTCTGCTTTATCAGTGAAGGTGTTGATTTTCATACCAGCTGTTTTGAGATAAGTGGGTTTCACGTCATCAAGGATATGTTTGATTACAAACATTGGGATATTTGTAATTTGAGGGAACAATATATTTATCAATACAGGTAAATGAGAGGATATTCCCTAACTATATCGGATACGCAACATTTAGATAAGCCAACCGTACATGTTTAATCAAAATTCAACCACAACACCACAGATAGCGAAGAAAATATAGTAGTTTGTCATCTTGATACCTACTGATATAGTTCCAAATAACTTAGATCAGTCGATCCTGCCTGCTGATCGCAAAGTCCGACGTTCCAAACGTAATGCCACTGAGCACGCTCCGCAGTTTCAACTGTAGGCGTATAATGAAAGTGAGAATCGAATCTGCTATAAAACCGATTCCAAGAGCCGGACAGCGTCCGCTGGTGTCATTGACTAGCGTTCTTTCTCCAGGTCAGTTGTTCAAGATGAGAGATGACCACACTTGAGTCCTACAGGTCTTTGATCTGGACACCTAACCAACGTGGACATAAAGTGTATTTCAAGCTGCAAAGCCTGACAGTTGCAGTTTTAACAAGGTTATTAAAAAAAAAAAAGAATCCAATGAGGTAGTTTCTCTTTCTACTCAAATAGAAATGTAATGTTTTTTGTGTACAAAAGTTGTGACGATTTAGGCGTCAAAATAGGTGTAAAATTTTTATAAAAATGAAACATTTAGTTTAACGAAAATGTCTTTACGGAAAATTTTGTCCTGCTTCTACCATAACAACCAATAAGTTAACTCCTTGCGACGTCACAGAAAACCCCCAACAATAACAAAGCAGTTCTCTGAAACGTCTTCCATAACCCCTAAAGGTTTCCGATGTTGCTAGACTCGTGTTTCCACGCCATGATGCTCTAGAACCGAAGCATGTAAAGATAATACTAATTACCATGGACACCACTGTTAGAGCATCAATTGAACTGAACGCCGTTCTCAATCGTACTTAAAACTGCATGAAATATACATGTAAATAAATCTTCCTGTACAACAAAAAGGCTTAGTAATTAAAAGTATTGATTATTATAAAAATAAGAAAGTACGATTCTGATACAGATATTAATCGAAACTTTCACAGAAGAAGTAATGTGTTTAAGAAACACTGAATGTACAAGAAGATAAATTACATTTATCTGGACTTTTCTCCCTCATAGGATGGTGGACTCAGTGTTCTCCACTAGAGGATTCACAGACTGAACTATTAGTAGCTTAGAAGAATCACAGGAAGTAAGGGTGCTACTAGAAGAACCACAGGAAGTGAGGATGGTACTTGAAGAACCACAGGAAGTAAGGGTGCTACTAGAAGAACCACACGAAGTGAGGGTGCTACTAGAAGAACCACAGGAAGTAAGGGTGCTACTAGAAGAACCACAGGAAGTAAGGTTGCTACTAGAAGAACCACAGGAAGTAAGGGTGCTACTAGAAGAACCACAGGAAGTTAAGGGTTGGTACTAGAAGAACCACACGAAGTGAGGGTGGTACTAGAAGAACCACAGGAAGTGAGGGTGTACTTGAAGAACCACAGGAAGTGAGGGTGTACTTGAGAACCACAGGAAGTGAGGGTGGTTACTTGAAGAACCACAGGAAGTAAGGGTGGTACTAGAAGAACCACACGAAGTAAGGTTGCTACTAGAAGAACCACAGGAAGTAAGGTGCTACTAGAAGAACCACAGGAAGTAGAGGGTTGGTACTTGAAGAACCACAGGAAGTGAGGGTGGTACTTGAAGAACCACAGGAAGTGAGGGTGCTACTAGAAGAACCACAGGAAGTAAGGGTGCTACTAGAAGAACCACAGGAAGTAAGGTTGCTACTAGAAGAACCACAGGAAGTAAGGTTGCTACTAGAAGAACCACAGGAAATAAGGGTGCTACTAGAAGAACCACAGGAAGTGAGGGTGCTACTAGAAGAACCACAGGAAGTGAGGGTGCTACTAGAAGAACCACAGGAAATAAGGGTGCTACTAGAAGAACCACAGGAATTAAAGGTGCCACTAGAAGAACCACAGGAAAAACCTACTAGAAGCACCCTTACGGTGATAGAAGCTACGGCTATCATTTCCACAGATAATTGTGCACAAGGGCTATCTGTGCTATCCGTCCCTAATTTAGCAGTGTAAAATTAGAGGGAAGGTAGCTAGTCATCACCACTCACCGCCAACTGTTGGATTACTCTTTTAGCAGTTAATAATGTGATTGACCGTTACATATAACGCCCCCACGGCTGAAAGGGCAAACATGTTTGATATAACGGGTACTCGAACACGCGATTACGAATCGAACGCGTTAACCATCTGGCCATGCCAGGGCCCTCCTTGGAGGCACTACTTGTCCAGCTTTATAGGTAAAACAGTCCCAATTACAAGAAGTGCATTTTCTCAAGTATCTGAAAAAATATACCAATCTAAGTATAATCTACGTTTTAATTAGAAATGACACTTATAATAAAACAGGGTTTCTCTGAATGCTTTATGAGAGTCGTTTCAATTGGTGAAAGCCGTATTCACTATCAAAGTGACCGTCTTATTCTAAGCTCCCCTAATTAAAAATAAAGAAGTATTTGTGTGCGTATGTACTATCTGCTGTGTCCACCGAGGAAAATCGATTTTTACGCTGTAACTCCGAAGACTTACCGCAGTCCCATCGGGGAACTAAATAAAAGATATTCCATCCAGAAACACACTATAAAACTGTGAATAAGTTAACAATGAATGAGAAAAAACTCGATGTTTGGTATTAGTTTGCATATATTTTCTTTGATTTTGGTGATTTCGTTATTATAAAATCCTTAGTTTTCTGTGAGAGTTGCGAATTTCTAGTGTGTCACAACAACTTGATGAAACTTTAGAATTATATATACTCTACGTTTACTGGCCTGTCACAGTCAGGTGGTTAAGGCACTCGGCTCGTAATCCGAGGGTCGCGGGTCCGAATCACGTCGCATCAAAGACGCTCTATCTTTCAGCAGTGAGGGCGTTATAAAGATAGGCCAATCCCACTATTCGTTAGTAAAAGAGTAGCCCAATAGCTGATGGTTTGTGGTGACGACTAGCTACCTTCCCTCTAGTTTAAATTAGGGACGGTTAGCGCAGATAGCCCTCGTGTAGCTTTCAGTGAAATTCCAAACAAACCAGACCAATCTACGTTTATCTCACGTAGTGTCATTACGTCAAAGAGGTAAGTAGAATTTCTGAAACTGGTGGATGACAGCTATGATCAGCACGTAGTTGTAAGTTGATCATTGAAACACTGAGTTGTAATTTTACGAATCTTATACGTTTTTTTCTTTCTGCAATTTCGAAGGGTTTGGGGGATATGAAATGCCCCTTCCCACCCTCAGTTCTTTCGATGCTACAACGTTTCATATTTCATACAAGTTATTTTTAAAGTACATGATTTAATATCAAATTATTCTATAGTTTAATATTTAGCTTGAGATATTAGAAGCGAAAATAAACGTACGTATATATAGAAAGAGATATGTTTAAACACATGCATGTGGTCAGACACTCATATATATATATATATGGAGATCGTAGCTTTGTGTAGCCATAGCTTTCGGTTATAAAATCTTTCCCAATTCACGAGACACTGACTTTATTATAATTTTATAAACAGAGCAATAATTTTATCTGTTGCGAGAAAACTAACCAACAACCACGATCTTTATATGCAAACAGCATGTGTGCTCAGACAGAGTATATTACTTATACAAGCACTCGCTGTACCACACGAGCCAAAAGCTTATGATTGTTTGAAATACTGTCGTTATTCGAGACACGAACGCTATTCACTTTCATGACCTTGTCGTAAATGCCTCGAAACCTACATTTCACCAAACCAGCTCCATTAAGCGAATTTGATATGGAGGAACATAGAGCTGAGCACAAAGATATTAGCCGAACTTGGGCAGACTTCAACACTGTGAGCTGCTTTTAGGATTTCAGCAAAATTTCCTTATAAATATTAGTGTATTTTACTGACTGCATAAAACGTTTATAGAATTATACACTGTAATATATAAGAAGGGGAAACCTTTGATTCACAATGCTGAAACCAGGGTTCGATTCCCTTCGGTAAACACAGCCTGATGTGGCTTTCTGTTTTGGAAAATGTTATAAATAGAACCTTTCAGTGAAGGATTGCAAACTTAACCAAAATATTTGATTTTGTTCACAGAAAGAAGGACAACATAATTGTATAAACTTTACTAACTTTGAATCTAGTTTCTAGAAATTTCTTAGACACCAGAGAGCGCAGAGGGTTCCAGACAGAATGCATTACAATTCATCAAAACCAATCCTGATGTGTTGTGTTTTTTGTAAGATACGATTTCAACAAAGTCTTGAAAAGGAATTTTTTAAATAAATATATTTATTTATGGTTTTTTTTATGGAATTTCGCGCAAAGTTACACGACGACTATCTGCGCTGGCAGTCCCTAATTTAGCAATGTAAGACAAGAGGGAAGGCAGCTAGTTATCACTATTATGGCTATTCTTTTAACAACTAATAATGCGAGTGACCGTTACATTATAACGTCCCCACGGTTGAAAAGGCGCGTATGTTTGGTGAGACGGGTATTCGAACTCGCAACCCTCGGATTACGAGTACAGTGCCTTAACCACATGGCCGTGCCGGACCATTTATTTATGTAAAAAGAGAAAATATGGTGGGATTTACTATAAAACTTTTCTTATTCCCCATTTAGCTGGCCCGGCATGGCCAAGAGTGTTAAGGTGTGCGACCCGTAATCTAAGAGTCGCGGGTTCGCATCCCCATTGCACCAAACATGCTCGCCCTCTCAGTCGTTATAATGTGACGATCAATCCCACTATTCGTTGAAAACAAGATAGCCCAAGAGTTGGCGGTGGGTGGTAATAACTAGCTGCCTTCTCTCTAGTCTTACACTGCTAAATTACGTGCGGCTAGCACAGATAGCCCTCGATTAGCTTTGTGCAAAATTAAAAAAAAACAAACACACTTTTGTTTTTGCGTAACGTGACATACGAGCAACGGGAAGAAACGTAACATTCTTTTGATGCTTAACAATTTCTGAAAATTGCTGTCCATATGAGATGAGTTCGAATATTATTACAAAGTCTACAGTTAATATTACAAAGTTTTCAACGTGTATGTAAAAAGAGAGGCAAGAAATAGAGATGAATGGAAGCGAACGGAACCTCCACGTGTTCCTCAAACGTTATTATCGAAATAACGTATTTTTGGATAAGTATTTGGAAGTATTTAAGAGGGTTAAGATATTTTTGAAACTATCGTATGTCAAAATACAGCTAAAAGAATCTTGTTAAACCCGATATTTCTCTGTAAGCACAAATTTTATTTCAGCTCGAACTTTCAGGAAACACAGCACTTTTCATAAAGAAATTAGCCCTAATGAAGAAACAAAACTATCGGGTTTTGAATGACTTCCACCATGCGATCTAAAGATAGTGTGTGTAGGGTCAATATAACGCTTTTTCAATTAGAAATTGAAAGACAACAGTATGTAATTTGCTGTAAGCTTCTGCTGATTCTAACATTTAAAGCATTCACTTCAAATGAAAAAAAAGAAGCGAAGATCTAAACACTATTAAAACTGGAACGTCTAAATTTTGCGAAACAGGGTTCCAAGAATATGTTTAAAAAAACACAAAGAAGCGGCGAATTGAAACCGAGGCAATACAAGTAGTTACCATTACTGATCAATGAACGTGTCTGAGATCAGATAACTCAGAGAAAGGAGGATTCAGAGCTGATACTGCTTGTTACGTATTTCGTGTGTGTTTTTTTTATAATTATGTGAGCACACTACTACTAAAAAAACTCTCCTTATATTAGAACAGTTAATGTAGTGATTCTGTTAACATATCGAAACGATGAGGATTTGTAAGTTCAAAGTTGGAAGGTCTTATTTTAGATTGTTAACGGTAATTCTTGACCACCTGTGAACTAAACCACTTTGGTCCGTTTCTTTGCAGTTAAACATAGAACGGTATAAAGTCGTGATGTCATAAGTCCGTAGACACGCTGTGCGTTTGGAAAACAATGATAACTTGAGTTTTTCATTGAATCTCTCAGAAGGATCTGGAATTTTAAACCACCAAATCGTGTCTTTCCTTTTTATAGTAACTGATTTAGGATTCAATGTTCTGATCGACGAAACTCTATTGCGAGGCAAAGAACGTCTGACTGTACTCAGACGAGGGTTAACCGGAAGTAATCTTTGCTTCTGAGCAAGTCCTGTGACTTATCTGTTACGGAGCTGACCGCCATCTTAGATGTTTGATGCTTTATTCCACAAGACCAGCACACCAATCATAAGAACACTGAGGACTAGACAAAAAGACACGCGTATTACATTGAACCAATGTGTAAGGACTAAAACACAATTACCAAAATTATTGGACAATATATAACAAACGTACCTTTCACCATGGTAGTCACTCTTGAAGGTATGAACATTTGAAAGTAGGTTTATAATACACAACTTACTCTTATGGAACCATATTTAATCTCTTATCTCGTTTGATCTTAATATAGAATATTATTTATACTTTTTCACTATCCAAATTCTATAAATAAGGTTTTTATTCAATACTCAGAGAAATATGCTGAATAGTCGTTTGTTCACAGGACGATCCATTAACATAATTACAGTTGTATAACAGTGTAGCTTAGTGTGACCCAACTGGAGTAATTAAAGTGTTACTTTTGTACGTGTGTCATCTGCTAAATGTACGGGTGACTGATAAAGAAATAACAGCACATCTTAATTTATCACTTACTTGTTATGATACACGTAATGTTGGTTTACCATATCAACACATCCGTGTGTTTTTTTTTCTCTCGGACAGTACAATAAATGAATCGTTTAAAGTTGCAAAAGATCTAATTCAAAGCTTTAAAAATAAAATTCAATTTTCTATTTTGTAATGTTTTTCCCTATGCTATATTTATTAACCAAAGCTTATTGTCAGTTTACCCTTACATCAGTAGTGTCATACGTTTAACCAATGCACTTCAGAACATTTCTATACTTTGTTTAATTGGAAGAGAAATACGTTCTCGTAACCAGAAACTAATATGCCATTGTAGTTTAATTTAATGACCAGTGGTCAGTTAAAAAAAACCAACCAAACATTGTGGCGATTTTGTTTAAGCACCTTGTACTTTCTATTGTAGGTATTAAGTGTTTAGTTTTATTTCTGCTAGAGTTTGATGTGTATTCTGAAAATTATTTTTACGATTATGTACAGTACACAGTATTGTCTGTTTTGAGAAAAAAAAATGCTAAGAGAAATATAACAGCGTGTACGAAGAAACGAATTATTTCAGCTAATACTCATTCAAAGTGTTTTATTTAAACTATCTTACAGCTGAGAAGAAAAGCGAGTATACAGTAAGTAAATATGGTATTTTTCAAAATATTAATAACAGCACGAGAACAAAAATAAAGATAGAAAAAAATACTGGTCAAGAATGTTTCCTCCATACAGCGACACCTTTTATATCAACATGGCAAACTACTCAGAAAGTTACTTTTCTACTGCGATCCACACTGCTGGAGATCAAAGGGAGGTCTCAAAGTAAATCCAACAAAATTTAAATTTCTGTTTGTTGCAGTGAGTGAGTTGAAGCTACGTCCGTCGACAGGAAGACAGCATTATGGCATAACAGTGTCGCGTGCAAATCGAGTTATGAAACAGGATGTTAGAAACCGACTGCTTATTTCCTTCACAGTCCTGGTCGTTTCAAGCCAGCGTCAAAGGGAGGTTTCCTCAGGTTTACAATAATGGAATAAAAGACATGAAAAGTGATTTTTGGTTGGGTTTTTTTTCGCATACTTTTTTTGCATTTCTTATGTTTATTGCACACGTAAATTTGGCTCTAATTTTGTACTTTGATATTCTATATTATTTTTAAATATAAACTTTGAGACAAAAAAATAAAAGGTAGAAAGAAAAGATAGCCCTCGTGTCGCTTTGGGCGAAATTCAAAACAAACAAAAGAGTAGCCCAAAAGGTGGCGGTGGGTGGTGATGACTAGCTGGCTGTCCTCTAGTCTTACACTGCTAAATTAGGGACGGCTAGCGCAGATAATCCTCGTGTACCTTTGCGCGAAATTAAACAAACAAAGAAACACATGTAAAACATAAGTGACGTATGTGTCAGAGAGACTGTAATCTTTCCTGTTTTAATTAAACTAATTTTATGATTCGAGTGAAAGCAAAATATTCTCCAAAAGAAATACACGACGTGTTAATTGATCAGGATAAACGTAACGTTCAGTTTATCTCAGTTCCATACCTCGAAACGCTGAACCAGCAAATTATACGTATCGGGTGTTATCAGCTCGTTTAGCTGAGCTAACGAGACTGTTAGAGTACACACTCAGCAATAAACAGGTCGTGAAATCAGAGTCAAAATATTGTAAGCCCCGTTCTTGGGATACTTTTTCTGAAATGAACAGAGGGGTGGCGGTACATGTCACGCATCTTTTCATTAACTGTGACTTATGAAAAAAAAAAGTATAGCGTTTGGACCGTGTAGATCATAATTCCCCGTGGAAAGAATTTGAGACAAAGTTACATTTTGCTGTGTGTTTCACGCGAGCTGAGAAGAAACACTAGGCGTGTAGCTGCGTGACGAAAATGGTATCTTTTTTTGGCAGAACGTGTCTTAAACTAATGTGTTATCTTGCCATCTGTTAAACCGAGGAGTTCATTAGAAAAAAAAAAGAAACATAAACTGTTAAAGTGTTAACTATAACAACTCACAACCGTTTCGCAGGTTGTTAAATCACTGATTCGTTTATAATGAACGCCAACTTTCGAAGTGGATAACTGATAATATAAACAATCTGTATAAACCACTGTTGTTTTATTTCATTTAAAACTGTTTGATCCCAGTTTGAATCAAAACATGATGCTCGTAGATTTGGTCGATTAATGTACAGAGTTTCTATTGATGTGAACTGTCTGTGTAACACTAGACATGTTTCACTTTCGAATGTATAAAAGTTTAATGTAAATATTCAAAGCGGAGTTCTGTAATACGTGAAGGAAGTGACTTTGAAAGATCCAATTTATTCTCAAACTAAAGTAAGTTGAGATGATTTTACTACTAGCTTGATGAAGCTTCATTGAACGCACATTAAACTCTTGTTAGAGATTATATTCCGAATATTAACGCTTCGTGATCTGTTTCCTGGAAAATGCATTTTGCAATTTGGAGTCAGGAATACAATATAAACGTTAAAATCTGACACCTACGTCACGCTGGCAGGCATAGCTTGGTAGTTAGGGCCCTTGACTCGTAACCTGGGAGTCGAAGGTTCGAAACCCCCTCGCGATAAACGAGCTCGCCATTTCAGCCGTGGGAGCGTTATAATGTGACGGTCAATCCCATTATTTCTTGGTAAAAGAGTTGCCTCAGAGTAGGCAGTGGATGGTGATGACTAACTGCTTTCTCTCTAGCCTTACAGCTAAATTAAGGATGACTTACGAAGATAGCCCTCGTGTATTTTTGTGCGAAAATTCAAAGCCAAACTAAAATCATTACGTCAATATACAATAACCTAAAGTCAGATTAGTTAATCTGTTGTTTTATTATTCATTCCGTTAAACGTTTCATTAACGGTATTTATTCCTCTCTGTATATGTCTGCAAAAAGTTTCCAAGTTTAACTTTTAGATTTTTAATGTTTAACAAGCAAGATAGAATGATCGTTCTGATAAACACGTTTTTAGCATATGCAACCCACGTGCAGTAACAATGGGGGTTGCTGAAGGTTTCTGTTTTGTTTATCCACCCGTTTTCAAACAGCAGGAAATCAACGCGAAATCATTTATAGATTTGCATAAAACAAGAGTAACAGTTATTCGCAAACTATGTAGGATTATCATGAAATACTTTGATAGTTTTCTGGTATTACAGTAAATGAACCTAATGAGTTTAATTGAGTTATTATAATACTTAGGTAATTAGTAAAACAAAACTTAAATGAAAATCTCTTAGAGAAAACATTGTTCCAAAAGGTTTGTTTGTTTGTTTTGGAATTTCGCACAAAGCTACTCGAGGGCTCTCTGTGCTAGCCGTCCCTAATTTAGCAGTGTAAGACTAGAGGGAAGGCAGCTAGTCACCACCACCCACCGCCAACTCTTGGGCTACTCTTTTACCAACGAATAGTGGGATTGACCGTCACTTTATAACGCTCTTGCGGCTAAGAGGGCGAGCATGTTTAGCGCGACGCGGGCGCGAACCCGCGACCTTCGGATTACGAGTCGCACGCCTTACGCGCTTGGCCATGCCAGGCCTGTTCCAAAAGGATTCCTAATTTTTACGAGGACGTTTGAGCTGGAAAAAAAAATTATAAATTTGTTTTTGAAACTGCTTATGCTGAAAAGTTTAACACGCAGTTTGTTGTTGTTGAATTAAGCACAAAGCTACGCAATAGGCTATCTGTGATCTGCCCACCACGGGTATCGAAACCCGATTTATAGCGTTTCAAGTCCAACGACATACCGCTGAGCCACTGGAGAGGTGACATTTAGAGGATTTAAGAGGTAGATATAAGATTAGTTAGTGGAGTGCCTTTTATACTTCAATGGATAACACATTAATAAAGTGTGTTGAGTGTTGCTTTACGAATAAATATAGTTCACTGAAGAGTTTCATTCCAGTTTGTCTCAACTTTCATTGCTACTCAAAATCAGTGGGTAAAAATAATAATAGAGACCTTTACACAATTATGAGTCCAGTAGCTTTTTTCATCAGATTGGCTAGGGGAAGATAGACTAAATATTGTATGAAATGTTATTTATATATCCAGTGTTATAACATAAAAGTTATGTCTCAAACTCTAGAAGCCGGCGAAATCCTGGAAAACCAATAGTTTTGTTTATTGGATTTCATATGAAACTACTTGAGGATTATTTGCGCTAGTCGTCCCTAATGTAACAAGTAATCATCACCCACCGCCAATATAAACCGAAGAATAGTGGGATTGACCATAACATATAATGTTTCCACAACGGATAATGTTTGGTAGGACGGTGGCTCGAACCTGCAACCTTCAGTTTTTAAGTCTCGTATATGCTGGAGGGAAAGAAGATGATCAGCACCGCTTACCACCAACTCTTGGGATGCTCTTTAACAACAACTGATGCGATTTACCGTCATATTATAACACTCCGTGGTTAAAAGTGTGAGCATGCTCGACAAAGAACGCGAATCAAGGACTATCGAATTGATGGTCCAAGTACATCACCCGATGACAACACTCTATGACGTATCTCTAGGTGATATGGAGACAGAAAATATTTATTGTCTTTAAAGTTTAAAAACTAAAAATAATAAACGTGATGAATGTTCGAAAGTTACGTAAGCTTGATGAGGACTGAGTGCTTAAAATGTTCAGTAAGTTATTTAGGCTTGATGAGGACTGAGTGCTTAGAATGTTCAATAAGTTATTTAGGCTTGATGAGGACTGGGTTCTTAGAATGTTCAGTAAGTTCTTTAGTCTTGATGAGGACTGGGTGCATAGAATGTTCAATAAGTTATTTAGGCTTGATGAGGACTGAGTTCTTAGAATGTTAAAAGAGCTCTTTTAGAACTGGTGAGGACTGAGTGCTGAGAATGTTAAATAAGCTCTTTAGGACTGGCGAAGACTGACTGCGTTGAATGTTCAATAATTTATTGAGTCTTGATGACGACTGAGTGTTTAGAATTTTAAATAAGTTCTTTATTCTTGATGAGGACTTAGTGCAGAGAATCATTTTGCTATTTTATATTTTAACAATGCGTGCACGCTAAACAAATGCTCAACTACTTATCTAATTAATTATACATCCTGTTAAACACAAATCTCCGTATTTACTCACATGTGTGCTGTGTCCGTGTCCGGTTTCGAACTCCTTCATTCATCGTCACAATTCCTCAAATACCGCTAATACACGTGTTTGTCTACGAGTGTGCTTGAGCGAACACGATGTACACGTGTGTAAAAAAACCGCAAACAAACAGTGATACCAAAAGTAGTAAACTGAGCTTAGAGCTACAATCGGAGTCCAATAGTGAAATAATATTAACTGTGTGATCACTTTATTCTCGGTAAAGAAACATATCGTATTGTGAGGCTTAACAAGTAGCCCTTGTAAGTTCACAGGTCACAGACGATTTAAAACTGTATTTGTTTGATTCGTTTGTTTCTTGTTAATCCCAAAGCTGGTTTACCTGCGCTATAGTCGCCACTGGTAATCGAAATACGATTTTTAGCGTCGTATGTTCGAAGCTGAGCAACTTAAGTAAAATCTTAATTAATGAATTATTCGTGTAAGACAGTTTCCATTTATAGGCTGAGCTTCTATTTAGCGTCTCAGTGTTTTAAGGAACATTTATCGTAACAACAACATCATAAAGCTTTTTAACATCGTGATTTTTATTTCAGATTTCGAAACAAAAAACACCTGTCAACCAGAAGTGTTATTTGGCTTATGATTTAAGTACAACTAGAATCTCACACTGTAAGAACTGTGCGTTGCTCAAACAGACACACCAAATAATATCTAAGTAAGTTTCTAAACAAAAGTGTTTTTTTTTACACTTCGCATTGTTTTCGTTTCATAGTCTCAATATTTCCTTACTTTTCTAACAAATTCTAATTACCCTAATTATATTACTTCTATCTTTATAACCTCCAAACATTTTCAAGGAGTTAAACAGGAGTACAAAAATTAGAAATAATTCCGTATGTTTGTGTTGTGTTGGAATCACTTGCACAGTGCTACACCTCTCACGTGTCATGCGAATCTGTATGCTGTACGAATGTTGAAATTGCACGCCGTTTATGACTTCTTTATGAGCAAGAAGATAAGCCAAGGTGCTTGGGTACAAATTAAGACTTAACACGAAGAAGCAGAGATTGCGATATGATCTTTGGCAAATGAATGACACGAATTAGCCTTGTTAGACTCATTTCAAAACGCCCTTGATAAAAGGGATAAAAATCTACTTTAAAATTTGTTCAGTTTCCATTCTTTTATTAGCGTTGCACGTGGTTATTGCCTGTACCATAGTCTTAAAGGTGCCCCTAGAGGACGCTGTAATATTATTATCCTTTTGGCAAAATACTGTTTCATACTAAAAATTTAAATGAGAAAGCTCTCAGAGATAAGGCTTGGAATAATTAAAGTGTGTGTGCTGTAAGAACACGATTTATAAAAGTGTAGAATAGTTTCTATTAGCTGACCACTCCACGTTAAGAACTTATCAACTCCCTTTAAATGTTACAGTTTGTTTCAGCAAAAACTGTTATGGCCACAATGGACCGACTGTTTTTCACTCTTTCTTTCTTTCTCTGTAAACAGGTTTGTCTTTTTCTCTAATACAAACTATGATCACGGCATTGGAATAACCGCTTCTAACACCTGTTTGTTTGTGTAAACAGGTCTATTTGGTTTGTGTAAACACAAACTATTACCGCGTCATTTGAATGTATGCTTTTAACACCTGTTTGTTTGTGTAAACAGGTCTATTTGGTTTGTGTAAAAAACATACTCTCCAACGACAATTTTGACATTTGAATGTAACAAAAACCTTCCAAAGTACTGCGATAATTAAGTTGAAAGTATTTTTAATGTCAAAATATGTTATCACAAAAAAGGCCACTCAGTTCATAGTCATGATGAAGATAGTTTAATCTATACAGTTAATAAAGTTGTTAACAAATAAAGACCCTTTAGTTTATACAGTCGTCAAAGAATTAAGGCAACGACCCCTTAATAAACGAAAATAACAGAGTTGTTAGGATAGAGACCCCTTAATCCACGGAGTCAACAAAACCACCATGGTATATACCCTTTAATCTACAGAGACAATGTAATTATGATGGCAAACGTGCAACTCAAACTTAGGAATTCATTTTGCAAGTAGATTTATAGACAGAATATGAAGTAATGGCGGCACAACACACTATCTATTATAAATAATGACTGCATATAGGATATTATTCGGAGATACTATAGGCGTGTAAATAGTTTCTTATGTGGCGATTTTCTTATGGTGTTGTTTTGTTTTTAGAATCTCACGCAAAGTTACACGAGGGCTATCTGCGCTAGCCGTCCCTAATTTAGCAATGTAAGACAAGAGAAAAGTCAGATAGTTATCACTACCCACCGGCAACTCTTGGGCTACTCTTTTATTGACGAATAGTGAGGTTGAGCGTCACATTATAACGTCCCCACGGTTGAAAGGACAAACATGCTTAGTGCAACTTGTATTCGAACCCGCGACCCTCGAATAACGAGTCGAGTGTGGCTTTACCACCTGGCCACACCGGGCGCCTTCTTGTAGAAATTTCTTATCAAAATAAAGTGGTATTTTCTCAAATAAAATAAACAAATTTTCCTTTTAATATATTTCCTATTATTTTGTGTATGTTTGTGCTTTTTTTTTCTTATGGCAAAGTTACATCAGAGTATCTGCTAAGTCCACCGAGGGGAAGTCTACAATTGAAGAGAATATATGTTTCAAATTATTTTTTTTTGTTTTATTTGTTGGTCGCTTTATAAATTACAACAGCCGTGGTTTAGTGAGTAGGTTTTACGACATAACCGACTGTCTTAAAACCGAACTTGGTTATTATCAAATTCGTCAATTTCACAGACACGAAACGAAAATCTTACGAGGCTATACAAGTTGTTTTCTTGGTCATGTTGTTTCTTCTGTTTGTAACGTGCCACGTGCCTTAAACCCGTAACAATGATCATTTTTTTTGGGGGGGGCTTAAATGAACGAGATTTTCGTTTCGACAAATGGAATTCAACAACTTTTACTAGGCCTAGGGGGAATAGAATACTGCACAGCTCAGCTCTGATGAAAACCAATGACTATTTTACTTGCTCCCTTCCTACCCCCTCGTGCAATTCACTTGTGCAACATTATAGCCTCGAAACAATATACCCACTTCCATTGAGATGCAGCAAATATGTTGGAACTATGCGACACTAAATAAGCTTTTCATGTAAATTTGGTTCAGTGTTTGCAACCTGTTACAAGCACGTTACAATGCGATAATATTATGACACAAAATCTAATTCGATTATTAAACGGTAAAGAAAAAAAAATGTATCCTATTTTTATTTTTGTACGCAATAAGTGAAATTACTTTGCATGCACACGCGCACCTCGGCCCGCATAGCTCGGTGGCTAACGAGTTCGACTAGTAATATGAGAATTGCGGGTTCGAATCCCAGTTGCAACAAATATGCTCGGCCTTTCAGCCGTGGGGGCGTTATATCGTGATGGTCAATCCCACTATTCGTTGGTAAAAGAGTAGCCCAAGAGTTGGATGTAGGTGGTGATGACTAGCTGCTTTCCCTCTAGTCTTACGTTGCTAAATTAGGAACGGCTAGCGCGGATAGCCCTCGTGTAGCTTTGCGCGAAATTCGAAAACAAACCAACACGCCTCCATGTATATTATTACACTTAAAAAGTTCAGTTAATAACACGGAAAAAAGTTATAAATGTTTTGATATGAATGCCTTCAGATCTATACGTTAATCCCAAAGCGAGAAAAAATACATAACTTGAAAAGGGAAGTGAGGGAAGTTTTAAGTAGTTTATATCCATCAACAATAAAGATTTTGTCAGCCTCTGAGGAAACAACACGAAGTTTATTATAAGTTCTGCTATTTCATCATATACGGTGGTCATTACTTAGTAACACTGAAAGCGTGATACCAAACTGTAGTTTTCACTTCTCTAAAAAATGTGTTTAATGTATACATAATATTTACACAGTATTGGAAAACAAACCACCTTTGAGTGAAGTATGTATCTTCGAACGCAATATACCTACGTGTATATATTTTTATACACGTATGTAAAAATAGAAGCTGAAACGTAGGCTAGTTGATGTAAAAAATGTACCGACCTTTGAACTTTAGTACAACAGGTTCATGCAAATGTCACATTAAAGGCTAGATCTTGATAGCCGAGGGTGATAAATGTCGTTTACTGTCAGTAAAACGTTTGATGAAAGTTATACAAATCTACAGAAAGCAACAAACTAAACTTGGGATAAATCTAACTGTACTTTTGTTGACCACTTTAACACACACCAAGACCGTTTTAAACATGACCACTAATCCAGTTTTCCTAAAATTACAGAGGAGGTTTTATTTGGTTTTTGGTTGTTTAGGCAACCGTATTGTGCCCACTGTGTGTGTCGAAACCTGGTTTTTAACGTTCTAAGCATTTGGACTTGAGACTCATCGCTGAGAGACCCTGATAGTTAAGGCAACAGCCTTACAATCTGAGAGTTCCGAGTTCCAATCCTCGTCAGTGTACATTCTTGTCACTCCATCCATAAGAGATCGTTATAATGTGACAGCCAATCCCACTATTCATTGGTAAACGGGTAGCCCAAGAGTTGGTGGTGGGTGGTGATGATGACTAGCTGCCTTTCCTCTAGTCTTACGCCGCTAAATTCGCGCCGGCTAGCGCAGATAGCTCTCGAGTAGCTTATCTCGAAACGCGGAAACAAACAGTTTTGTTGTTGAATCACCAGGTGGCGTATGGAAAACATCGTATATTATTATTACAAGGATTTCAAAAAAAACAAAACAGAGATGTGATTACATAGATGTAATTAAAAAGCGTGTTGTAACAGCGGATACTGTTAAAAATCATAATGCTGGTCAGGACGTAGCTACAAAACATTACTTAGAAATCATACAGGCCTGGCACGGTCGAGCGCGTTAAGGCATGCGCTCGTAATATGAAAGTCGCGCTAAACATGCTCGCCCTTTCAGCCGTGGGGGCGTTATAATGTGACGGTCAATTGCACTATTAGTTTGTAAAATAGTAGCCCAACAGTTGGCGGTGGGTAGTGATGAGTACATTCCTTCCCTCTAGTATTACACTGCAAAATTAGGGACGGCTAGTGTAGATAGTCGTCGTGTAGCTTTGCACGAAATTCCAAATAAACCAAACCAAAACGTGAAACCTCAAGTTCGTTTTTATCTTTGCATGAACCCAACAAAGCCCGGCACGGCCAAGCGTGTTAAGGCGTGCAACTCGTAATCTGAGGGTCGCGGGTTCGCATCCCAGTCGCGCCAAACATTCTCCCCCTTTCAGCCATGGGGACGTTACAATGTGACGGTCAATCCCACTATCAGTTGGTAAAATAGTAGCCCAAGAGTTGGCGGTTGGTGGTGATGACTAGCTGCTTTTCTCTAGTCTTACACTTCTTAATTCGGGACGGCTAGCACAGATAGCCCTCGAGTAGCTTTGTGCGAATTTCAAAAACAAACCAACACAAAACTTACAAATCATACAGCTGCAAAAGCAAACGGATGAAACTGAAAATAGCCGATTGCTCGACGTATCAAATTGCATCATAGTGCATTAGTTCTTTATCACCAGAATCATATGTACCCACTTCTCTTCCTGAAATTAACTGCTTTCACACACCATTGTATGCGTAATATTATATGTAGCCATATGTGTGTACGTTCGTATATATGTATGCTTGGCTGGCTTACGGTGTTTATGGTTGAATTACGAATTTAGCTCCATGCACAACCGGTTTTCCACGGCATTACTGCCTTGCTCACCGATCCAAACCACAAGTTTCATTGAGACAAACATAATTATATCGCTAACGTACACGTGAACTTACGCTCAGAACGGGACTCCATTGATTCACAATAAGCGTTGGTAACACAGGGAGAACTAAACATCGACACTATATCTCACCATCATGCCTCTAGCTCTGTGTTCAACGCTTCATTATGAAAGCAATATCTTCACTAAACGGCTGGACCCTTTTAATACCTCAATGTAGGCCTAATGAACCAGCATTTTCTTTCAACGATTAGAACGGGAGTTTCGTCGACTAACTTGTTGACCTGTTTACTTGTTGTTTTCATTAAATAAGCAACGCTCTGTTTGCTTCATTATGAATAGCTTTCCAGTGAAATCGTTTAGAAGTGTGATCTACAAATGAATGCATACTTTATACAACAATACAAATAGTTCGTGAACAATGCCATTTGTATAGCAATACAAATAGTTCGTGAACAATGCCATTTGTATAGCAATACAAATAGTTCGTGAACAGTGCCATTTATGTAACAATACAAATAGTTCGTGAACAATGCCATTTGTATAGCAATACAAATAGTTCGTGAACAATGCCATTTGTATAGCAATACAAATAGTTCGTGAACAGTGCCATTTGTGTAACAATACAAATAGTTCGTGAACAATGCCATTTGTATAGCAATACAAATAGTTCGTGAACAATGCCATTTGTATAGCAACACAAATAGTTCGTGAACAATGCCATTTGTATAGCAATACAAATAGTTCGCGAACAGTGCCATTTGTGTAACAATACAAATAGTTCGTGAACAATGCCATTTGTATAGCAATACAAATAGTTCGTGAACAATGCCATTTGTATAGCAATACAAATAGTTCGCGAACAGTGCCATTTGTGTAACAATACAAATAGTTCGTGAACAATGTCATTTGTGTTACAATACAAATAGTTCGTGAACAATGTCATTTATATAGCAATACAAATAGTTCGTGAACAATGCCATTTGTGTAACAATATAAATAGTTCGTGAACAATGCCATTTGTATAACAATACAAATAGTTCGCGAACAGTGCCATTTGTGTAACAATACAAATAGTTCGTGAACAATGCCATTTGTATAGCAATACAAATAGTTCGTGAACAATGCCATTTGTATAGCAATACAAATAGTTCGCGAACAGTGCCATTTGTGTAACAATACAAATAGTTCGTGAACAATGTCATTTGTGTTACAATACAAATAGTTCGTGAACAATGTCATTTATATAGCAATACAAATAGTTCGTGAACAATGCCATTTGTGTAACAATATAAATAGTTCGTGAACAATGCCATTTGTATAACAATACAAATAGTTCGTGAACAATGTCATTTGTGTAACAATATAAATAGTTCGTGAACAATGCCATTTGTATAACAATACAAATAGTTCGCGAACAGTGCCATTTATGTAACAATACAAATAGTTCGTGAACAATGTCATTTGTGTTACAATACAAATAGTTCGTGAACAATGTCATTTATATAGCAATACAAATAGTTCGTGAACAATGCCATTTGTGTAACAATATAAATAGTTCGTGAACAATGCCATTTGTATAACAATACAAATAGTTCGTGAACAATGTCATTTGTGTAACAATACAAATAGTTCGTGAACAATGTCATTTGTGTAACAATACAAATAGTTCGTGAACAATGCCATTTGTGTAATTTTTAATACAGTTTTGAGAGAATAATGTTAAATAATTATTTCTTCAAAAATTTCGTAAACCAGTTTTTCAGACGTATTTCTATAGATACTCTGAAGGGTGAAACATAAATTACAATCCAAAAGTATTTAATGTAATTACTTTTTAACCTGTCGTGTAATTCAGTATTTCGTCTCTTAGTTTCACTTATCGAAAAATCGGATAAGTGAATTACTCACCATTTCACACGGTGTTTTTTTTTGCCTGAAATAATTCCTGATTGGTTTCGTATGTTTCATGTTCAAACCGAGAAACATGGGCTAGCCAAAGCCTAGTGGTCATATTGTAGAGGCCAAGTGTTATAAAAATGTCAACCAATCTTGTTAGAGGAATCAAAACTCGGACGTTTCAGGATTTCTCCCTTCTGGTCAGTGGCTCAAAATTAGGAACAGCTAAATTTGAACCCTAGATATCTTTAACTTGATTTTTCAACTCACGTATACAAAATATATCATTCAGGTTTGATAATACAAGTACTAAAAAAAAAGGTGTTTTATTTGCTTATAAAACCAACAACAACCAACACACGTACTGTGTTTATTCACGTAATGTGCTGTTTTGTAAATACAACATTTTCACGGGTTTCCCAGGGTGAAATGCCAAATCACGAAACGTACGATTTAGTGGTTTCTATTTCTTTCTAATATAAAAGAAAATAATTCATATTACAGCTGAGGCCAATTAAGATACGTGTGTCTCTCCAAGGATAATTACGTTACTATCCTGAAAGTGACTCCCACATCACACTGACGGTGTTAAGTAATAATTAATGTGTTTATAAATTATAGCCACGTGGAACAATTACCTATGACGGAATTTCTAAACTGCCAACATTAAACACTTTTCCAGGCCTAAGTAATACGTTTAAAACTCATAGCTATGCAGTAAAATAGCTTCCATAGTCTACAAATAATATTATGGTCTATTATCACAAAATCCGTGTTTAAAAATGTGAGGTTTTTCAAAAGAAAAACACACACACATGTGTGTATGGCTCGTTTATTGTCTAGAAAAGTTTATGATTTTGACGACAAATATACGAACTTTAAAAATACGTTAAAACTCTCCTCTGTAGGTTACCGTTTCAAGAACGGACACATTGGTACGTCTCCGATAATCTTGTGTCAGGTTCTAGGAATAGAAAATGGCATATTTGTTTTATAAACTAATGGTATTATTATGTCAGTACTATAAAAGTGCATTTAACATAATTTCATGTTTTTCTACAATTTTTGCAGTTCGTTCATCATTTGCTTATTGAAGATCGATATTTTTCTCTAAATATATACAAATATACATTATAATCGTATTTTAAGCTAAAACAAAACACATTAAAATCAAACAAAATACGCTGCATTTTGGTAAAAAATATCTTAGGCTACAAGCTGAAATGTGAAATTATAAAATGTACCCTAGGATTTGCAGGTGACTAAAGAAGTAGGACCCACATTGCGGTGGGGATACACCGTCTGCCAGTCATAACCTCCAGTCGCTAGTCTCACATAAGAAATAAAAGATTAGCAGTAGATATACAAATAGAAATTAGGAGAGCGAGGTATGGGTGTTCAAGCCCGCATCATCGCACATCTATTGTATATCTACAGTGTTTTATTTGTTTTTGCTTCGGATTCTTTTCATGTTATAACAATCTAATATTATTAGTCAGAGGTTTGCTGTTTTAAACGCAGTTCTTCCTTGTGATTTTGTTATCTTAACTTTATTAATATGTATTAATTTTCACTAAAATACGCATATACATACATATTTAAATAAATACATATATATATATACAGCAAATGATATATATATATATATATATACACACGTAAACAGCTGATTCTTCAAAAGAAAAGGAAGTTTACATGACGCATAAGAAGTTAATTTCAGAATTAAACTCATCAATTACATATTGATCTAACTAACAACAAATTACAAAAACTATAACCTCAGATCCCACGTGAGCATCCCTCCTCCTCAGTGTTTTTTCTCTCTCTTTGTGGAGAGATAAGCAATAACTGAAGTCTTACACAACATTAGGAGCGAGAAGTGAACACGTGAATGACATATTAGCTAAACTAAACAGTGGGAGACCGAAATATTAAGGTATAATAATCATTCCTCATTTACATAGACAAATGCTTATCAGACAAAGAGAAACCGCCCCCTAGTGAGCAAAACAAAAATAGCCCATTGTGCAGCTTTGTGCTTAATTCCAGCCAGCCAACCAAACAAATGAAAACCAGGCAGGATAACTTGCCGCCTACGTGTCTAGTCTTAACTGAATCAAAGCTAACTCGTTTTTTTGTTTGTTTTAAATCTCCCATGTTTCGAAGTGCAGAGCGTGTTCAGCAATATGTATGGACTTGAACCTTTGATCATCTAGTTCGTCGATCGGCATAATAATTATTAAGCCTCGCAAAGGTTTACACTTGGTTATATCATAGTCTAATTAGCTACAAAAGCCGTCGAGTGTTTCATCCTACTTTAATATCTTTACCTTCTTCGAACTTATAAGTCTAAATAATTAAAACTTTATCATTCGTGTCGCGTTTTAAGAAAACATGTTCGCCCTCCCAGCCGTGGGGGCGTTATAATATGACCGTCAATCCCACTATTTGTTGGTATAAAGAGTAGCCCAAGAGTTGGCGGTGGGTGGTGATGACTAGCTGCCTTCGCTCTAGTCTTACACTGCAAAATTAGCGACGGCTAGCGCAGATAGCCATCGTGTAGCTTTTAATATTTTAAAATTTGCCATCGTTTCGTGTGTAGAAAGGTCAATCTTTCTAAATTAATGTTTAGAAACTTCAAACTTCTGTTTTGAATTGAAAACAACGGTAATTATAATCATATTAAACGTTTCTTTCTGTGTTTGTTGTGTTATCATATTAAGTGTTATTGTGTGCCTGTGTTGCGTTGACATATTAATTGTTACTGTCTATGTATGTTGTGTTATCGTATAGTGTTTTACTGTATACGTCTTTTGCATTGTTAGATTAAGTGTTAACATACAAGTTTTTGTGTTCGTGTGTATATTTGTTGTGTTATTAAACTAATTATTAGAATACAGGTTTGTTATGTTATTACATAAAGTTGTACATAATACTGATTTTGAATGCACTGTATGTAAACATTATTACCTCTGCTTGCATTAATCGAACTGTTTATCGGGCAATAATATTAACAAGTATATTGGTTTCGAAAATAGTTTCAGGTTTTTTATGTGTCTTAAAACACTTTACGCCGTAGTTAAGATGATGAGAGCCAATACGAGAGACATTCTGTCTCCAAGAAGAATTGGCCTTTTGTCAAATGAGTGTTTATTATTCTTCAAATAACAATGAGCAGTATTTGAGGGATCTCTTTAAGGCATGATATAGCAATATCATTTATGTAACAGCGATTTAGTTAACCTGCCAGCTTACGTATTAAAGGTTTGTCAGTTTCATGTGTTTTGCAAGTACTACCCCTGCAAAAGTGTTTTTCCTGCACAATTCATGTGTTTAACAGTGAAGCTGATAATAATCCACTAAGGGGCGCCACGTATCAGCACTGTGCACGTTTACTCAACGAATCTGCTTAACTTGTACACGCACGTATCGACCAGAGACTTTAATGTGTTGTGTGACGTAACCATCAGTGTGTTGTTCTCGAGAGGTATAAAAGTATATCCATGCTGAGGAGTCGTATAGCCAGCATCGGGCAGCTAGATGTCTGACGATCGCGTTTTGTCTGTGAAAAGAAGTACGCTCATCCTCTGAACAAGCACGTGCGTAAGACTAAAGACCAGAGAATTTCTGGACAAGTTAGAATATGGCAACCGTTCTTCTCTGTCGCTGAAAGTCTCACTACTTCCCGCCCTGTCGTTGTTTAAAGAACAAATAATTCTTACTTGGAGGTTTCCCCGTGTTCGAAGAAGAGAAAGAACCAGACATTCTCATCTAAGTTTATTAAATAATTTCTTACTGTGATTAATTATTTGATGATTAAGACAGAGCAGAACTAACGCCTTACAAGTCTTTTCTCTGGATGATCAAGTCACATATACTGGTTGACATGACCGAACTTACTGGAACTGTCTTAAGGACTTTGTTTGTTATTCCATTTCTGTTCCAACTGACAGGTAAGTTTAGTGTTTTTCTCGGAGCGTTTGCTTTTGAAGGTTGTACTGCTGAAACGCTCGAGTAGTCGGTTTGCAGGCCAGTAACCTCGACCTTTGCTTTTAAAAAGTAATATGAACGAATCAAGATACTTCGTACAAACAAGCGCGAGTGTGCACAGCATTTCTTAAAAAAAATCCTTAAAATGTGTTCCGGATAAAATGCATTTTTTCTTTTTTATCCATTAAAGGAAATTATTGTGTGGAACAAATTTTTTCACACAAAGAAATGTTTCACCTGTTCACGAGTTATTGTCTCTTCCAAAACTTTATTATAATTTAAGCGTTCAAAGAATTTAGGAAAATATTCTAATTCTAACCCTAAGTTATTACGAACACAACTTTAATTTATCTAGTAACAAACATACGTTTTAACTTGATAGTTTCAATCATAATAAACTCTATTGTTCAAAGTTTTACAATTCGTTAAAAAGTAACATACTAGAATGGTGCTGTTACACTTTGAAAATATCCCATAATATGAGTCTCAAACTATAGTTCAGTACTGATGTGGCTATTGAGGTGAAAGACGACCAGAGAAATTGTATAATGTTTGTGCTAATGTTTGTGCAACACAAAACAACTAAGTTCTCTTCATTGACATTACAAACCAATAAACAGCAATCATCAACCGTTGTCAAGTCTAGCCCTTGCTAACTGTTATCACGTCTAGCCCCTGTAATAAACCGATGTTTATGTTTCATGTTTTCTTGTGTCAAGCTATACAGGATACAATAGCTGGAATGTAACATTTGTAAAGATAAAGTCCGCCTTGCTTAAGCAACTGTCTTAGCTTTTATAATTACAATAATATTATTTAAGCTACTCTTCGGACGTGTAAAATGCATAGAGAATGAACTACGATGAAACATTCTAATAACATATATATAGTTTGTTTGTTCGTGATGAAAAGCTACGGAAAAAGTTGTTCGAGTTGTGCCCCCTGCGAAAACTGAAAGTCAGTTTTTAGTGTTATAATCCAACAGACTGAGCCACTGATAGACATATATATATATATATATTGTAAAAGGCTTTTCCTTCTTTTAAAATAACGTGACCAGTTTTATTTTATAATACGAGGTTTGTTTCTGTTTATGGCAATTTTAAGGCATTTAAACACCCTGTCACCAAACGAGTTAGTTACCCTGGAAGCCGTGGACGAGGTCTAACGCGTCGGCTAATCTCACTATTCGTTGGTAATGAGTAGCCAAAGAATTTGCGGTGTATGACATTAACGGACTGCTTTCTCTCTAGTCATAACTTAAAAATTGAAAGCGGCTAACGCAAATAGTTTTGGAATAAATATGTGCTGTGTTTAACAAACAAACGAATAGATTAACCCCATTATTTGTACTTGGGTTGAGGTATTCCTGTATGAAGAGTTGATTCTTTTATTTACTTAGTGGAAAGCTATTTATCTTTATATTCCAATTTTTAAACGAAATATTTATGCAGTTTTCTCATACATATGCTCGTGTGTTGAAATTTAGATAAAACTATTTTATTTATAACTATTAATTCAAGGAACATCTGTGATATCTAACACGTGTTTTTATTTAAATATACAAATATATTCAATTTCATCTCACGTTTTAAAACTGCGACAAATTTTCACACACCGATCTATTTCGTTGGTTTTACTCCGAGCTGTAAAACATTCTTATGAAGTATTTAAAACATGGAGTTAGAGATAATATGTATTTGAATTGAAAATGATTGTTTCTTTTTCCTTCTTATAATTGTATCTCAAACATCATCAGTGTGTCCCAACTCTTCCCTTTTTGGTTTCATATTTATTCATCTATTTCAAACCTTAATTTTATATTATTAGGAATCTCATATCTAATGTTGATATTACAGATGAGATAAAATCGAGGTGTTTCAACCAAATGTGTTATCTTCAAAACATATGAGACAAATGTCGGTCACCTCCTTTCAAAACATATTAGTCAAATGTCGGTCACTTCAATTCCTAATATTGTCTTACTTAAACATTGTAACTACAACTAATGGACGACTCTGGAATATTTCAAAGCAAATAGATTAATTCATTATATATTCTGCGATCTTCAATTTTCAACCAGTACCTTTGTACTTATATTTGACAAACATTGGACACAGTAACCAATCTAGTTACTTCTGTTTCATCGCTTAGCATAACCTAACCAGCTCTAACCTTTATGTTATTATGAGATAACAGTGTAGTCCATACATATTGGATCACTAGTTGTACTCAACTTTTCTAATACTGTGTTCCTTCAAGCTAAACTTTGATTCACTATGTATCCGTATTTATATCGAATGTATTTACTAAATGTCATATTTTCACACAGAGTATTCCTACAAACTGAACTTTCACTATGTATCCGTATTTACATCGAATATATTTACTAAATTTCATATTTTCAGACAGTGTATTCCTACAAACTGAGCTTTCACTATGTATCCGTATTTATATCGAATGTATTTACTAAATGTCATATTTTCACACTGTGTGTTCCTATAAACTGAACTTTGATTCACTATGTATCCGTATTTACATCGAATATATTTACTAAATGTCATATTTTTACACAGTGTGTTCCTACGAGGTAAATGTTTGATCTGTTATATTTTCATACATATTTCGATTCACCTAACTTACACAATTATCAACAGAAAGCTAAATGCAATTTCTTGTTCTTTTTTAGCATGATTGTTTTACAGCTTTAACAAGAAAAAATTTTATAATAATACTGAAGTTGTAATGACAAATTACACGTGTGTAACTGTAATATACAATATGAACAAAATGTTTCTTTTGGACGGCGAAACGCACGTTAAAACATAAGGCAAAGTAAATCCCCCTCAACTTAAGATTTTAAGAACTTCGCTAACCAAATCTCCTTTCAATAACAAACAATAAAATATTCATTAAAACTAAAACTGTAAAATACGATCACTGGACTTTTTTTTTCTGTAGCACTTTCACAAAAACCTATACAAGGTCCGTCTACACATAATTGTCCCTTATGCTGGCCAAATAGATTAGACAGAAGAGAGCAAGTCGAAAGTATTCACCGGCTTCTCTTGGGCGTCTCGTAAATGACCAAACTGTGTTATTTGACCGTCAATCTTACACTATAACGCATTAGCCTGAAAGTGCATATCGCGTTTCTATAGCAACGAGGTGCAATTGATGAAAAAATTACGATTCAAAACTTTGGAGAGTTTGTTATTAAGCCTATAATACGAGATATATTACTCTCAATTGTAGAACGTGTTGTACAAATTGTAGAAAATATTAATATAGTTACAAAAAAATTACAGTAAAAAGGAATTCGACTTTGGTTTTCCACATCTGATAGCATCGATTTGGTATCACACTGTCCTGACGAAAAAGTTATTTTGACTGACTCTTAGATGACTCCTTTCATACAGTTTATTTGAAAAGAAATGAAAGTAAGCATAAGAGTTAACCTTCGACGTTTGGTATTAATAAACAATATAAGTATTATAAAACGAAAACTTTATTTTATGTAAGTGTAACTACGACACACGAGCAGTCTCAATTTCTTAACCAATTTAAACTTTAGTATTAGTGAAGAGAAATCGTTTTAAAATTAATCAGTACTATAGAACACGATATGCTACTCTCGACATCCAGTGAAACCGACTATATCAGGTTGTTATTGTTTAAAAAAATAGGCTTGGTTTTTGTTTTTGAATTTCGCGCAAAGCTCCACGAGGGTTGTCTGCGCTAGCCGTCCTTAAGTTTGCAGTGTGACACCAGAAGGAAGGCAGCTAGTCATCACTACCCACCGCCAACTCTTGAGCTACTCTTTTTAAAAACGAATAGTGGGATTGACCGTCACTTTATAACGCCCCCACGGATGAAAGAGCGAGTATATTTGGTGTTACGGGGATACGAACCCGCGACTCTCAGATTACGAGTCGAGTGGCTTAACCATCTAGTAAACACCGGGCCAAATAATAGGAACTCAAGTAGCGAAGACTACAAGAACTGAAGAGATGATACATCTTGGAAAAACTAGCTACCTAGAAGAAACTGGAAGCTGGTTGTTTCCTGGAGTAAAGTATTGATGTCATCCAACTTCTTCTAACAGACGTTTTACCATTTCTTTATGGTTGGCTAAAATAACATAACAATTGGAAGATGCGGAACTATTCTGTTTAAAAAATGCTAAAATATTTACTGTACATTTAAACGTGTTAACACAACAAAGCTGCATATAAAATTAACATTATAATTAACTATTTTTGCGACTGGGGTCCACATTAAGGGCGGTACGAATTCATATTTCAACAGAACTTCCCCGATGAGATGTTTCAGTAACGACATCAAAGTACTGATTTCCAGCTTGATTTCAGCAATTTGTTTTATTTCATGAATGATTTTAACAAACCAAGATACACGAATTGGCACACAAAAAAGTCAGATACAAACAGATTTCGTAATGTTGTGTTAACAGGATTTATCAATTTTTAGTATCAAGTACATTTTACGAAACTAAAGTGATTCAATTAGATTAAAAAAATAAAAAATAGTTCGTTTGTTTGTTTTTGAATTTCGCGCGAAGATACAGGAGGGCTATCTGCGCTAGCCGTACCTAATTTTGTAGTGTAAGACCAGAAAAAAGCTAGGTAGTCATCACCACCCACCGCCAACTCTTGGGCTACTCTTTTACCAATGAATAGTGGAATTGTTTTGTTTGTTTGTTTTTAGAATTTCGCACAAAGCTACTCGAGGGCTATCTGTGCTAGCCGTCCCTAATTTAGCAGTGTAAGACTAGAGGGAAGGAAGCTAGTCATCACCACCCACCCTCCAACTCTTGGGCTACTCTTTTACCAACGAATAGTGGGATTGACCGTTATACTATAACGCCTCCACGGCTGGGAGGGCGAGCATGTTTAACACGATGAGGCGCGAACCCGCGACCCTCGGATTACGAGCCGCACGCCTTACGCGCTCGGCCATGCTAGGCCTAGTGGAATTGACCGTCACTTTATAACGCCGCCACGGCTGAAAGGGGAGAGCATATTTGGTGCGACGGGGATACGAAACCGCAATCTCAGATTATGAGTCGAACGCCTTAGCCCACCTGGCCATGCCGAGGCCTAGAGATAAATAAAGTCAGGGAAATTTTATGAAGATTTGAGGAAGCTCTTAAGTCTACGTTAAAGTAATATCTCACCAGTCGTTCAAAAAATCCGAACGAAAAAAGGACAAAAAATGCGGTTACCAGTAAGCTTATTCAAATTATTATTCTGTTTTTTTCTTATTCATGAAATGGGAACGATCTTTTATGTAAGTTTATGACACTGAACTTATAACTATTAATGTATTTTAATGGTCAATTGTTCGGTAGGTTAACCATATAGCGTTTTCTTCAGAACTGTGTAGAGATGACTTGGACAAAAATATAAACTGTTATTAAATGTTAAGGCCTAGCTGTTTCCATTTAACGTTACTTTAGGCATTCAATAGGATATAATCAACAAGACACGAGCAACAAAAGATGTTCTGTTTCGCACCCTTCTCAATATTTCATTAAAAACACAGACGTTATGGAATCTCAATGAATGACTCTACGAAATTCCTATGTTATCTCTTTGCATGACTAGAAATACACTAGTTATGACATTTAATGCGTGTAATTGCAAATATGAACTAATTTATGTCACTATAAAAATAAAATACTGTTTTCTTTCGGTACGAGACCCGGCATGGCCAGGTAGGTTAAGGCGTTCGACTCGCAATCTCAGGGATACCCGGTCCTCTTAAATATGCTCACCCTTTCAGCCGTTGGGACGTTATAATGAGACGGTCAATCCCACTGTTTGTTAACAGGTAAAAGAGTAGCCCAAGAGTTGGCGGTTGGTGATGATGACTACCTGCCTTCCCTCTAGTCTTACACTGCAAAATTAGGGACGGCTAGCGCAGATAGCCCTCGAGTAGCTTTGCTCCAAATTCAAAAACAAACAAAATAATTTTTCGATACAAAAAATAACATCCTATGGAGTAGCCCTGTTATATAGCACAAATTTACCAGAGTAGATGTAAGATATAGCAATATTGGAATACTTAATTAGAATGCACCTCACGTCAAACGAAATAACTTCAACTTTATCCAGTTGTCCTGCACCAAATACACCAAAAGGTATGATAAACTGTTGAAACTATGTAACCAAAATATTGTTATTTACCAATAACTGTTTTCCAATAACATTTTTCTTGAATGGTATTCTACCATTTCTTGTCTAAAGGAAAGTCCTGTCAATGTGTACACGGTAGCTGGTTCCATATAACTAACTATAACCTTACACATTAATAACAAAGTCATGAAATATACACTAGACTAGTTATAACCTTATATATTAATAACGAAGTCATGAAATATACACAAGACTAGCTATAACATTATACATTAATAACTAAGTCATGAAATATACACTAGACTAGTTATAACCTTATATATTAATAACGAAGTCATGAAATATACACAAGACTAGCTATAACATTATACATAAATAACAAAGTCATGAAATATACACAAGACTAGCTATAACATTATACATAAATAACAAAGTCATGAAATATACACAAGACTAGCTATAACCTCTATCCAAGTCTAAAGATAGATGTTCGTTAACTGAATTACTAACCATCACTCTTTTGTTTTAATCATAACCATTTCACATGACTTGTATCTGGAATTTATTTCAGTAATGGACGATACCTTAAAACACCATATAAACGTTATGAGAGGAAAATACGAATTATTTATATTCCAACCATCACGGTGTCAGCGTAGAACGTGAATTAATGCTTTTAAATATTCACGTACTCAGCAACACCATTTAGTGTTGAGAATCTAGAAGTCAGGGATTGTAAATTAAATAAACACACATGTATCAAAACGCATAAACAGACATTTATTAACGCTCATAAACAGAGATATATCAACACTCAGGAACACATATGCATCAAAATTTATAAACAGAGACATATCAACACTCATAAACATACATGTATCAAAATTCATAAACAGACATATATTAACACTCATAAACACACATGTATCAAATTCAAAAACAGACATATATTAACATTCATTAAACACAAACACATATATATAATTACAGACACGCATTTAGACATATCAACAATCATAAACACGTACACGAAATCGTAAACTTACATATGCAAACATGTTTCTAATTTTAATGACATGTGATGTAATATAAAAAAACTAATTGAACTGGGGAAACATGAAAACATATAATGCTACATACTATAAATTTGAAGCATTCCAGCTAGAAGCTTCTTCGTTTTCGCTTCGTTTGTCTTTTTTTCCGTTTAATAACTTGCCTTTTAATATCACCCGATTTATTTTAGTTCTTATGTTACAAACTGGACAACTTGACTAATGCTGGCTTTGTTGAATACAAGGGAAGCAAATCTACAAATGGATGGGTGGTAAAGGAAAATATACCCCTTCGCTTGGACTTGAGGCCGAGTTTAACGAGACAGTTGTTGAAATATAAAGAATAACCTTACAACTCTGTTTTCACGAAACACGCTGTACGTCTTTCAGCTTACAGATAACGTTTATTTTTGTGTGTATCACTTAGCAGAAACGTCTCGTGTTTTTTGAATGTGAACTCCAATACATGATAAAGCAAATTTTTTAACACGAATATGAAAGACTTATAAAAGATTTGATCTTTTGTCCAATAAGGACCGAGGACAAAAGTTTGGTTTTAATAAAAGACTTGTTATTTAACAGAATACAATGTGTCTTTCTATGATCACTACACCATAGTAAATTAAAAATTGCTTCAAGTGAAATAAAACCCTAAGTTATTCAAGCTTTCGTAATGACGTATGGTAGAGTATTGTATCTAAACCAATTGAGTTACATAATGTTTGTTGTATAGTGTAGCAGAAATATGTTTTAGTCGGCTAAAAGGCATTTACCTCAATGTTACAGCTCATTACGAGTGTACAATGGAATTTCTTATTGGTCCGTTTTTCATTTTGAAAAGTCTTCTAATAACAGGATTTATTTCAATAAAAACATCAAATATGTTCTATTCCATTTTGTAACCTCGTCAGGTTTTTTTTATGCACTGTTGCAGGCTTTCAATTGAACTAAACATTGAAAACTTAACTTAATATAAAATAAATAAACTATTCGTTTATAAAGTTAAATAACAAGCATCTGAAGAAACAGAACAAAACAGTCTGGCGAGAGAAACAAGGTATTTTCTGCTGACTCATACCGGAAGTAGTTTTCTGTGACGTCAGTCGGTGATTTCTTCTGGAGTTCTTTCTCTTGATTAGCTTAACAGGAATGAAACTAATGCGATTTCATAGCTTTAAAACATAAATCAAAGGTTACGCGAGACACAGAGGCCTCTTTTGCCTAGTCAGGGGACTTCTCAAAGTACTTTCGTTAGTCGGAACAGATGATAATTCAAGTTGGACGAGTTTATTTGTGGTTTGTGTTCTACGTAATTTATTCGAGTTCGAGGAAGCTTTCTCGCTCCAAGTCACTGTTGTTCGTTCTTTACCTTTTACTTAACATAGCATTTAAATAAAATATTCTTTTATTAATGGAGACTTGTGGGTTTTAAGATAAACTTTTCCAAGATGTAAGGTGTAAAACACTGAGTGTTCCATTAGTGTTCCAGAAGACGTTAATCTTTCATTATAAAAAATACTTTACTCGAAAGGTTATAAATTAGTAAATGCGTCTATATTATAAATTCGTGTTTTATTTTGAAAATAACACAAAATGCACAATGTATCTTCAGGAAAGATTATTTCTTACGTGAATTATGAGCTTGAAACATAAATTGCTAAAGTTTAAACTGGATTACAGTGACTTATTAAAAGTAATTACAAACCTTTGCTCTGGATTAAACGACTAAAAGTCTTCTATTATAAAAAGTTTAAAACACGTGATCTTGAGAAAATTTAAATTTTCGACCTTTGTCCTTTTCTTCTGTCAGGGACTGAGGACGTTTTAATGGTCAACGTGTTGGTCTAAAATTCGAATTGTCCAGGGTTCGAATACGATGTCAATAAATATATTCTACAATTTTTAAAAAGTAGGTGTATTACGAAGGTTTGGTTTTTTTTATTTCGCGCAAAGATACACGAGGGCTATCTGCGCTAGCCGTCCCTAATTTTGCAGTGGGAAGGCAGCTACTCATCACCACCTACCGCCAATTCTTGGGCTACTCTTTTACCAAGGAATAGTGAGATTGACCGTCACGTTATAACGCCCCCACTGCTGAAAGAGCAAGCATGCTTGGTGAGACGGGAATTCGAACCCGTAACTCTCAGATTGCGAGACGAGTGCCTTAATTCCGGGCCATGTTGGGCCTGGCATGGCCGAGCGCGTTAAGGCGTGCGCTCGTAATCCGAGGGTCGCGGGTTCGCGCCCGCGTCGCGCTAAGCATGCTCCCCCTCCCAGCCGCGGGGATGTTATAACGTGACGGTCAATCCCACTATTCATTGGTAAAAGAGTAGCCCAAGAGTTGGCGGTGGGTGGTGATGACTAGCTGCCTTCCCTCTAGTCTTACACTGCTAAATTAGGGACGGCTAGCACAGATAGCCATCGAGTAGCTTTGTGCGAAATTCCAAAACAACAAACAAACAAACCGAGCCATGTTACGAAAGATAAAATCAACCCCGTTTATCGATACGAAGAGACAGACAAATTCCTCATGATGATAAGTACTATATAAGTTGAAAACTGTGAACTGTTGTACCAACATGAATACATTATATATATTAGATATAGTGGCTGAGAGCACTTGTTAAAGAAGCAAAAACTGTATGAAGGGAAGTATCACGTAATGTTCCCTTTATTTTTGTTTTAATTTCCTAATGACTTCCTTAGAAGCTAAGTGCTCGTCCTGCTTTCTAGGAGCTAACAACTGACTCATTTAACTGATTAAGTTATTGTGTCTTCAAATTCAAAGCCAAACGTCTATAGAAAAAAATGGAAGTGTGCCCTATTTCAGGATTGCCTTATGAATTTCGCGCAAAGCTACACGAGAGCTAGCGCAGATAGCTCTCTCTTATTTAGCTGTAAGACTAGAGAGAAGGCAGCTAGTCATCACCACCCACCGCCAACTCTTTGGCTACTCTTTTACCAACGAATAGTGGGATTGACGTCCCCACAGCTGAAACGGCGAGCTTGTTTGTTGTGACAGGGATTCGAATCCGCGACCCTCAATTTACTAGTCATGCGCCATAACTACCTGGCCGTGCTCTTTATCACCTTCTTCTACGTTATTTAAATATAAATTAGATGTGGGTCAGTAAGCCTTTTGACCACTGGTTATCCAAGTTTATTCTTGTTCCACATCTCGAGCAAAATTCTGAAACAATACAACCCATGTATATCATCGAACAGATCCTAATTTACATACCAAAAAATTACGGTACTGGAGTTGATCTGGTTGGGTGATGGAAGCTAAAACCCACGTGCACACATGTTATGGATTATCTTTAGAGGATGATGTACAGCACAAATACGTCATTGCAGATTGCATTTCATGATATCTAATGTTAGGTTTCTATTAACGACTACAGTTGAACGAATACGTTTTACTATTGTCAAGATTTAGATGAAACCACCGATAAGGCCAATTCAATTTAATTATGACTAGAGTAGCGCCGCCAGATGGCGCTAGGTATCAAGTGTTGACGTAAATCGTTTAAATATCACTGGAATGCTGGGAAACAGACTCGCACTGTAAGAAAACGATGCACTTAACCCAACTAGGAAAACCTTTTAATATATTACTTGAACTAATTTATAAAAGTAAACTGTAACTTTGTTTCTTTTGTGTCATACTGCTTATCCGGAAGTGTTCAAAATTCAATAAATGCTTGCTTAGCTTCACAACCTGAACACAATTAAATAAAACATAATTTTGTGGTTATCATGAGAGACTAGGATAAGTAAGTAATAATCCGCGAGAAAAAAATGTACGTTTAATGAATTATTCACTGGCCCAAACATATACATTTTGTTAAAACAAAGGTGCTGTACAGTTTTAATAAATCAACTTGAAAGAATAACCCATTTGTATTTCTGACTGTTAATCTTGTGGGCCATAAATATCTTGCTCCCCGTGTCACGAATACTGAATCATAACACCAGGAGACTTGACAGTGGGTGTTGCATTAGCCAGCGTCCCTCCAGCTTATCAGTTTAAAATTAAGAATGGCTAACCCTTTTGAAGCTTTGTTTGTCGAATATCGAGTAGAATTTCTGTGCTGGTTGTCTCTTGTTCTACACTGTACAAACGAGTAGTAGGATTGACCGTATATTTATAACGCCCCGGCGGCTGAAAGAGTGAGCATGTTTGGTGCGACAGGAATTCGAACCCGCGAGCAACCAATATGATTTTTTCACGCAGTTTATCGTTTTTGTGGTTTCTTTGTTAAATTGGTATATAATACTGTTGAGCGTTTGAACAACTTTGTTTTAATGTTTTATATAGAAATAGCACGAAGTGTGAAAAACAACAACATTCTATTTTATTTATGTATTATAATCTATCACTTATGTGTCAGGATGAACATTTCAAACACGAGAGAACAAAACATTACATTCTCAGATTAGGACGTAATGATAACAATTTCCTTCAATATTGCTGGGTTACGATTATGGTGACTTTACGTCACGTTTCGAAACGCTATTTCGAACCGTATATATTAAAAAAAATTAAACTGCAGAGAAGCATAAATTTTCTGGATTAAGTTTTGAGACAATAATAAAACATGTTATTGCGTGAAATGGTTCGTAATTAAGAGTCTCTAATGCACCAACATGACTGAACAAGTGAGGGTGTTGATTGGAAGAATTCTCAAATCATATTTCGCTGTTAGAAATAAACAAAACTTTATATATTCCAAAATTGATAGTGTAACAAAATTACAGAGGACACAAAAGCAGCCTTTACTTACATAATTATTAATACTGTAATATATGTTTTGATAAAACTTGTTTCTAAGAAATTATCCAGGAGCATTTGAACCATCTTTACGATCACCAACCAACCAAGTTTTTCATTATCACAGTTCAATATTACCCGTTGTGTTCGCCTTTTGATGAGAGCCACGTAATTACAAAGGAAATATTGTATTATCTAAGCAGAACTAGGTAGTGAAAGGACTCGTTTTATTTTTACGTTCATCTGTCTTTTAGTATTTAGGTTATGACGGTAAAATTCAGAATGGATTATCAAATGAAACAGATTAGATGAGACAGGCCAATGCACATTATGTGAAGAATACATTACTTGGGTTTCACGACAAGACTGCGAAACTGCGGTTGCGTTCGTCAGACTGACGGTCGTACTCATTGTTAAAGCGATCTATGAGTTGCCAGCCGAAAGTTAAAAAACAAGTCTCATATTTATGGTGAGAGATACAGTTCGTACTATATATTCCTTTGAACTACAATGCTTGCAACACAAAACCAGTAATTTTGAATAGAAATGTGTTATAAATAAATGCATTTCTCCACAGTTATTTATAACTAGGTAATTTATAACGCTAATCTGCAGAAGGTAATTAGGGTATAATTTCTTTTACAAATCGAAATACTTACATCTGGACGGCAAAGAAAACAAAGAAACAATCACAACAATTTTTAAATCATAAGTTTGACTTTGATAAACACCATTGTATAACGTTTCATTATTAAACAATTAGTTTCAATATTAAACATTTAAGTTCATTATTAAACAATTAGTTTCAATATTAAACATTTAAGTTCATTATTAAACAATTAGTTTCAATATTAAACATTTAAGTTCATTATTAAACAATTAGTTTCAATATTAAACATTTAAGTTCAATATTAAACAATTAAGTTCATTATTAAACAATTAGTTTCATTATTAAACAATTAGTTTCAATATTAAACATTTAAGTTCATTATTAAACAATTAGTTTCAATATTAAACAATTAAGTTCATTATTAAACAATTAAGTTCATTATTAAACAATTAAGTTAATTATTCGACAATTATCTTTAAGTAAAAATATGAAAACATGAAGTTTAATTTTTTAAAAATTAGTCAAGAAATACTGTTTGTGTGAATAAATACTCGCATTGAGATAGCGAAAACACCATATAGAGTTGGTTTTATCATAGTTTAGAAGTGAATACATATTTATTCTACTAACTAATATACTGGCTGTTGTAAACATTTGTTAATACTCGCCTAAAGTTTACGTCGATCTCCTGTAGTACAACGGTATCTTTATAGACTTACAACCATAAAAACCAGGTTTCGATACCTGTGGTGGACAGAGCACAGATAGCTTAAAAGCGGTTTAGTTCACATGCCAAATTAGGTTTCGACTCGCTTGATCATACCTCTGTGTCATTGCTTTCTTTTACGTGTTACTCATATCTAATTGTAGTACAGAAACTTGTACAAGTTAGTATGAGTTAGTAATATTTTTGTCGTTGTACATATAACTTCACACAGTTTAAGTAATATTTTTGTTGCTGGACATATAACTTCACACAGTTTAAGTAATATTTTTGTTGCTGGACACATAACTTTACACAGTTTAAGTAATATTTTTGTTGTTGTACATATAACTTTATACAGTTTAAGTAATATTTTTGTCGTTGTACATATAACTTTATACAGTTTAAGTAATATTTTTGTTGTTCTACATATAACTTTATACAGTTTAAGTAATATTTTTGTCGTTGTACATATAACTTCACACAGTTTAAACGAAATTTTTGTTGTTGCTGGACATATAACTTTACACAGTTTAAGTAATATTTTTGTTGTTCTACATATAACTTTACACAGTTTAAGTAATATTTTTGTTGTTGTACATATAACTTCGCACATTCGGTACTGTCATGTCAAGGATACTTCCTTATAAGGCTATAAGCACTATTAGAACATCAAAATTAGGTTTACAAAGCATTAAACTAGTCAATAACTAATTATTATTAATTAATAATAATTATATATTGATTTAAATAGAAACATGAGACAGGAACTTTCTAACATTGAGTTGTTTGTTTGGAGTTAAGCACAAAGATACACAATGGATAATCTGTGCTATGCTCACCGTGGGTATCAAAACACGGGTTCTAGTGTTATAAGTGCTCAGAGATGTTACTGTGTCGCTGGGAAGGTTGATATTAGATAACATTAACTTAAACGTAAAACTAATGGAGAACTTAATCGTGGAAACAGAGGGAACATTTGTAATTGTCACAGTTAAGTTCCATTCTGTATTCAAAATAAACTTCACCACTTTCACTCTTCATGGATATTTGTACCTCCTTCCATTTTGAAGTTAGTTTCATTACTTGCACGTTCTTGGGGTCACGGAAAGTTAAGAACTTTAAGGGGCTTTGTTACGATATTTGAATGTCTTGGACAATAAATCACTTGCTTTTCTTTGTTTAAAGTAAATAGGTTAGAAATTAATAATTGGAATTTGTTATGTGCTAGTTGTCGCGCGAAAGGCCTTTAGCAGCGAGAGATCTACTCCAATTAAAACAGAGCTCCTACAAGTATTGCCATAAGACATGGACGATACTAATAATGCAATGAGTGAATGCGGAGCACTGAAAAACACTCAATGAGTAAGATTGCGTGAACTTTCTTAAGACATGCTGTATTTCACTGGAAAGCACAGAACTTCAGAATTATTTCTGGAATATAAATTTAGTTTCGTTGCAGAAGTAAAAAACAACAAAGATGCCCTTGTTATATTGAAATGAAAGTATCTGATGTTTTGATACAGACGTTTTTACATCTGAAACGGGAATTTAATAATTACATCTATTTACATATGCGTGTTAGGTTGTCCAGAAACAAATGTCGGAAGTCTTACAATGACGTTTAGAAGCTGAATATTGAGTAATTTATTGTTGGTTTAATCCAACGTTTGTTGCTTACAAGATGTTTTAACTGTCTGTTGTTTCAACTCTACTCAGAGTAAGTTTTGCATCCCGCAAGACAGCATGAACAAGAAGGATTTTCATCTGATTTTCTTCTATGACTTCAAACTTGGAAGAAAAGCGACGAAACTACACGGAACATCAATCAGGCATTCGGCTATGGATCTGTTACTGAACGTACAGCTCAGCATTGGTTCCAAAGATTTTGATGTGGAGATGAAAGTCTTGGAAGATCACGGAGGTCAGGAGATGAAGAAGGCATCCTTAGATGAAATTAAATAAAAGGAAGTAGTTAAGACAGACCCTCGTGCAACAGTGCACGAGCTTGCAGAAAAGATAGGCTAAAGCAAATCAAGCATTGCCAATCACCTGAGCGTAAAGATTAAAAAGTTGGATAAGTGGGCTCAGCATGAACTGACTGAAGATCAACAAAATTGGTGTCATAAGACCTGTCAAGAATGATGCTTCAAAAATATGATTATCAGTCCTGAGGTTATGACTTCAATCTTTCACCTCCTTCATTTTTTTACAATTTGAAATTTGTTACCTGAACGGTTACATATAAGCACGTGGTTTAAAACGGTGAGATCAGATACACCTAGGATTCAGGAATAGAACGGTTACATATAAGCACGTGGTTTAAAACGGTGAGATCAGAGACACCTAGGATTCAGGAATAGCTTTTCATAATGTTAATACCGTACTTAACAAGACGTACCCGTGTGATTCTTTGAATGAAAAACTGGAATTACTGTCACATTTCTAACGTCCCTACAGTTGAAAGTATTTTTTGAACGAACAGCGGGATTTGACGTCACTTTTGTAGCGCCACCACAGTAGAAAGTGTGAAGCGAGTTGAGCAGCCGCAGAACAACCCGAGCGATTCGACTCAACACGCTGTGATCTCCAGCTAAACCTTACAATTTGAAACTGGTAATTGTTTTAACAAACTACAAATATATAGCAATGCTAATATGGCTGCTTGAAAATTTGTTTATCCAGTTACTTTACGTATTCACCATTGTACACATTTGTTAAAAATCAGAAGTTCTGAAATATTTGCCTTGACACAATATTCTTACAACAAAGTATCTTGATCTAATACTCTACATAGACGATACTTCGATGACACTGTGTAACACAAATTGTGTTTCTGGATAGTATGTGTTATTTTTTAATTGCTTGTGTTGTAAAAGTACACAAAATGACCATTATTCTCTTCAAACTTTGCTTTTGTGACCTGGATAATGAAATTTATAAATTAACCTATTTTATATGTAAAAACGGACAAATTTGCACATTTTCATTTACATAAGGTCTGAATAAAACAGCATATGAATCAAGATTTACATGTATTTATACTAAAGTTACGCATAAATGTTTAGAAGTGAGTAGCTTTCGAGATTTGTGACTGTAATGTAAATCACTTTCACGTATCAACTCCCTAATGTAGTCTCTCGTCATGTTTTCGTTATAAGCTCACAGGTCACAAAAGCAGTTGTTGTTGTTGTTTTGAATTAAGCACAAAGCTACACAATGGGCTGTCTGTGCTCTGCCCACCACGAGTATCGAAACCCGGGTTTTAGCGTGTAAGTCCGCAGACATACCGCTGAGCCACTGGGGGGCATCACAAAAGCAAAGTTTGAAGAGAAAAAAATCGGTCTTTTCCATTTACTTTAGGCATAAGCAATTAGGAAATAACACTTTCTGTCCAGGAACAAGAGACAGTAAACATTTTGTGACATGGTGTTATGGTTTAAGACGCTCTTTGCTTTTATTTTACGGATCAACTCCCTCCTTTTTATATCCACAATTCCATATGATTTTAAAGTACTTTAGGCACATTAACTATTAATAGGCTGTTTTAGGATAAAGTAATTTTTCGTATTCTGTATCGGGATGTGGATTCATATGGACTTATGAATTTTATTTCATATATCTATTTTGAATTTGACGCCAAGTTACACGAACACCATCTGAGCTAACAGTTGCTGATTGGTAGACTAGAGAGAAGGAAGCTAGCTACTCACCACCTATCATCATCTCTTGGGCCACTTCTTCAGAAACGAGTAGTGAGATTGATCTTTATATTATAACGCTCTCACAGCCAAGAGAGCCAGCGTGTGTGATTCTATTCCACAGCCCTAATATTTCGAGTCCATCGCGTGAATCACCAGGTCGTGCTGTGCCTTCGTAATTAGATAATTTATAATTCACGATTGTCTAATGGCACATTAACGAGTAACCCTAAAGACTGATACAGGTATTTATACAGCTTTGGTTTGCAGAAAAAAAAAAACATGCTAGTTACAGCTACCAAAGCGTGATGATGTAAACATTTGAATTACAGAATTTTGCGCACAAAACTGTTATCTCAAGAAGGCTGGTTTGGGTATTAAAACTTCAATTGAAATAAAGTGCAGAACAACGACTCGACCTTTTCAGGTCAGCTTCAAGTGGATTTCTTGTCATCACGAATTTTGTCGCACAGCTTTGCGCATGCTGTTTCTGAGGCAATGGGTTGTGAGCAGAGACTATTATGGTTCACAGCCTGGGCAGGTTAACCATACGTTACGATCGGTTCACAAAGAAGGTGTGTAAATAGCTAACAAAACACATTTTCTACGCCTTAAAGGAGTAGTTTCAAAGAAAGGTAACAAGTTGTTACGTTTACAATTTTATTACAAGGGCAATTGGTGTTTGAAATAAAGTTTTGTTTGTTTTCGTATTTCGCAAAAAGCTACATGAGGGCAATCTGTGATAGCCATCCCTAATTCAGCAAAGTAAGACAAAAAGGAAGGCAGATGGCCATCACCACCCACAGCTAACTCTTGGGCTACTCTTTGGCCAACGAATAGTTGGATTGACCGTCACATTATAACGTCCCTACGGTTGACAGGGCGAAGATATTTGGTGCGACGAGGATTCAAACCCACGATCCTCGGACTACGAGTTGAGTGTTTTAACTACTTGGTCACGCTGGGTTCCGTTGGTGTTTGTAATAACGTTTTGTAATAATAAGTTTGTTTGTTTTTTGAATTTCTCACAAAGCAACTCGAGGGCTATCTGTGCTAGCCGTCCCTAATTTAGCAGTGTAAGACTAGACGGAAGGCAGCTAGTCATCACTACCCATCGCCAACTCTTGGGCTACTCTTTAAACAAAGAATAGTGGGATTGACCGTCACATTATAACGCGCCATAGGGGCGAGCATGTTTGGCACGACTCGGGCGCGAACCCGCGACTCTCGGATGACGAAGGACACGCCTTAACGCGCTTGATCATGCCGGGCCATAAGACTAATAATAAGAAACAAGGAAAACGTGATTGAGAAAACTATGTGTACAAAATTGCATATACATTTCTATTAATAATACAGCAGTCAGTTATTTAAGTAATGAGAAATATTTTATTGTCAACGAATTTTATTTAAAAACTTTGATAGTTTTTTTTTTTACTCTAGCTTAATTAAGGGGCTTTATATTCATTTTATTGAAGTGAAATATTTCAATATTAACCGGTTATCTCTTGATATGATTTAATGATAAAACCTGAACTGCAATAAACAACAGCGTCTTAAGTCTTCCTTCTGTCAGTTTTACTCCTCATTGGCTCAGCTGAAAGTTCAAGGGCTCATTAAGGTAGAATTAGGGATTCGATTCTTGCACGGCAAAAAGTTCCCTGCCGGTACAGCGATAAGTCTACGGAATTACAACGCTAAAACTAGGATTTCGATTCCCCTCGGTAGACTCAGCAGATATCCCGATGTGGCTTTGCTGCACAAAAAACGCACAAACGCACTCGGCAAAAGTGACTCGTTGTGTAGATTTGCGAGATGGTTTAAATGAAATAGGAAAAACGGGTCTGAAAGGAGAATCAACACTTTTAAATGAGTGTTTGATTTAATTAATATTCTAATTTAAAGTGCTCATTAAACATTATCTGCTGATCTCAAAGACAGAAAACAAGCTGGTATAACGAAAAGAGAGTTTAAACGAAACAAAATTCCTCAAGTAATTTGTAAAGATTGTATTTAGCCATGCACAATAATTTGTTGGTGAAACAAAAGTAAGGCTTACGAATTATTACGATTTTAATATCATGCATTTAGACAAAAATACTCTCTATCGTGCTGCACTTTTAGTCTTAGAAGCATGCGTGAGTTTTTCTGCCTGTTGTGATGGCAGTCTGATCACAATGAAACACTTTTGGTGTCAGTAGTGTGTAATTTTCTATTATTATATTGGATGGAAAGGCCTTGGCAAATGTCATTAGAAGAACGCATTCACGCAATGTTCCTGTTTCGTGTTCGCGTGTTTCTCAGATAATTGCCCCTACGTGCCTAAAATCATTACTATATAAAATAAGGTTCTCTTTACTGTAGTTGCAAAGAGGACACACTGGTAGGTGCTTGACGAATATCGAATAGTTATTGGTAAAAACTATTTCTTAGTATTTGCCTTTTTATTTTTCTCCACTTGGAGCAATTTTTTTAAGTTTCTGTTTTGTTTTTTGTCGCTTGCAGTCATATTCCTGAGACACTGATCATAATTAATTTTACCCAAGTTCACTAATGCTTCGAGGCACCCTTTTCCGTCTACCTCCTCCCTAATGGCACAGTCTGCGAGACTTACAAATCTAGAATACGGGTTTCGATAACCGTGGTGGGCAGAGCACAGAAAGCCCATTGTGTAGCTAAATGTTTAACTTCAAACAAGCAAATGAAATAGCACAAACCGTGGTGGGCAGAGCACAGAAAGCCCGTTGTGTAGCTATGTGTTTAACTTCAAACAAAGAATTGAAACAAACGAAATTAGCACAAATCGTGGTGGGCAGAGCACAGAAAGCCCATTGTGTAGCTACGTGTTTAACTTCAAACAAACAATTGAAACAGCACAAACCGTGGTGGGCAGAGCAAAGAAAGCCCATTGTGTAGCTACGTGTTTAACTTCAAACAAACAATTGAAACAACACAAACCGTGGTGGGCAGAGCACAGAAAGCCCATTGTGTAGCTACGTGTTTAACTTCAAACAAACAATTGAAACAGCACAAACCGTGGTGGGCAGAGCACAGAAAGCCCATTGTGTAGCTACGTGTTTAACTTCAAACAAACAATTGAAACAACACAAACCGTGGTGGGCAGAGCACAGAAAGCCCATTGTGTAGCTACGTGTTTAACTTCAAACAAACAATTGAAACAGCACAAACCGTGGTGGGCAGAGCACAGAAAGCCCATTGTGTAGCTACGTGTTTAACTTCAAACAAACAATTGAAACAAACGAAGCAGATACACAGAAGTTAAGCTGTTTGTACTTCCCATCAGAGGTTTTCATTTCATTTCTACATTTTTCCAACTACATCGCGAATTTTAAAACAAACACGAAATTTTCTTTCCATTTATTTATTCTGTTATGTTAGTCGAAAAATCGGGTTTCGATACCATTGACGGGCTGGGCACAGACAGCCCACTGTGTAGCTTTGTGCTTATAGGTAGAAACAAAACACTATGATTTTTTTCCTTTGTTACTATTAGGTTTTCTTACTATTTAAAAATTATATTTTGTCAGTTTATTCCACAGTTTTTTTATTCTCTCCTTCGGATTCTTATTATATTTGTTCATCTTTGATTTGTTCACTTTTTTTCCGTTTATAATTTTAAAAGTATCATATTTTCACCGTGTGTTCCAACTGACGCCTTTATCTATACGTTCTTTACTTTAAAAGCTCATTACCTCAAAAGCTAATATGGCTTCTGATTATTTTGACAAGAAAACTAGCAAAGATGTCAATTTCATAATGAGACTTCAAACCTTTAACCGAACTTCCCGGTTTCGGTTTCTTGTTAAATCGGAAAACGAAAAATTTTCTAACAAATACATAGGTATTATAATTGACTTTGAAACCACATCCCTGCAATCCGAAACTCGAGACATACTCATGTATAAAATCAATTAAAAACTAGAACATATATTTTTTCCGGTAAATTTGAGCCAGGCTCTAAACCTGATGGAACCATTTTTACACCAGATTACAAAATGTACCCCCGTGACTGGTCCTAAACGGATTGTAAACTAAAAAAAAAATTATTGTAACATCGATGTATAAGATATACTCCCCTGACTGGTTCTAACCAGGATGTGAACTGGATAGATTGTTATTACACTAATATACTCCCATCTGTAATATTAACTGAAATGTAAACTTCACACTGAGTTACAGCTTTAACGAATGCTGGCCTTGTAAACGTCTGTAAAATTTGTGCTACTTTGAACGTAGATTTACTGACGTTCAAACTTATATTTGAATGAAATTTGCAAGTGTTTTTTTATTTTCAAAATATTGCAACAACTTGTTAAGCTAATCAAAATAATAGTAAAAATAAGAGAAACTTTATTATTTTAAAATTTACATTAGTTCACAGACACTTTAAAATATTTCATAAAACGAAATTGCAAAGTGAAAATCAAAGTAATTTGATATTAAATCGCACAGTTTAATTGGTTAAAGAACAGTTTCGCGATCGACTGTGTATCTTATGAAAATTTCATATGTTTGTTTTTTACTTTAGAAGTAAGCCACATCGGACTATATGCTGTGTTCATTAAGAGAAATCGAACTCCAAATCTTAGCTTTGCAAGTCTGAAGAATTAGTGCTGTCCCACAGGGTGACACTTTAGGGAAAAAAAAAGAGTGAAAAAAACAAACGATTGTGTAGTTATAAAACTGACCAACAGGAGGGTCGTGAAGCAATGAAAGGGTTGTGCAAGCGAAAACAAAAATAATTTGTTAGAGCTTGGCAAAGACTTTGTTTAATAAATCATTTGATGCCTCAAGCCCAGGTTATGGAGACAAAAGTTATATTTATTCTTTCACGAACTGTCCAGGAAGCTCTACTGTTTTAATGATCACACGAGAAAACGAATTCATCCAGTTGGCAATGAAACAAACTGCGATACAAAATGTTATCACAGCATGTTTAGGCCTAACATAGTTACGTGATTAGGGCGCTCGACTAGTAATCTGAGGTTCCCGAGTTCGAAGCCCTGTCATACCAAACATGCTCGCCCCTTCAACATGACGATCAATCTCGTTATGCGTTTGTGAAAGAGTAGGTGGTGGGTGGTGATGACCAGCTGCCTTCCCTCTAGTCTTACACTGTTAAATTAGGGACGGCTAGCACAGATAGCCCTCATGTAGTTTTGCGCAAAATCCAAAAAAACAACCCACCAACCATAGAAAGTTTCAATAATATTTCACAATTTCACGTTTTATTTTTGCTTGATTAATGATAATACTTAAGCACTTTAGATGTCAAGTACTTACCTGATCTCTGATTTCCACCCATTTGGTTAGTTTTCGAACAACATATGAATATGGTATTTATTCTGAGCTTCTTTTGTGAGGAAGCCATATTTTACGTGCACAAAAATATGATGGAAATTTCTGGTAAAATTTCCACTTCGTAGATGAAATGAATTAAAACTACAGTATTACTAATTCACGTCTTTCTCGAGACTTTATTTTAGCGTTTCTAGAATTTTCGCATAATTATATAGAAGCTATCAGCGAGTTGCCATGTCTGACAATTCCTGCTACTCAAAAGTATCCTTCGGCTAAACTTATAAAATCGTGAAATTTGACTGTCGTTGTGTTTTTATAACATGTAAAATCAGTCTCTGTCGTTGTGTTTTTATAACATGATAAATCAGTCTCTGTCGTTGTGTTTTTATAACATGATAAATCAGTCTCTGTCGTTGTGTTTTTATAACATGTAAAATCATTCTCTATCGTTGTGTTTTTATAACATGTAAAATGAGTCTCTGTCGTTGTGTTTTTATAACATGTAAAATGAGTCTCTGTCGTTGTGTTTTTATAACATGTAAAATGAGTCTCTGTCGTTGTGTTTTTATAACATGTAAAATTAGTCTCTATCGTTGTGTTTTTATAACATGTAAAATTAGTCTCTATCGTTGTGTTTTTATAACATGTAAAATTAGTCTCTATCGTTGTGTTTTTATAACATGTAAAATGAGTCTATACCCTGTTTTTATAAAGAACGTTCCTCGTGTGAGTTGCTCTCTCTAGGTATTTTTAGGTATTTTTCTGACATTAATTTTATTTGACAAGTAGGTTCCGACCTGCCAGTTTCCTGTTATCAAGTTACGTTTATGAAAAGATAAGCTGATAGAAGGATACTAAATAAACAAAAGAGATTAAGAATACGGCTCGTTAAAACATTAGACATATATTGTTTATCTACAGTATCTGAAATCAGCTAGTAATCCCGAACGATGGACATGATTGGAAACACGAAAGAAAAGAGAAAAAAATGTATTACAAGACTATAGAGCTGCCATCTAGTGACACAAATATGACGTTAACTATTTTGATCATATCTCAAGTCCTAAGAAGACAAAAAAAAAGACACTTTCTATAATACCGCATAAACCGAAACTTATTTTGTTAGCTCTTCATATATAATGTTCATGTACACATAAATAAACAATAGAAACTTCTGTTTGACAGATGTCGTATTGTCTACACATATTTTATCTATTTATATTATGTACGCTGAACCAGAGCGAACCCACGTCAATAAATACGCTGAGAATACCAATTACTGTGTATTTCACGCGATATTTCATTTTAAGACATTTGATGCCACGCTTGCAATAATAACGGTGGTTGAACCTTTGGACATTTGTGCTGTTATATTGATTTAATAATTATGTAAATACAGCTCAGGTTTGAACAAAGATTTGTTGTAGCTCTCTCTTTCCTTATTCAGGGAATTCGTTATGATCAAACCAGTGATCTGAAACTGATTATTTCTTAACTCTGATTAGTCATCACTTACCGCACACGATAAACTTAAGGACTTCTCACTTTTTACTTCTCGCCCTTTCAACTGCATGGTCATGTGAAGTACTTCTTTGCCTTGGTAGTTAAGGCCCGACACGGCCAGGTGGTTAAGGCACTCGACTCGTAATTCAAGGGTTGTGGGTTCAAATCCCCGTCATACCAAACATGCTCGCCCTTTCAGCCGTGGAGGCGTTATAATGTGACGGTCAATCCCACTATTCGTTGGTAAAAGAGTAGCCCAAAAGTTGGCGGTCGGCGGTGATGACTAGCTGCACTCGCTCTAGTCTTAGGGACAGTTAGCGTAGATAGCCCTCGTGTGTCTTTGCGCCAAATTCAAAACACATCAAACCCCGATAGTTTACCCTCTGCGTGATGAACTACTGCTCTTAATTTTATCTATTCACCAATGTAACTATTCACACAAAATGAACAGATCTCTACTTTTATCATTCTGTGTCTCGGTTATTTGTTTGTGCGATCATTTCACGACACTTCTCATTATGATCGCTTCCAAATGTGGAAAAAAGAAATAAAGTGTTGTAAGGAACCATGCAAGAACACATATTCATGTTTCGAAACAAACACATTTATCTATTAACAGCTTAACGTTTCCGATATGATCTGCTTTTCTCTACGATACAAGTGTAAGTGAATTGTGGATTCGAGAATTGTATTTTTATTTTATTGAAGGCCTAGGTTCATTGTTTGTATCGTTTCGGTTTAAACTTTTGAGCTGAAGGCCTAGCTGGGGTCATTGTTGATGCTACGTTATTTTTTAGACAAACATCTTACTTTTTAACACCAAATATTTGGACTTCAGAGAATATTTGAGAACAGGAATGATAAATGTAACTGGTGTAGTCTTAGCTTGTTTTTTAAATTTCGAGCAAAGCTACTCGAGGGCTATCTGTGCTAGCCGTCCCTAATTTAACACTGTAAAACTAGAGGAAAGGCAGCTAGTCATCACCACCTACCGCCAACTCTTGGGCTACTCTTTTACCAACGAATAGGGGGATTTGCTGAAACATTATAACGCCCCCACGACTGCAAGGGCGAGCACGTTTGGTGCGACGGGGATTCAAACCTGCGACTCTAGGATTAATTCAACATACACTTTGTATTTTTATATACACACATGTATATAAATATATAGATATTATAAGCATAATAGACATCAGAATACAGCGAATTTAGTGTAACTTGAAAAACGTGTAGGCGAATATAAATCATTATATATATATATATTATTTTCGAATGATTATAAAAAGAAAATCTAAGTTCGTGTGTGAAAAATGACAGCGCCAATAACAAGTACAAACACAACAATTAAAAGTTATGCCGGTTGTCAGGAAGATAAGTGAACAATTCTGGGGTTTTGATACACAACGAAACAAAAAAGAAAACAATATATATATTATGTGAAAATTAAAAATATCTAGACGATAAATCAAACTTACTCCGCTGAGAAATTATATAAGAAGTTAAACAACAGAGCTATAAATGCACCAGTGTCTTTATACGTACTGTTTTAATGGAGATTTTTACTATGTGAAAAAGTCGATAAACGTGATAAGAACTATCAGTGATGTCGAAACGTTGTGATAAGAACTGATTCATTAGTACAAACATTCGACTTTTATTAATTACAATGAAATCAGTTAATCCTTTTCCTAAAAAAATGTACAGAACAGTCGTCATTGGAAACTTTGGCTTTACTGGCAATTATTAATATCATAGAATTCTGTAACACAGAACAGAAACATGAAATGTTTTGTGTGTCAAAAATAAAACGAAATCCACGAGACGGTGCTCAACTCTGTCACTAAGACGTTCTTAATGTCCCAACTCTTATCACAGTATAGAAGATGGACACGTGTTTTGGTAAATACCTAACTTCAGTCTAGCGAACTTTTCCCTTCAGGATAACAATTGTTTTAATGGATCTGCTTTCCTGTTTAAACGGTTTAATTACAGACTGTTCTGGTTATTAATATAATGATGCTTACATCATTAAGAAATTATTAACATTTAAAAATCAAATATAAACAATTACTTTTATCTTCTGCCATATTTGTGTGTGTGTTTCGTATAGCAAAGCCACAAAGGGCTATCTTCTCAGCCTACCAAGGAGAATCGAACCGCTGATTTTAGCGTTGTAAATCCGGATACATACCGCTGAACTAACGGGGTATCTGCCATATTTACTCTAACACTCTGTCGGAAACAAAACTAATACATGAGTTAGAAACCTATTTAGAGACAACACAGTTAGAACCCTATTAGAGACAACACAGTTAGAACCCTATTAGAGACAACACAGTTAGAACCCTATTAGAGAAACACAGTTAGAACCCTATTATAGATAGCACTGTTAGAACCCTATTAGAGACAACACAGTTAGAACCCTATTAAAGACAACACAGTTAGAACCCTATTAGAGACAACATGGTTTGCTAGAAACCAAACCTAATGTTACTTTGTAAAAACACCTTGTAAAATGAATACGAGAAATTTGTAAAAACGACACTTAAAAATGACATATATGTATTCATATAAGAACAATTAAAAAGAGATGTCGGACTCGAACTTGCTTGTTTTAGACTCGTGCAAAAAACACACAAAAGAATTAATATGCGTCAGTCTGAGGGTAACATGTTGTCTTGTGGAATACCACTGTTGGACGAGACATCTTTCGTTCATTGTCGGTTTTACGTTTCCATTAGTGAAATCACGATACCACTCGACTCAAACTGAAAAGTGTCAGATTAAGAAACTAACCAAACTTATGAGTTGCGATGTTGAGAGTAAAACGAAATAGATTAGTGAAGACATTTCTTATTTGTTAAAAGCTGTAATACTGTTCGTGTTATTATCAAAACTTATAACTGAGATCTTATTATATACTTTATATAACTTGTTGTTGTTTTTTTTCAGTTGGCTCACTAAAACGTGTCAGCAAAGTAACTTGAATCTTTCGAAAACGTTTCGGTGCAGTTAAAAATTAAAAGGCGAACTGAGCGAAGTACATTAGAACTTCAGTGTACGTCAAGAAAGTGGATGACATGTCACTAAAGTACATTAAGTCTCATATTCCGGGCAGAATATTTTGAGCTGCTAGTTAACAACGTGTGGTTAGAGACGCTTGTTCTGTCTTAATAACGTGTATTCACTTTAGTTCTTAGTTTTAATCAAGTAACTGGTGTTCTAAGAGTCAGACGAAAGTTTTACATATTCGTTGTAATGCCGTTACGACACAGTTCTTTCACACTATGTAAATGCAATAAGATTACGTTCGTTACAGTTTAATATAATACAGTTTCTCCACTAAACAGATCGAAACTTTAATTTATCTTTATAAGACATAATTTGATCAGGTTAAACATTTTAAAAAAACGACCACGTGATAGAGTCTTCCAGTTATATTATATTTACGAGATCAATTCTTAATAGTGGTATATCTGGTTTACAGTTTGTTTTATTCAAAAGGAACAAAGCTACTTCACGCCTTTGTGTTGGTGTGAACCTATCATAACAATGCCAATTTCATACATTGTTATGTCAATCCATAAGCCCAACCTAACTTAGTTAATAGATTCATTTCAAACATACCAGCTGTAAGCTACGAGTTTTTCTGTGAACCTAATCGTCTCAAACGTGTTCTGGTTTAAACTTTTATATTGTCTTATAAGTCTTAAGATAAAGTAAAAAGTGTGAACCTCAAATTCATCCAGTGAGTTGAATCTTTTAAAACTCGAGTTCAACAACACATAAAATCATTTCAGTCATAAAACTAGCACAACACTTTCTTTTGATTGAAGTGATTAAAATACCAGAGTGTAGATGTGAGGATCCCTGGTTAACCTCCCGTTACCACCCCATCCTTCGTTAAAAAAATGTGGTTGGCACTTTGGGCCCATGGAAGTGTTATCCGCGAGACAGTCAAAGTACACCTGACAAGAATATCAGCTATGTATTCGTCTCACCTCTAATATATCACTTAAGAATAAGAGGCAGGTAGTGCAGATAGCTCTCGTGCAGTTTGAAGCGAATCTTTGACAAATAACCAATGGCTGAATAGCAAACAAAGTTGTGTTTTTTTATAAAAGTCGTATAAAAACACTACAATCCAAGAATGTTAATATCGCATTTTGTTTACACTATAATAAACAGTTAAGGTGTTGAAAATGCAGACACGATCATGTCAGACTTCGGAAGTATTAACTCTGAAGTTAATAAATTTGTCCGCTTTTATATTCCCTTCACCTTTTTTCGATTTTGTACAAAATTTATAGCACATTGTGTATTTATAGCACATTTTAGGTTTACTCCTATGTTTAAAGCACATTTTAAGGTTACTGGTCCTATGTTTACAATACATTTTAGGGTTACTGGTCCTATGTTTACAATACATTTTAGGGTTACTGGTCCTATGTTTACAATACATTTTAGGGTTACTGGTCCTATGTTTACAACATAGTTTGTGGTTACTGGTATTATATTTACAACATAATTTAGGGTTACTGGTCCTATGTTTATAACACAGTTTAGGGTTATTGGTTCTATGTTTACAACATAGTTTGTGGTTACTGGTATTATATTTACAACATAATTTAGAGTTACTGGTCCTATGTTTACAACACAGTATCGGGTTACTGGTACTATGTTTACAATACATTTTAGGGTTACTGGTCCTATGTTTACAACACAGTATAAGGTTACTGGTCCTATGTTTACAATACATTTTAGGGTTACTGGTCCTATGTTTACAACATAGTTTGTGGTTATTAGTATTATATTTACAACATAATTTAGGGTTACTGGTCCTATGTTTACAACACAGTATCGGGTTACTGGTCCTATGTTTACAACACAGTATCGGGTTACTGGTCCAATGTTTACTTAATATTACATAAACATTTTATCGCGCATTGAGTTTAGTCCAATGTTGAAGTTTCTTCTTCCTACAAATGGGAGAAGTTTGGAACTAGTGAACAGAAGTATACATGATCGTGTAGTGCGACAAACATCGCGTGTTCGTCTCTCAAAAAAATTTAAATGAGTTCATGCAGACTAGAAACATTTCAAACTTTCTGTGCACAACCAATGGTGTGAAAGAGCCGTTTTACCTTATGGATTTTTATGCTTATTATATATGTTCCGTTTATAATGTGAACAGTGTGGTGATGACACAGTTTTTGATCAAGACGGAGTTACAGTAACTGATATTCAATATTAACCAATAGAGTTTAAAATTTGTTACAGCTTTAGACAACCTCACATAAAAGAGTTGTTTGTTTGTTTGTTTTTGAATTTCGCGCAAAGCTATACGAAGGCTATCTGCGCTAGCTGTACCTAATTTTGCAGTGTAATAGTAGAGGGAAGGCAGCTAGTCATCACCACCCACCGCCAACTGTTGGGCTACTCTTTTACCAACGAATAGTGGGATTTACCGTCACATTATAATGCCTACATAGCTGAAAGAGCGTACATGTTTGGTGCAACGTTGATTCGAACACGCGACCCTCGGATTACCACTCGAATGCCTCAACACGCCTGGGTCAAACTTACATGTGGAGGTGTCGGGGATATCAGAGTTGAACCAGATAAGAACTCAGTTTAATATTCGTTACGGTTTTTCAGGGTCTGAGAAAAAAAAAGCAACCCCATATAAAGCTCAGTTTGTCATTTATTACGGTATTATAGTAACTAGCAAACACGAAATTATATTTTGAATTATATTATAAGTTTGGCATTCATTAGCTTTTTACATTTTTTATAAATATATCGGGTAAAAAAAATTCAAATTAATATTCGTCACAGTCTTCCAGAGTCTGGTAAAGAGAACTACACTGGTAGAGAACAGAGATCTTTTGAGGTGATTTTCACGTTGACCTAAGATGGTTGTAACGCTATTATGTGCTATATTTTAATAAAAGGCTTAATACCCATACCAGCTTTCTTGATACACATTTTTACTTTTAGTGGGTTTCTTGTCGTCACGAAGAATTGCACTAGATAAGAACTCATATTCATATCCGAAGTTGTTGTACAGTGGCCCCCCAGTGGCTCAGCGGTATGTCTGCGGACTTACACGCTAAAATCCGGGTTTCGATACCCGTGGTGGGCAGAGCACAGATAGCCCTTTGTGTAGCTTTGTGCTTAATTCAAAACAAGAACAAAAAACAAGAACAAGTTGTACAGTGTCTCGTAAGGAGATGTTTACACTGGATAAGAACTCATATCCGAAGATGTTGTACAGTGTCTCGTAAGGAGATGTTTACATTAGATAAGAACTCAAATTCATATTCACTACATAAATATAGTCTGTGATAAAGAATGAGTCATAGTAGAGAAGAAATGTATAAAAACATTGTTTAGTATTCATTGGAAGACTCGCTATATGTGACTATGACAGTTTTACTGTATAATTAAGATATATTTATTCATTGTGACAAGAAACCCGCTTGAAGTAAAAATGAACTGCACAGATGTCTGGTATAGGTGTTAAAAGATTTAGTTAAAATAAACTACAAGACACATGTTTCGACCTTATTAAGTCATTTTCAGGTTACCAAAGCCAGGTTCAAAGTTAGTGGCCACACATGTGACCAACAACTATTCTTTCCAGGTAAAACTGAGCACATCTATTAGAAAACTGTATATAAATGAATGACCTGAGTATGGGTAATCCCATGTTGCTAATTCTAGCCAACATTTTTTATGACACATACTAATTCTAACTGAATAGCAGTTTTCAACCTCAAGATCACAAGAACCGATACATGATTAAAAACAGAAATCCACAGAAAAAAATCACTCATACCAAATTATACGCTCCCTGGGGCTCAGAAAATAAAAAAAACGTAAAAACAGGACACTTAAGAAACCAAATAAACACAGACACGAGACTATAGTCACCCAGAGAATTAAATCTGAATTTAACCTTCAAAAATAGTTAGTAAATGAAAATCCAGAGACAAACACAACACAAACATTATTTATAAAATACAATTCTACAACTGTCACGACTTCTATATTGGAGAAACAAAAAAAAAAATAGAAACCAAGTTCAATAAAAAGAAAAAACAACATCTTACCACGTTTTTTGAACACTACAAATTAAATCAGAAATCACCAACACATTAAGTAGGGAAACAAATACAAACAAACACAAAATCAAAGTCCTACTTATACAAGAACGAAAATTAATATTGAATAAATATGAATGATCTAATATCTGTTGGCCCGACGTGACCAGGTGGTGAGGGCGCTCGATTCGTAATCTGAGTCTGAGGATCAAGGGTTCGAATCAACGTTACACCAAACATGGTCGCCCTTTCAGCAGCGGGGGCGTTATTATGTGACGGTCACTCCGACTATTCGTTGTTAAAGGAGTAGCCCAAGAGCTGGCGGTGGGTGGTGATGACAAGCTGTCTTTCCTCCAGTCTTACATTGCTAAACTAGAAACAAATAGTGCACATAGCCCTCGTGTAGCTTTGCGCAAAGTTCAAACGTAGACAGGCGTCCCTACAATCTCGTCCACATGACGTGTTTTGAGTAATGGTCAGTTTCAAAGTGTGATTCTTAACCTGAGGGCCCGGCATGGCCAAGCGTGTTTAGGCGTGCGACTCGTAATCTGAGGGTCGTGGATTTGCATCCCTGTCGCGCCAAACATGTTCGCCCTTTCAGCCGTGGGGGCGTTACAGTGTGACGGTCAATCCCACTATTTGTTGGTAAAAAGAGTAACCCAAGAGTTGGCGGTGGGTAGTGATGACCAGCTGCCTTTTCTCTAGTCTTACACTACTAAATTAGGGACGGCTATCGTAGATAGCCCTCAAGTAACTTTGTGCGAAATTCAAAAACAAACAAACAAACAACGTTACCTGAGATGACGTAATGGTTCTTCTTTGACTATATGTTAATTAAAGTTTTTAAATACCAGTAGTATCTACAATACAACTCTGTCATTCATTACCGTTCTACAGTTTTAATAAGTAGAGATTTACAGAAGATGAATTCTTAGTTTTATATTCTGTACAGTTTTACGGTCTCTGATAAAAGAAAAGTTATCTTTACAGTTTTACGGTCTCTGATGAAGGAAAAATTACATAACACAAAAACGTACTTTGATGGTAGTTTTATAGTGACTTTTAAATAGAATGTTCAGATAACTATGTCTAAGAAAGACATAGTTTAAAAAGGTATAAAATAAAAATAACACTTTATTAAATTTTGTGTCTGATAAACAGAGAACTACACTGGATGGAAACACTGTTTTGTATTTTACGGTTTAAGAAAATCTGATAACTAATTACACTGAGTAAAACTCTGTGTGATATTTATTACGGTTGCACAATGTCTGATAAAGACACTGTTACACTTGATAATAACTCGGTTGTATTTTATACCGTAAAAAATACAGTTTGATAAACTTACCGTCTTGAAGTGTCTGATAGAGTTACTTTATATAAAAATACAGTTTGATAACCGCTACAGTTTTAAAGTTTCTACTAAAGATAGAGTCACCCGATATAAAAATACGGTTTTAAAGTTTCCACGAGAGATAGAGTTACCTTATATAAAAATACAGTTTTAAAGTGTCTGACGAAAAGAAAGTTTCATTAGATAATAATTCAGTTTGATACTCCTTACCGTTTTTCAGACTATAATAAATTAAAAGTTACATCAGTTAAGAAATCAGTTTAATGTTTGTTACGTTGTACAGTGTGTGAGTAAAACAGAAGTGAAAACTCAGTTTAATGTTTGTTACGTTGTACAGTGTGTGAGTAAAACAGAAGTGAAAACTCAGTTTAATGTTTGTTACGTTGTACAGTGTGTGAGTAAAACAGAAGTGAAAACTCAGTTTAATGTTCGTTACGTTGTACAGTGTGTGAGTAAAACAGAAGTGAAAACTTTGTTTAATGTTCGTTACGTTGTACAGTGTGTGAGTAAAACAGAAGTGAAAACTCAGTTTAATGTTCGTTACGTTAAACAGTGTGTGAGTAAAACAGAAGTGAAAACTTTGTTTAATGTTCGTTACGTTGTACAGTGTGAGTAAAACAGAAGTGAAAACTCAGTTTAATGTTCGTTACGTTGTTCAGTGTGTGAGTAAAACAGAAGTGAAAACTTTGTTTAATGTTTGTTACGTTGTACAGTGTGTGAGTAAAACAGAAGTGAAAACTTTGTTTAATGTTCGTTACGTTGTACAGTGTGAGTAAAACAGAAGTGAAAACTCAGTTTAATGTTTGTTACGTTGTACAGTGTGTGAGTAAAACAGAAGTGAAAACTCAGTTTAATGTTCGTTACGTTGTACAGTGTGTGAGTAAAACAGAAGTGAAAACTCAGTTTAATGTTCGTTACGTTGTACAGTGTGTGAGTAAAACAGAAGTGAAAACTTTGTTTAATGTTTGTTACGTTGTACAGTGTGTGAGTAAAACAGAAGTGAAAACTCAGTTTAATGTTCGTTACGTTGTACAGTGTGTGAGTAAAACAGAAGTGAAAACTTTGTTTAATGTTCGTTACGTTGTACAGTGTGTGAGTAAAACAGAAGTGAAAACTCAGTTTAATGTTCGTTACGTTGTACAGTGTGTGAGTAAAACAGAAGTGAAAACTTTGTTTAATGTTCGTTACGTTGTACAGTGTGAGTAAAACAGAAGTGAAAACTCAGTTTAATGTTCGTTACGTTGTTCAGTGTGTGAGTAAAACAGAAGTGAAAACTTTGTTTAATGTTTGTTACGTTGTACAGTGTGTGAGTAAAACAGAAGTGAAAACTCAGTTTAATGTTCGTTACGTTGTACAGTGTGTGAGTAAAACAGAAGTGAAAACTTTGTTTAATGTTCGTTACGTTGTACAGTGTGAGTAAAACAGAAGTGAAAACTCAGTTTAATGTTCGTTACGTTGTACAGTGTGAGTAAAACAGAAGTGAAAACTCAGTTTAATGTTCGTTACGTTGTTCAGTGTGTGAGTAAAACAGAAGTGAAAACTCAGTTTAATGTTCGTTACGTTGTACAGTGTGTGAGTAAAACAGAAGTGAAAACTCAGTTTAATGTTTGTTACGTTGTACAGTGTGTGAGTAAAACAGAAGTGAAAACTTTGTTTAATGTTCGTTACGTTGTACAGTGTGAGTAAAACAGAAGTGAAAACTCAGTTTAATGTTCGTTACGTTGTACAGTGTGTGAGTAAAACAGAAGTGAAAACTCAGTTTAATGTTCGTTACGTTGTACAGTGTGTGAGTAAAACAGAAGTGAAAACTTTGTTTAATGTTCGTTATGTTGTACAGTGTGAGTAAAACAGAAGTGAAAACTTAGTTTAATGTTCGTTACGTTGTACAGTGTGTGAGTAAAACAGAAGTGAAAACTTTGTTTAATATTTGTTACGTTGTACAGTGTGTGAGTAAAACAGAAGTGAAAACTTTCTTTAATGTTCGTTACGTTGTACAGTGTGTGAGTAAAACAGAAGTGAAAACTCAGTTTAATGTTCGTTACGTTGTACAGTGTGTGAGTAAAACAGAAGTGAAAACTTTGTTTAATGTTTGTTACGTTGTACAGTGTGTGAGTAAAACAGAAGTGAAAACTCAGTTTAATGTTCGTTACGTTGTACAGTGTGTGAGTAAAACAGAAGTGAAAACTTTGTTTAATGTTTGTTACGTTGTACAGTGTGTGAGTAAAACAGAAGTGAAAACTCAGTTTAATGTTCGTTACGTTGTACAGTGTGTGAGTAAAACAGAAGTGAAAACTTTGTTTAATGTTCGTTACGTTGTACAGTGTGTGAGTAAAACTGAAGTGAAAACTCAGTTTAATGTTCGTTACGTTGTACAGTGTGTGAGTAAAACAGAAGTGAAAACTTTGTTTAATGTTCGTTACGTTGTACAGTGTGAGTAAAACAGAAGTGAAAACTCAGTTTAATGTTCGTTACGTTGTTCAGTGTGTGAGTAAAACAGAAGTGAAAACTTTGTTTAATGTTTGTTACGTTGTACAGTGTGTGAGTAAAACAGAAGTGAAAACTCAGTTTAATGTTCGTTACGTTGTACAGTGTGTGAGTAAAACAGAAGTGAAAACTTTGTTTAATGTTCGTTACGTTGTACAGTGTGAGTAAAACAGAAGTGAAAACTCAGTTTAATGTTCGTTACGTTGTACAGTGTGAGTAAAACAGAAGTGAAAACTCAGTTTAATGTTCGTTACGTTGTTCAGTGTGTGAGTAAAACAGAAGTGAAAACTCAGTTTAATGTTCGTTACGTTGTACAGTGTGTGAGTAAAACAGAAGTGAAAACTTTGTTTAATGTTCGTTACGTTGTACAGTGTGTGAGTAAAACAGAAGTGAAAACTCAGTTTAATGTTTGTTACGTTGTACAGTGTGTGAGTAAAACAGAAGTGAAACTTTGTTTAATGTTTGTTACGTTGTACAGTGTGTGAGTAAAACAGAAGTGAAAACTCAGTTTAATGTTTGTTACGTTGTACAGTGTGTGAGTAAAACAGAAGTGAAACTTTGTTTAATGTTTGTTACGTTGTACAGTGTGTGAGTAAAACAGAAGTGAAAACTCAGTTTAATGTTTGTTACGTTGTACAGTGTGTGAGTAAAACAGAAGTGAAAACTTTGTTTAATGTTTGTTACGTTGTACAGTGTGTGAGTAAAACAGAAGTGAAAACTCAGTTTAATGTTTGTTACGTTGTACAGTGTGTGAGTAAAACAGAAGTGAAACTTTGTTTAATGTTTGTTACGTTGTACAGTGTGTGAGTAAAACAGAAGTGAAAACTCAGTTTAATGTTTGTTACGTTGTACAGTGTGTGAGTAAAACAGAAGTGAAAACTCAGTTTAATGTTTGTTACGTTGTACAGTGTGTGAGTAAAACAGAAGTGAAAACTTTGTTTAATGTTTGTTACGTTGTACAGTGTGTGAGTAAAACAGAAGTGAAAACTTTGTTTAATGTTTGTTACGTTGTACAGTGTGTGAGTAAAACAGAAGTGAAAACTTTGTTTAATGTTTGTTACGTTGTACAGTGTGTGAGTAAAACAGAAGTGAAAACTTTGTTTAATGCTCGTTACGTTGTACAGTGTGTGAGTAAAACAGAAGTGAAAACTCAGTTTAATGTTTGTTACGTTGTACAGTGTGCGTGTAAAACAGAAGTGAAAACTTTGTTTAATGTTTGTTACGTTGTACAGTGTGTGAGTAAAACAGAAGTGAAAACTTTGTTTAATGTTCGTTACGTTGTACAGTGTGCGTGTAAAACAGAAGTGAAAACTTTGTTTAATGTTCGTTACGTTGTACAGTGTGTGAGTAAAACAGAAGTGAAAACTCAGTTTAATGTTTGTTACGTTGTACAGTGTGTGAGTAAAACAGAAGTGAAACTTTGTTTAATGTTTGTTACGTTGTACAGTGTGTGAGTAAAACAGAAGTGAAAACTTTGTTTAATGTTTGTTACGTTGTACAGTGTGTGAGTAAAACAGAAGTGAAAACTTTGTTTAATGTTTGTTACGTTGTACAGTGTGTGAGTAAAACAGAAGTGAAAACTTTGTTTAATGTTTGTTACGTTGTACAGTGTGTGAGTAAAACAGAAGTGAAAACTTTGTTTAATGTTTGTTACGTTGTACAGTGTGTGAGTAAAACAGAAGTGAAAACTTTGTTTAATGCTCGTTACGTTGTACAGTGTGTGAGTAAAACAGAAGTGAAAACTTTGTTTAATGCTCGTTACGTTGTACAGTGTGTGAGTAAAACAGAAGTGAAAACTTTGTTTAATGTTTGTTACGTTGTACAGTGTGTGAGTAAAACAGAAGTGAAACTTTGTTTAATGTTTGTTACGTTGTACAGTGTGTGAGTAAAACAGAAGTGAAAACTTTGTTTAATGTTTGTTACGTTGTACAGTGTGTGAGTAAAACAGAAGTGAAAACTTTGTTTAATGCTCGTTACGTTGTACAGTGTGTGAGTAAAACAGAAGTGAAAACTTTGTTTAATGCTCGTTACGTTGTACAGTGTGTGAGTAAAACAGAAGTGAAAACTTTGTTTAATGTTTGTTACGTTGTACAATGTGTGAGTAAAACAGAAGTGAAAACTTTGTTTAATGTTTGTTACGTTGTACAGTGTGTGAGTAAAACAGAAGTGAAAACTTTGTTTAATGTTTGTTACGTTGTACAGTGTGTGAGTAAAACAGAAGTGAAAACTTTGTTTAATGTTTGTTACGTTGTACAGCGTGTGAGTAAAACAGAAGTGAAAACTTTGTTTAATGTTTGTTACGTTGTACAGTGTGTGAGTAAAACAGAACTGAAAACTCAGTTTAATGTTTGTTACGTTGTACAGTGTGTGAGTAAAACAGAAGTGAAAACTTTGTTTAATGTTTGTTACGTTGTACAGTGTGTGAGTAAAACAGAAGTGAAAACTCAGTTTTATGTTTGTTACGTTGTACAATGTGTGAGTAAAACAGAAGTGAAAACTTTGTTTAATGCTCGTTACGTTGTACAGTGTGTGAGTAAAACAGAAGTGAAAACTTTGTTTAATGTTTGTTACGTTGTACAATGTGTGAGTAAAACAGAAGTGAAAACTTTGTTTAATGTTTGTTACGTTGTACAGTGTGTGAGTAAAACAGAAGTGAAAACTCAGTTTAATGTTTGTTACGTTGTACAGTGTGTGAGTAAAACAGAAGTGAAAACTTTGTTTAATGTTCGTTACGTTGCACAGTGTGTGAGTAAAACAGAATTACAATAAGTGAAAACTCAGTTTAATGTTCGTTATGGTTTTACAGCATCTGATAAGGAGAGTCGAACATTGAATAGCAAACGGATGAGGACTTAAGCTGATATTTGTGACAGTTTATCAGACAATGTCTGATAAACATAGGGGTACACTAGATAAAAACTATGATTCGTTATAGTTTTACACTATGTTGCGAATAATTTGTTACCCTATTTGAGAACTGAGTTTGATATTTCGTATGGTAGTACAGTGGCTGGTAGTTTTCTATTATTTAGTTTTACATTGTCTGTTCAAGAGAGAGTTACACCAGATGAAAACTCAGTTTAATATTCGTTAAAGTTTTACAGTGTCAAATAAAATGAAAGTTAGTTTAGTTAAGAACTGCGTTTGGTATAAGCTACAGTTTCATAATGATTGATACATAGAAAACTATTCCAGTTAAATGAAGAGTTTGACAATGTTTTACAATGTTTTACGAAAAGGGAATCACACTTGGAAATAACTCAATTTTATATATTTTTTTCGGTTGTATACTGTCTGATAAATACAGAGTTACAACTAACTTAGTTTATAACTAAGTTTTATATTCGTTATGGTTTTACGGAAGAGAGTAGTACACTACGCAGAACTCAGTTTAATATTTGTTACGGTTTTACTGTGTCTGATGAAGAAAAAGAGGGTTACACAAACATGAGCTCAGTTTGATATTCGTCATAGTTCTATAGTGTCTGATAAAGATAGAGTTACCCAAGATAAGAACTAGATAAAAAGTCAGTTCGATATTCGTTATAGTTTTATAGTGTCTGGTAAAGATAAAGTTACACAAGATAAAAAACTAGATAAAAAGTCAGTTTGGTATTCGTTATAGTTCTATAGTGTCTGATAAAGATAGACTTACCCAAGATAAGAACTAGATAAAAAGTCAGTTCGATATTCGTTATAGTTTTATAGTGTCTGATAAAGATGGAGTTACACATGATAAGAACTAGATAAAAAGTCAGTTTGATATTCGTTATAGTTCTAAAGTGTCTGATAAAGACAGAGTTACACAAGATAAGAACTAGATAAAAAGTCAGTTTGATATTCGTTATAGTTTTACGGTGTGTGATAAAGAGAGAGTTACTCTATGGAAAAACTAGATGAAAACTGATGTTTTAAGAGTTTTACAGTGCGTGATAGAGAAACATTACATTACACTTTATACGAACTCAGTTTCATATTGGTTACGGTTACGTTATACAGTGTTTGTACAAGTGATAGTTACATTTGGTATGAATTCAGTTTAATATGGTGTCCGGCATGGCCAGGTGGGTTAAGGCGTTCGACTCGTAATTTGAGGGTCGCGGCTTCGAATCCCCGTCGTACGAAACATGCTCGGCGTTTCTGCCGTGGGGGCGTTGTAATGTGACGGTCAATCCCACTATTCGTTGGTGAAAGGGTTAGCGGTGAGTGGTGATGACTAATTGCCTTTCCTCTAGTCTTACATGACTAAATTCGGGACGACTAGCGCAGATAGCCCTCGTATAGCTTTGCGCGAAATTCAAAAAAACAAACAAACCGTTTAATACTCGTTACAATAAACAGTGTCTAAAGAAAACACATTTACACTGGAAAATAACTGAGATTCTCATAAGTTACAGTTTTACCATTATAGAGAGAGAGATACACTGAATATGGAATCAGTTTGGTATTCATTACAGTTTTCAGTGTCTGATAAAGAAAGAGTTTGTTTGTTTGTTTGTTTTGAATTTCGAAACTTATTATTATTTTATCTTTTACGTTTTTGGAGCTAAGTTGTTTTTTTCAGTTCTACAAAAGGATAACAGAACTGTTCTGTTGAAGAATTTAAAACAAAGATTAAATCTTTTCATGGAATTGTGGTGTAAAATGTACTAAAGTCAAATGTTTCAATGCCATTGGCTTGTTCACACATTTTTTTAAATATTTTAAAATAGGTTGATTATTTTGTATTATCTAAAAAGTATATTTTTATTAATATTTACATTTTTTTATTCTATCACGTGAAATATTAAATACTTTATTTAATAATATAGCAAGTTGTTTGTTAATTGTTCTTATTAAACTGGAAATATATATACATTTAATTAGATATCTTTGTAGTTTGAGAATGAAACCGTAAATCTACGCAAGGATTTTGTTTAGAACAAAATTTATTATGAAAATAATAATTACTCTATCGTTGGATTGGTTAACAAGTTTTGATTTCTTTTATAATAATCAATGCTTATATATATTTATTTATTCCGTTGCAATGATAATTGTTTGATAATAAAAACAACTGAAAAAAAACCACAACACAACAACCAATACATTTACAAAAAAATATTTTGTTGTCATTATTTTTATCCCAAATAGAAGTGCAATGCATTAAATCACCTCTTATATTTGTATGACGGGTACATGTTAATAATAATATACTATTTTACATTTTTTATTAGTTTACCTATTTTATTATTTAGCATTTCTTACTATTTACCTAATTTATTATTTGGCATTTTTATTATTTACCCAATTTGTTATTTTACATTTTTAAATATTTTCCTAAATTGTTATTTTACATGTTTATATTATTTTACCAAATTTGTTATATCACGTTTTTTATTATCTACCTAATTTGTTATTTTATATTTTTATTATCTATCTAATTTGTTACTTTACATTTCTAATTATTTACCTAATTTGTTATTTTACAATTCTATTTATTTACCCAACTTATCTTACATTTTCATAAATATGCCTTCTTTTTTTCCAATCACAGTATCTTATGGTTGTCAGTTTCCCGCCAAATGGACGGGCCTGTGGTTTCAGAAAGGCCTTGAACCGCCAATTAGGATAGAAGGCGACACTTTCTCTTGGAGGGGCAAGTGTATTGATTCCGAGGGAGATTTGTTTCTAATTGATGACAAGTGAGTATCAAAATATATTATCGATTGTAAATCAAATGAAACCAGTGACACTGCCGTAGTTAGAATGGATTGACTAAATAGTTGATGTCTACAAATCAGCATTATATTAAATTTAAGATAATTTTCGTTGAGGTAAATAAAAATGAATAATCGAAAGAAAAACTGGTTTTCTCCACTCTAAACTATACAATTAATATTTTAGCAAGGCTTCAGCCAAGTTTAGGAACGGTTATTGGGATAATTAAGGAAAATCGTTCTTTAATTAAGTTTTCATCACCTTTATTCATTCAAAACGTGAATTTGAGAGAAGGAAGTTCACTGTAATCGCGAAAGTGAGTTTGTTTGTTTGTTGTTTTGAATTTCGCGAAAAGCTACATGAGAGCTATCTGCGCTATCCGTCCCTAATTTAGCTGTGTAAGACTAGAAAGAAGGCAGCTAATCATCACCACTCACCGCCAACTCTTGGGCTACTATTTTACTAACGAATAGTGGGATTGACTGTCACATTATAACGCCCACACGACTGAAATGGCGAGCATGTTTGGCGCGACCAGGGTTCGAGCCCGTGATCCTCGGATTACGAGTTGAGCGCCTTAACACGATTGGCCACGCCGGGCCTATATGCAAAGAATTACCTAGTTAAGAGTTTGTTGTTCTTCTCGATGGGTCCAAGCTAAATAAGCATATAAAAATATTATTATTGTCGAAGTATATGCTTGACATGGGTTTACGTGTCAGTCATGTATGGCCAGGTAGTTAAGGTGCTCGATTGTAATCTGAGGGTTACGAGTTCGAATACTTGTCTCACCAAACATGCTTGCTCTTTCAGCCGTGGGGCGTGATAATGTGACAGTCAATCCCACTATTCGTTAGTAAAAGAGTAGCCCAAGAGTTGGCGGTGAGTGGTGACGATTAGCTGCCTTCCCTCTAGTCTTACATGACTAAATTAGGGACAGCTAGCGCAGAGAAAGTCCTCGCGGAGCTTTGCGCAAAATTCGAAAACAAACAAATCATACCTTTCAAGTTCAGGTTAAATGTCTGTGACGTCATATTTTTAGTGTCGATGAAAACTTTGTATTTTATTTTTTCGCAAAACACGGACCGGATTTGTGGTCTGAGGTAAGAGGAAATGACGTCAGAAAGATGTATGTACTGCCACTGTGATATCAGAATAAACAAAACAAATTCAACGTCAAATTAATAATAAATCTAAACGAGGGTTTGACAACCGTTTATTAATATTGTCTATGAATATTTTTAATAACTGTAATGGTGCGTCCCTTTTTGAACCAAAAGTGATGACTTTAAGTGACATCAGACGTTGCATCTTCATCGAAATCATTTCTTAAGAGATTGAGTTTGACTTTCAGTTTGTAAGGTATTTTATCTTGAGCTAATATTGAAATAATACTAAATAGAAACGTGAAGCAAGAACAAATATAGAAAAAAATAGCCCTGTATTTACAATCATGTTACAATAAAAATTCGCCCTCTATTTACGATCACGTTACAATAAAAATCAGCCCTCTATTTACAATCATGTTACAATAAAAATTAGTCATGTATTTACAATCATGTTACAATAAAAATCAGCCCTCTATTTACAATCATGTTACAATAAAAATCAGCCCTCTATTTACAATCATGTTGCAATAAAAATCAGCCCTCTATTTACAATCATGTTACAATAAAAATTAGTCATGTATTTACAATCATGTTACAATAAAAATCAGCCCTCTATTTACAATCATGTTACAATAAAAATTAGTCCTCTATTTACAATCATGTTACAATAAAAATCAGCCCTCTATTTACAATCATGTTACAATAAAAATTAGTCATGTATTTACAATCATGTTACAATAAAAATCAGCCCTCTATTTACAATCATGTTACAATAAAAAGCAGCCCTCTATTTACAATCATGTTACAATAAAAATCAGCCCTCTATTTACAATCATGTTACAATAAAAATCAGCCCTCTATTTACAATCATGTTGCAATAAAAATCAGCCCTCTATTTACAATCATGTTACAATAAAAATTAGTCATGTATTTACAATCATGTTACAATAAAAATCAGCCCTCTATTTACAATCATGTTACAATAAAAATTAGTCCTCTATTTACAATCATGTTACAATAAAAATCAGCCCTCTATTTACAATCATGTTACAATAAAAATCAGCCCTCTATTTACAATCATGTTGCAATAAAAATCAGCCCTCTATTTACAATAATGCTACAATAAAAATTAGTCATGTATTTACAATCATGTTACAATAAAAATCAGCCCTCTATTTACAATCATGTTACAATAAAAATTAGTCCTCTATTTACAATCATGTTACAATAAAAATCAGCCCTCTATTTACAATCATGTTACAATAAAAATCAGTCCTCTATTTACAATCATGTTACAATAAAAATCAGCCCTCTATTTACAATCATGTTACAATAAAAATCAGCCCTCTATTTACAATCATGTTACAATAAAAATCAGTCCTCTATTTACAATCATGTTACAATAAAAATCAGCCCTCTATTTACAATCATGTTGCAATAAAAATCAGCCCTCTATTTACAATCATGCTACAATAAAAATTAGTCATGTATTTACAATCATGTTACAATAAAAATCAGCCCTCTATTTACAATCATGTTACAATAAAAATTAGTCCTCTATTTACAATCATGTTACAATAAAAATCAGCCCTCTATTTACAATCATGTTACAATAAAAATCAGTCCTCTATTTACAATCATGTTACAATAAAAATCAGTCCTCTATTTACAATCATGTTACAATAAAAATCAGTCCTCTATTTACAATCATGTTACAATAAAAATCAGCCCTCTATTTACAATCATGTTACAATAAAAATCAGCCCTCTATTTACAATCATGTTACAATAAAATGGTCTAAGTATTGTCAGTTGTTTTTTTCTGGTTTAGCTTACTTATTCATATTACCTTCTTAGACAGCCTTTCATGTTATATAATTTAGGTCTTTTCTCGATGTAAAATATTTATATTATTGACTTGTTTATTCTATCTTGACTCCTTTTGTGCTTCTGTTTTTAGTCAACGTTTAAGTACTAGAAGACAGTACGAACTATTGGAATACGTTCTATTTAAACTAAATTTTATTTTGTTTTTTCTTACAACGTCAGTCATTATTTTGAGATTGTGTTAGAAATTACAAGTAAAAACAAATAAATAAACACGTGTGACACGTTTTGTGGCATAATTAAGATCATTTGACATTTTAAATCAAGCTTTACATGGATTGTCCTAGACTATGAGGACATTATAAAGTCAAAAGTAACAGAACAAATATGTTGATTACGAAGCATTTTCTTTACTGTTACTGTAATTGAAAGTTACTATGACTGGCGCGCCATCAAGCGGATATAAAAAATACTAAGTGCTGCTTTCCACCTCGTGTTTTCTTGTTGTTTTAATTCGTCTCATGTGTAGCCAGAATGAGATGAAGGAACAGCTGGCTATAGTAATAAGTTCGTACAACTTCACCGTGGCGTTTATTTCAAATTTAGTTTTCAAATTCCGTCAGTAAGAAAACCTACGTATTGTTAATGTCTTATTTAAAAAAACGATTCGTTTACGTCAACTCTCGCGACTAATAAATCCTTCCAAATCGTTTACAGTTTAGAAATCTAAACGTATGTTTAACAAATTACACGTATCTATAGATTAATTAAATGAAACTATGTCATTCTTTTGCACGTTATAACTTAGTTTCGCTTCAAGTTTGTGTTTGGACCTGACCTTTGATAGATTGCGTGTATAAATATGATAGTTCACGATACGTATTTTTAAACGTAGAATCTGTCCGGGAAAAATAAATAAATTTGGACGACGTTTCGGTATTTGCAATTGCTTTCGAAACTCTGTTCAAATGTAATCTTTCGGAGGCAGATTGTGATTGTGTGCACTTTACCAACATTTTGTTTCATACGGTAAAACCCTAAAGCAAATTAATTACGAGTTCTCTAATGATAATTTTCAGTAAGTCATAAAATTCAAACAGTTGGTGTGCATCGTCTGATTGGTTGTTGATGTGCATCGTCTGATTGGTTGTTGGTGTGTATCGTCTGATTGGTTGTTGAAACTTCGTGATTATTCCAACAAACAGTCAGCATCTACTCATTAGCACAGTTGTTATCAGAAAGCACTGATAAATACTTCAGTCTGTGAAAAAATATAAATATATAATAATATAAAAAATATAAATAATATTATAAAATTTATATAACAATATAAAATGTATATAATGATGTAAAATATGTATAATAATATAAAATATGCGTAAGAAATATCAAATGAATTAATCTAACAACACATAAAAATCGTTTTCTTTCTATCTTATTTGTCCCACGCTAGTACGTCTTCGGATTTACAACGCTAAAATTAGGGGTTCGATCCCCCTCGGTGTGCTCAGCAGATAGCCGGATGTGGCTTTGCTATAAGAAAACATACTCTCTTTCAGTTTCTCCGAATATTTAAAACTGAATTCCTACGATATATTCTATCATGTGTATATCGACTTTAGTTCCGTTACTCAAAAAAATGAGTGATATAAAAGCATGGACGAGAAGCAATGCTTACAATCTTATCCTCTACCAGTTATCTGTAGACCAAAGAAAAACATGTTGGTTATCAGCTCACGTTGTGAAAGACAAGCACTTTCTAACACGCACGTGTTGTTGAACGTTAGATGGCGTGGTGGTCCACGCACTGATATTTATCGTGTCGCGAAAACTATTTGTAGAATCCCATTTTACACAAGCCCCCCAGTGGCTCAGCGGTATGTCTGCGGACTTACACGCTAAAATCCGGGTTTCGATACCCGTGGTGGGCAGAGCACAAATAGCCCATTGTGTAGCTTTGTGCTTAATTCTAAACAACCAACCATTTTACACAAACTAATTAGTTGAGAGGTTAATTCGTGATGTACCAGATATAAGAATGGATTCTAGCATAGATATATCGATAATTCTATTCAAAATGATTCTATTTTTATAGGCTGGAAGTAGTCATTTATTAGAAACAGACGAAGTTTGAGTTTATTAAAACACCTTATTACAATCGTTTCACTACGCGTCTTTAAAGAATTCCACATTTTTATTTTTTGCTGTATAGAACTGCCTTGAATAAATGTTTCAAATTACGACTTTAACGTAGCTTTATGCGTCTGGTATTTGCCTGTATCAAAGCTGTTGGAGGAACGGTTCTCTGAAGTGCAGTTTAAAATACGTATGTTCGAACTCAGCAACAGTAACGTAAGTTGTCACCAACGTGTCCAATAATAAGCTAAGCCTAAATTTATAGTACGATTTACTTCTGTCGTTCTAACACATTCTTAAAGTTCTGTTTTTGTCTGCTGTGTGAGTAAGTAACAAAAACGTTTCATTTAGAAACGGTAATTCGTGGCATAACGTTTCTATCAGATAACACGAGAGAAAAGTTACCTCGATGAAGCTGTGGTTGGTTTTTGTTGTTGTTCTTTGTTTTTAATTTCGCGCAAAGCTACACGAGGGCTATCTGTGCTAGCTGTCCCTAAATTAGCAGTGTAAGACTATATGGAAGGCAGCTAGTCATCACCACCCACCGCCAACTCTTGAGCTACTCTTTTACCAACGAATAGTGGGACTAACCGTAAAATTACAATGTCCACACAGCTAAAATGACGAGTATATTTGGTGACGGGATTCGAACCTGCGGTTCGCAACTTGCAACTCGACCACCAATTTAAACTTATAACTTCAAATTTGAAGAAAGACAGGAGTGCCTTTCGTGTTCATCGGTTTCAGTACTTTTTAATCATCTCGTACACGTTATATATTAGCCAAGTGAGGTTATTGAATTAAATCATTCAAGTTACATCCTCATGTATCATTTTAAGTAAAACACATATAGAGGATCTTGCATGTTTAGATAAATATTATTTCGATACCCGTGGTGGGCAGAGCACAGATAGCCCATTGTGTAGCTTTGTGCTTAATTCAAAACAACAAGCAACATTGGCAAAATTAAAAACTGACAGTAAACTAAATACAGCTGTAATTCAACATATTATTACGTTTAGACATTAATTAACAGATTATTCTTTATTAATATTCAAAGTTAATTACCCCCTTAAAATTTATACGCTAATACCTAAACAAATTTCACACATTTTAAAACTGGCTGCGATCTTCATACAATGGTCGAGACCTTCTTTGTCATTTCAATGAATAAGTCATGTGAAATTGACATGAATTTTAAAGGAACAAAAACCAAACGCACTACAAAGCTTATTGTGAAACTCGTGCGTCTGTCTAACTCGATTCCTCTCGTTGTCAATTGGCTTTTCTGCCTCAGTTGGTCCCTTTTGCTGAAAGAAAACTGTTCTTGCTCGAGCACGTGAGGCGTTAAGTCAGCTGCTGCGAAGTGGACAGGCTGTTTTGTTTTTGTTTTTTTTACATTCTACCCTGCGGCTGTACCCCTGTTAAGAGATAAGATGCTCGAATACGTGTAGTTATGCTTGACAGCAAGAAAAGTTAATTAAGCCCAGTACTCCAGGGCATAGCTTTCATCACCACTTTTAGGGCATTTCATGTTGGAATTTGTTTATTTCAAGATTCCACTAGGAAATCACAGTTAGGGAATTATCTCCCTCCCAGATGAAGGAAATGAACAATTAGTGTCTCAGAGGGGTCTGAAAGAGCAGTCGGAAACTTCCGAATATAGAGCAAGTTCCGGGACATTAGAGGCAATGATAGAGAAATGAATCGCGTCGTTGGTCCAATAATAGAATTTCACGTCAATGAAGTTCGTTAAATTCGAATTAGGGCTTGAAAAAAAAAACACGTGTGGTGAAATACTGAAGAGACGTATCAAAAGATCTTTGTAGTTTATATCTACCTATTTATCTAAGTTTACTTTTATGAGATATTTACTTATAAATACATAACGGTCGCAAACAATATCAAATACTTCACTTCGAGATTTTTTGTTTTTTCTACGCAAAGGTTAAGAGTTTCCAAAAATAGAATAAACAGAATGATGAGTAGAGTTCTTGGGTTTTGGGATAATGGAAAATTGTTAGCAGACTTTGAGTAAGCTATCAATGCATAAAAATACGTGTGATGTATTAAAACTACAGGCACGCGCACGTTGATGAAATACATTAGAATAAAAATACATTTCAGTAGAAAGGGAATTTGTTTTTTGTTTTGAATTTCGCGCAAAGCTACACGAGGGCTACTGAGGGAAAATAAACAAATACCATATTATATTATATTATATTAAATATATTATATTACACCTTCACTTACTAACGGATCAGGCGTGGCCAGTGGGTGGGGCGCTCGACTCGTAATCCGAGAGTCGAGGGTTCAAATCCCCGTCACACCAAACATGCTTGCCCTTTCAGCCGTAGGGTCTTTATAAGGTTCAATCAATCCCACTATTCGTTGATAAAAAGGGTAGCACAAGAGTTAGCGGTGGGTGGTGAAGACTAGTCGCCTTCTCTCTAGTCTTACACTGCTAAATTAGGGACGGCTAGAGCAGATAGCCCTCGTGTAGCTTTGCGCGAAATTCAAAACAAACAAATAAGCAGTCAGACTTGTAACGAAACAGACTCTATTGTCACAAGCAAATTTGTATTAAAATGTATAATTTTTACGTAAAAATCCTTGTAATCTTTACTGAAAGTCGACCAAATTTTGTTAAGACAAACATGTTGTATCAAAAGTTGTAATTCAAATACTAAACGTTTGTAAATATTTTCTCCATTTTTACTGGCCATCGGCGAAACCGTGTACGTTAATAAGTTTGTTTGTTTGTTTTTCTCATTTCGGCAGTCGAAAGTGAGTTTGTAATAAGTGTGCAAACGTGTATATGCAAATATAAAATTTCAAGTCTGATACATGATATATTCCATTAACACATATGAAATTCAATTACTTCTATTCACTCCTGACAATTAACGTAATGTCATCTGGAGAGAGGCTTTTTCAAAATGAAACCAACGAAGACGATGGAAAATGAAACGGCTTCTTGTCAGATCTAGATATAAACTTATCTATTATGTGATTTATTTATGGAAATAACTTAAAATAATTTAGTTTAAGAAGCTAAAACTAAGTTACTTGTGTAATTTGTAACAATTTTCATCAGAACGTTGTATAATGTACTTAGTATATTGAATACGTTGGTAATCCGTGAACGTGCCTGATTGAAAACTAAGCAAATTACACTAATTAAAATCGATAAAATCTTGCAACACTCCAGGCTCTTTACTCTCTACAAATACCTACTTCAACGAAATATCCCATTTCCTTGAAATACGAGAATCATACATTATAGTTTGATTGTTTGTTTCGAATTAAGTAGAAAGCTACACAATGGGCTATCTGTGCTCTGCCCACCACGGGTATCGAAACCCGGATTTTAGCGTGTAAGTCCGCAGACATACCGCTGAGCCACTGGGGGTCAGGATGGAGAGCTTGTTAATGATTGTTTTGGCAGACACTTCCGTATCAGATACAGCAGATAACTCTCGTGCAGCTTTGCCGAAATTCAAAAACGAACAAGCTCATGACGTAACCTAGGAGTTAGTGTGCTGTAGAACAGATCGGAAAGTCTAGGGTTCGAGGCATGATATGATTTATGTGGAACTTTTATAATATTAAATACTGCTGTTCGGTTAGTAGTCGCATACTAGACGACGGTTGGTACTTACAGGTTAGTTTCCCTGTGTCCAGCAATTCTAAATTTGGATTGGCATTGCTTGAAATGCGTAGACCACTGACATTGATGCTTTGCTCATGCGCACATAAGTTGCTATTTAAATTGAAATAAATATAACAAATACTAACGCAACCTTTTTTGGTTTTCCTTCGCCTAGTTCAACAGAGATGAATTTTATGCAGTATTCCTGTCTTATTTGTGACTTATTCATTATAAGAATATTTAATTAGAAATACCACCTTTTCAGTGTTGTGGTGAAATATACTTGAAGATTGTTTTGTTTGTTTGTTTGTTTTAAATATAACACAAAGCAACACAATGGGCTATCTGTGCTCTGCCCGTCACGGGTATCGAAACCCGGATTTTAGTGTTATAAGTCCGCAGACATACCGCTGGGGGGCGATACTTGAGGAACTTAAGACCGTATCTCAGGACGGATGGTATGGGTGTTGACTCTATTACTTATAAAGCAGTGAACAGCGTTTCGACCCTCCTAGGTCATCTTCAGGTCATCGAGAATTACTTCAAGAACTTAGTTGAAATTCGTGTTTACATCATCTTCAAAAATTATCTATAGTTTTTGAAGGGGAACTCAGAATTTTCGTTAGATATTGTTTCTGTACTGTTGGTTAGGGATGATGCTCTAGGAAGAAAACCACACTTTAGGAAATGAGACAGTAAATATTAGAAACCTGCGTACCTAACGTAATTTAATGGTTAGGGTTTTGTGTTTGTTTGAATTTTCGCGCAAAACTACTCGAGGGCTATCTGCGCTAGCCGTCCCTAATTTAGCAGTGCAAGACTAGAGGAAAGGCAGCTAGTCCTCACCACCAACTACCAACTCTTTAGCTGCTCTTTCACTGAAGAATAGTGGGATTCACCGTCACATTATAACGCTCCCACGGCGGAAAGAGTGAGCATGTTTGGTGCGGTGTGGATACAATGGTTAAGTTTAACAAGGGAAAATAATGAAGTTAAAACCTTAAAATCATAAAAGACTGTTAACAACTTGTGTGTGCAGAATTAATCAAATAATTTGAAGTTAAATTATCGTCCTTCTATTAATTGTTCAGCCTATTTGAGAAGCAAGTTAAATTATCGTTTTTCTATAAATAGTACAGTCTCTTTGAGAACCAAGTTAAATTGTCGTCCTTCTATTAAAAGTACAGCCTATTTGAGAACCAAAAGCCACTACTGCACGTGTATTTGTCAATAAATACTCAACATGTTGCCTTCTACCCTGTTGATGGATGTTAAATAAAGCTGCGAATACACGATTGTTCCGGATTCTGCTTTATATCACGATGACGTCACAGAATAATCACGTCCTATTTGTCTGTCAGGCCAATGAAATTGCAATTAAATTATAAAACAAAGAACAAAGAAGCAGTTTTGTAAATATAAACATGAATTAATGTATCATAGCTGTAAGAGTCTCTGGTCTTACCTCTTATTACCTCTCTGTCTCTATTTCTCTGGCATCTTATCAACTGAGAGCCTAAAGAAGAACTGACCGGAGATGCCACAGGATAACCAATGTAGCCTACAATGTTACGTATGAGCTCTTCGTATATAAGGATTCAGTTGCAAGTTGTACTGACCCACGTGGATAATGAATCATCCACACGTAAATAGCTGAATCATTCAGACATTTCAGACACACACACTTGAGCACATGTGTACATACGTTTACCAAGAAAGACAGTTCAGCATACTTAATACCACCTTATCGTCGTTACATGAAAGTTGAATGACGAAAAACAATTTGAAGTTTTTTTTTTAGTTTCTTTTGGAAGTTCCAGAAAGTTGTTGAACATTGAATTGTGAAATCCATAGCCTGTGAATAGAATATCACATCGTGTGTGTTTTCTGTAGCATAATAAACCAATATATTCATCGTAACAGTTCAGTATTTGTACAGTTATAAACCAGTATTGATAAAATACCGAGATGTAATATCTGCAAAGAAAGAATAGAAAATTTCTTACCGATGGATTGATACATGAAGTGATACATCAACTGATACATCAACTGATACATGAACTGACACATGAACTGACACATGAACTGATACATAAACTGATACATGAACTGACACATGAACTGACTCATGAACCGATACATAAACTGACTCATGAACCGATACATAAACTGACTCATGAACCGATACATAAACTGGCACATGAACCGATACATAAACTGACTCATGAACCGATACATAAACTGGCACATGAACTGATACATAAACTGGCACATGAACCGATACATAAACTGACTCATGAACCGATACATAAACTGGCACATGAACTGATACATAAACTGACTCATGAACCGATACATAAACTGACTCATGAACCGATACATGAACTGACACATGAACTGATACATCAACTGATACATGAACTGATACATAAACTGATACATGAACTGATACATGAACTGACTCATGAACCGATACATAAACTGACTCATGAACCGATACATAAACTGACTCATGAACCGATACATAAACTGGCACATGAATCGATACATAAACTGACTCATGAACCGATACATAAACTGGCACATGAACCGATACATGAACTGACACATGAACTGATACATAAACTGATACATGATCTGATACATGAACTGACACATGAACTGACTCATGAACCGATACATAAACTGACTCATGAATCGATACATAAACTGACTCATGAACCGATACATAAACTGGCACATGAACCGATACATAAACTGACTCATGAACCGATACATAAACTGGCACATGAACCGATACATGAACTGACACATGAACTGATACATAAACTGATACATAAACTGATACATGAACTGATACATGAACTGACTCATGAACCGATACATAAACTGACTCATGAACCGATACATAAACTGACTCATGAACCGATACATAAACTGGCACATGAACCGATACATAAACTGACTCATGAACCGATACATAAACTGGCACATGAACCGATACATGAACTGACACATGAACTGATACATAAACTGATACATGAACTGATACATGAACTGACACATGAACTGACTCATGAACCGATACATAAACTGACTCATGAACCGATACATAAACTGACTCATGAACCGATACATAAACTGGCACATGAACCGATACATAAACTGACTCATGAACCGATACATAAACTGGCACATGAACCGATACATAAACTGACTCATGAACCGATACATAAACTGGCACATGAACTGATACATAAACTGGCACATGAACCGATACATAAACTGACTCATGAACCGATACATAAACTGGCACATGAACCGATACATGAACTGACACATGAACTGATACATCAACTGATACATGAACTGATACATAAACTGATACATGAACTGATACATGAACTGACACATGAACTGACTCATGAACCGATACATAAACTGACTCATGAACCGATACATAAACTGACTCATGAACCGATACATAAACTGACTCATGAACCGATACATAAACTGGCACATGAACCGATACATAAACTGACTCATGAACCGATACATAAACTGGCACATGAACCGATACATGAACTGACACATGAACTGATACATAAACTGATACATGAACTGATACATGAACTGACACATGAATTGACTCATGAACCGATACATAAACTGACTCATGAACCGATACATAAACTGACTCATGAACCGATACATAAACTGGCACATGAACCGATACATAAACTGACTCATGAACCGATACATAAACTGGCACATGAACCGATACATGAACTGACACATGAACTGACACATGAACTGATACATCAACTGATACATGAACTGATACATAAACTGATACATGAACTGATACATGAACTGACACATGAACTGACTCATGAACCGATACATAAACTGACTCATGAACCGATACATAAACTGGCACATGAACCGATACATAAACTGACTCATGAACCGATACATAAACTGGCACATGAACCGATACATGAACTGACACATGAACTGATACATAAACTGATACATGAACTGATACATGAACTGACACATGAACTGACTCATGAACCGATACATAAACTGACTCATGAACCGATACATAAACTGACTCATGAACCGATACATAAACTGGCACATGAACCGATACATAAACTGACTCATGAACCGATACATAAACTGGCACATGAATCGATACATAAACTGACTCATGAACCGATACATAAACTGGCACATGAACCGATACATGAACTGACACATGAACTGATACATAAACTGATACATGATCTGATACATGAACTGACACATGAACTGACTCATGAACCGATACATAAACTGACTCATGAATCGATACATAAACTGACTCATGAACCGATACATAAACTGGCACATGAACCGATACATAAACTGACTCATGAACCGATACATAAACTGGCACATGAACCGATACATGAACTGACACATGAACTGATACATAAACTGATACATAAACTGATACATGAACTGATACATGAACTGATACATGAACTGACTCATGAACCGATACATAAACTGACTCATGAACCGATACATAAACTGACTCATGAACCGATACATAAACTGGCACATGAACCGATACATAAACTGACTCATGAACCGATACATAAACTGGCACATGAACCGATACATGAACTGACACATGAACTGATACATAAACTGATACATGAACTGATACATGAACTGACACATGAACTGACTCATGAACCGATACATAAACTGACTCATGAACCGATACATAAACTGACTCATGAACCGATACATAAACTGGCACATGAACCGATACATAAACTGACTCATGAACCGATACATAAACTGGCACATGAACCGATACATAAACTGACTCATGAACCGATACATAAACTGGCACATGAACTGATACATAAACTGGCACATGAACCGATACATAAACTGACTCATGAACCGATACATAAACTGGCACATGAACCGATACATGAACTGACACATGAACTGATACATCAACTGATACATGAACTGATACATAAACTGATACATGAACTGATACATGAACTGACACATGAACTGACTCATGAACCGATACATAAACTGACTCATGAACCGATACATAAACTGACTCATGAACCGATACATAAACTGACTCATGAACCGATACATAAACTGGCACATGAACCGATACATAAACTGACTCATGAACCGATACATAAACTGGCACATGAACCGATACATGAACTGACACATGAACTGATACATAAACTGATACATGAACTGATACATGAACTGACACATGAATTGACTCATGAACCGATACATAAACTGACTCATGAACCGATACATAAACTGACTCATGAACCGATACATAAACTGGCACATGAACCGATACATAAACTGACTCATGAACCGATACATAAACTGGCACATGAACCGATACATGAACTGACACATGAACTGATACATCAACTGATACATGAACTGATACATAAACTGATACATGAACTGATACATGAACTGACACATGAACTGACTCATGAACCGATACATAAACTGACTCATGAACCGATACATAAACTGACTCATGAACCGATACATAAACTGACTCATGAACCGATACATAAACTGGCACATGAACCGATACATAAACTGACTCATGAACCGATACATAAACTGGCACATGAACCGATACATGAACTGACACATGAACTGATACATAAACTGGCACATGAACCGATACATAAACTGACTCATGAACCGATACTAAACTGGCACATGAACCGATACATGAACTGACACATGAACTGATACATAAACTGATACATGAACTGATACATGAACTGACACATGAACCGATACATAAACTGGCACATGAACTGATACATAAACTGACTCATGAACCGATACATAAACTGACTCATGAACCGATACATAAACTGACTCATGAACCGATACATAAACTGGCACATGAACCGATACATAAACTGACTCATGAACCGATACATAAACTGGCACATGAACCGATACATAAACTGACTCATGAACCGATACATAAACTGGCACATGAACCGATACATAAACTGACTCATGAACCGATACATAAACTGGCACATGAACTGATACATAAACTGGCACATGAACCGATACATAAACTGACTCATGAACCGATACATAAACTGGCACATGAACTGATACATAAACTGACTCATGAACCGATACATAAACTGACTCATGAACCGATACATAAACTGACTCATGAACCGATACATAAACTGGCACATGAACCGATACATAAACTGACTCATGAACCGATACATAAACTGGCACATGAACCGATACATAAACTGACTCATGAACCGATACATAAACTGGCACATGAACCGATACATAAACTGGCACATGAACCGATACATAAACTGACTCATGAACCGATACATAAACTGGCACATGAACTGATACATAAACTGGCACATGAACCGATACATAAACTGACTCATGAACCGATACATAAACTGACTCATGAACCGATACATAAACTGGCACATGAACTGATACATAAACTGGCACATGAACCGATACATAAACTGACTCATGAACCGATACATAAACTGGCACATGAACTGATACATAAACTGGCACATGAACCGATACATAAACTGGCACATGAACCGATACATAAACTGGCACATGAACTGATACATAAACTGGCACATGAACCGATACATAAACTGGCACATGAACCGATACATAAACTGGCACATGAACCGATACATAAACTGGCACATGAACTGATACATAAACTGGCACATGAACCGATACATAAACTGGCACATGAACCGATACATAAACTGGCACATGAACCGATACATAAACTGGCACATGAACTGATACATAAACTGGCACATGAACTGATACATAAACTGGCACATGAACCGATACATAAACTGACTCATGAACCGATACATAAACTGGCACATGAACTGATACATAAACTGACTCATGAACCGATACATAAACTGATACATGAACTAATACATGAAGTGAAAATGTGGCCCGCTCCTTTAGGCCTTCTGAAGTTATATTTCAAACTTACTGATGTAACAAATAGCAGGGGACACATTCTAGTATATCACAAAGAAAAAAACGTGTGTAAATAAAGAGTCAGAAGCTTAGAATGATTTTATGTTTGATATTCTAGTTATATATGTCTGTTATATTTGTAATTTTCCACTTCTTGAGCTTGTTTCCTGTCGAAAATAGAACAATATCAAAACTATGAAGAATGCTTTGGAGTATCTGTAAATCCATTAATTAACTTTCTCAGGCCTCATAAGTTTTATTTTTACCATGAAACAGACTTATGGATGCAAAGGTTCTCTTTCGTAAACGTAATACTTTGTTGAATGAGAACAACAGTTTTGATTGGCTAAAAACAACTTATTATTTTCAATATGCAGTTTACATGCATTGCATCATTTTTATAACAGTAAAATACTTGCAACAAATTGTTCATTTATGTATTTGTTTGACTAGTTGACGGATGATGTCTTGTGGATTAACGCTGTTTTATTTTTCAGTCAGTTAGGGTGCTCAAGATGTGTTGTGATCTATGAGAAACATCCCAATGTTCTACAGTATAGAGAAAGTAAGTTGATTTTCTAAGTTCTCGTATGCAACCGTTCCTCACGTCTGAACCTTCCTTTTCAACACATTAAGAATCATAACGTATAATTGAGCAATAGTTGTAGGCTACTTGTTTAAGATATAAACATGGATTTAATTTATACGGTGAACATCGATTGAAAGAAAAACCAATGGAGTTAACTCCAGGACATTGACCATTGGTTAAGTACTTAAATTAATGAAGCATCGTTTCTCACAATCTAGAATATTGAGTTTCTTTGCATCAAAATAGAAATTAAAATCAACTAGACAAAGAATTCTAGTTTTATATGAATATAGCTGTTTTAAATAATGCCTGAAGAAAACACAGAAAAATAAATTTCTGACAAGAATCTGTAATAAACACATCAAGAACTGAATTCTAGTAATGATCCGTTTCTTCTTTGGCGGGGTTTTTAATATATGAGCTAGGATTTTTCAACAGCAGGTGTCTGTAAAGTGCTGGTGATAAATTTGAACAAAGGACGTTCGGCACACAATCCACTTGTTTTAAGATAACGTGTTCAGAACATGTAAAACATAGGTACAAAAACTCGTAACAGTATTGTATCTAAAACTTTAAATAATTCTCTTTTCCTGTCAAACGTCCACACAGGCCAGTTTAGTTAGTTTAGAATCCAAATGACAAGACAGTTTATATTTTTTCTTGTTACATTAAAGCCGTGAAAAACACTGGGTTAAGTCACCCGTTAAGACTAATCACTCATCCGCAGGCTGATTTCACTGTTTCTTTTACTAACCCTTTTCTATCTTAATTAATGTGATGAATCTAGAACTATTTAGACCTTTATTAATAATAATATGACACATAACTAGAAAAATTTAAAGGCTTCTAGTAAGATGACGTCAACAATCAAACTGTATGCACACCGTTCAACTCTCACAAAGTTACAGAATAATTGTCTCAGAACGGTTACACCTAAAATAATTAACTTTTAACACTTAAGTTATGAAAACTAAATATTCATTAAATATCAAATAACTAAATAAACTAAACAATAACTAGTAAGCTAAACTGCCATATATACATCCAACATTCTTGAATCACAGAATTTAATATGAAAAGAAAAAAACAAAGCGTGCTTTGAACATGTGTTTCCTTGTTTGAATAGACTGGTAGGTAATAAATACACTGTAGATTAGAGAGAGATACAAGTACTTGGGATCAAATTACGAAATATAATCCCCCAGTGACACAGTGGTATGCCTGTAGACTTATATTGGTAGGAACCGGGTTTCGATACCCGTGGTGGGCAGAGAACAGATAACCTTTTGAGCTAACGAAAGTTTAGTTTGTTTTTGAACTTCCCGCAAAATTACACAAGAACTGTCTGCGCTAGCCATCCCTAATTTAGCAGTGCAAAACTACAGGGAGGAGAACTAGTCGTCACCATCCGCCGCCAGCTCTTAGGCTACTCTGGGGTTTACAAAACGTTGATGTTTTCACACAAACCATCTTCATAATGTTGGTTTTACAGTGGTTTTCGTGGTACAGATGCAGCTAGTGTATTCTAAACTGGGTTCGTTTGTTGATGTGAACAATATTCAGGGCTACTCACAATTTACAAGAGCAATGTTACGTTGTAGGTCTCCTGCTTTCTTTGGAAAATCCATTTACATGGGCGGTGTTGCTTAATCTAAGGGTCATGATAGTGCATTATTGTACACCCCTTATAATGGAAAAATGTCGTTTCGACATTAGTAGTGGTACAGCATAGATAGCTCATTGAGTAGCTTGGTATTTATCTCTAAACAATAGGCCCGCCATAGCCAAGTGGTTAAGGCGTTCGACTTGTAATCCGACGGTTGCGGGTTCGAATCCACGTCACACCAAACATGCTTCCCCTTTCAGCCCTAGGGGCGTTATAATGTCACGATCAATCCCACTATTTGTTGATAAAAGTGTAGCCCAAGAGTTGGTGGTGAGTGGTGATGACAAGCTGCCTTCCCTCTGGTCTTACACTAATAAATTAGGGACGGCTAGCGCAGATAGCACTTGTGTAGCTTTGCACAAAATTCAGAAACAAATAAACATATTCACTGTTGTTTAACGCCTGGATCTCCATTGCGATGGCGTAGTTAATCTAAGATCACACATCTTTAAAACATCTTCACTACTCATCTGGTAAAACTATATCGAGGGACTTGAACCTTAGATCCAGGTGAAAAATTATTTCAGTTACTTCTTAAGTATCAATCTAAGATACATCACCTACAGATTCTGAAAGATATAATAACTGACCTTTAACCCCCTCCGGGACTTACAGTGTTACATTTGTGGTTCGATCCATCGCAGTGGATTTGTTCTGAGGCGAAGCACAGTGCTAAACAATGAGCGATTAATGTTCTGACAACCACCGATATCGAAACGCAGTTTTTAGCATTGTAAATCGATAAACACACCTCTGTGCCACTAGGGGACACAGCGGTAGATATTACCCAGATAAGCCATTATATGGCTCTTTGCTAAAAAAAACAATAATAACCGTGCGTCGATTAATTATAGTCTACAGGAATTTTGTTATTCGTCATTATTTAATGCATACACAGAATTTCCAAGAACACCAATACATTAACATACAGTAATTATAATATTTAAGTAATCTAGTTGTAAAATTTAAGTATTCTGGTTGTTACTAATTATTCACACCCGATTACAAAGAACACATTTTTAGTGTACACTAAGTTATGCAATTTTTATAACACTATTGTTATTTTGTGTTTTAAAAAAGAGTTATTTAATACATTATGCACTATTAAATAGGATTAGAAGTGACTGCTTTTTTTATAAATATATTTCAGTTTGATTTATTATTAAACACAAGTCTAAGCCACTGGTGAGGCGTTTTGAATTTGTAGGTCGTTTAATTTCTTCCAATTTAAAATAACGAACGTTAAATCTAGGAGAATATTTAAGTAAAAAAAAAATTAATACTTATGTCGTAGTTTACGTATTTTTTTTATCACTTATTTTATTTATAATATTGGTTAGGACGTTATATTTATGTTCTGTTATTAAATTCTTATAAAGTTGATTTGTATTGTTATCGTAGCATATTAATATACGAGTACTAATCCATATTAGTTAAGTTGGCCGATGAGATATTATTGGGTTTACGGCCGAAAACATCTTTAACAGTTAAGGGTACCCAACTGATGAAAAATAGATTCTAGTGTTTATAAATAATATTGTAAGAACAATATATTACACTTTTAACCTGAGTTGGAGGAGAATTCTCAAATATAATATGTTCTGACATGAGGCATGCAAAATGCTACATTTTCTATCGTATTTATTCTCAGTACATTATATTACTTTAGGTTATAACAATCGTTTTAAATATTTGCTGTTAAAACGACCCTAATTCCTTTTCTCATTTTACAGCTTTCTGTGAGAAACATCACAGTTTAGATGATGCTTGTGCAAAACTGAGTGTGGATGCTCATCTTCACTCCATGTTTCGAGGTAAATCTAGTTTATAATGTGTGTGAACCTCACTCCATGTTTCGAGGTAAATATAGTTTATAATGTGTGTGAATCTCACTCCATGTTTCGAGGTAAATCTAGTTTATAATGTGTGTGAATCTCACTCCATGTTTCGAGGTAAATCTAGTTTATAATGTGTGTGAATCTCACTCCATGTTTCGAGGTAAATCTAGTTTATAATGTTTATAATTTATACAAACCTCGTTTAAGTTATCTAAGTAGATATCAAATGTAGCAATATGTGTTTTTTCAGTACATCATGTAGTTATGTTATATGAGGGAGAGAGATAGTAAAAGAAATATCTTTACGAGTTAAAATGATTCAAATCACATGATATATCATATATATATATATATCATATCATCTCCATAAATCTTATTGATTATATCTTTAAATATACTGATTGTTAAATCATATACACTACAGAATATCTTCTTCATCAAACTATTCAATACACCCATTGATTACTGTTTCTATTGATTAACTTTAGGTTCGTCAAACTATTCAATACACCCATTGATCACCTAATTAACTTTAGGTTCGTCAAACTATTCAATACACCCATTGATCACCGTTTCTATTGATTAACTTTAGGTTCCTTGTTAAACAACTCTGGTTGTTCTGGCCTGGCATGGCCGGGTGGGTTAAGGCGTTTGACTCGTAATCTGAGGGTCGCGGGTTCGAATCCGGGCGCACTAAAGATGCTTGCCCTTTCAGCCGTGGGGGTGTTATAATGTCACGATCAACCCCACTATTCGTTGATAAAAGAGTAGCCCAAGAGTTGGCGGTGGGTGGTAATGACTAGCTGCCTTCCCTCTAGTCTTACACTGATAAATTAGGGACGGCTAGCGCAGATAGAACTCGAATAGCTTTGTGTGAAATTGAAAACAAACAAACCTTTACAATATCGAAGGTAAGCATTTTTAAAAAAATAGTTTAAAAACAAAAACAAACAATATTAGGCTTAAGCGTGAGTGTGTCTGTGCGAAATTATTGGTAGTGTATATCAAATTTTAGCATCTCGAACTATAATCAGTGAAAATTAACTGGCGTTGGCTTTTGTTGGAGAAAATTAATTATCTTTGTGGCATAAATAGTTGTTTGTTTTATTTTTCTATCAAAATAAATAAATAGTAGTACTGAAGAGCGCAATCTTAATTACCGAGACAAAGCTTGAAAGAATTGTCGATGCTAAACAAGCATTACTGGGTGTATTTATGTAACATTAACTAGAAATATACGGAAAAGCCTCGTGTAGCTTAATTAACGTACATTTATTGTACGCTTCCATTAGCTAGAAACCCTCGCTAGGAACGCAGCATTGTCTTCCAAACCACATGCTGGATCACGATTCTAGCTAACTCCATTAAAAGACAAGAATTTGAAGACAAACAGCTATGTGTGTTTCTCGTTTCTTTGGTGGGATATAGATGTTTGCGTTATGAATTCGGGAGAAAATCTTTTCCCTTGACAACCCCAGTTGTTCCAAAGAAACAGTTGTAAGTCACGATAGCACTGAAAACAAACGAAAGGTGAACATTCGCACAATCGTTGTATATTGACATGCTGGAAACGAGCCAGCAAGAATCGTATAGCCCAGCCAATGAGGTCTGTTAATGCAGAGAGGGCGTGACACGTAATAAAGGTTGCCCTTTTCTCATCTCTCCGAAACATAGTTGGGAACACAATAACACTGGAAATGGTGTTGTGGAGATGTATCTTGAATATCAGAATTTTAAGTTGAAAAAGATGACATTTTCTGGAAGTAAAAATTTTAGTTTAGCTAAGAAACTCAACATGATGGAAACTACGAAAAAACAAAGATAACACATTCTGAAGTTGTGCAATCATCAACAAAATATAAAACATTCAAAACGTGTAATGTTTTGATTCTTTCAGTCCTTAAATATCATGAAGTTATTGTTGTAACACAAACACAATTATTACAAAGTTATTGTTGTAACACAAACACAATTATTACAAAGTTACTGTCGTAACACAAACACAATTATCTTGAAGTTACTGTTGTAACATAAACACAATTATCATAAAGTTACTGTCGTAACATAAACACAATTATCATAAAGTTATTGTTGTAACACAAACACAATTATCATAAAGTTACTGTTGTAACATAAACACAATTCTCACAAAGTTACTGTTGTAACACAAACACAATTATCATGAAGTTACTGTTGTAACATAAACACAATTATCATGAAGTTACTGTTGTAACATAAACACAATTCTCACAAAGTTACTGTTGTAACACAAACACAATTATCATAAAGTTACTGTTGTAACACAAACACAATTCTCATAAAGATACTGTTGTAACACAAACACAATTATCACAAAGTTACTGTTGTAACACAAACACAATTATCATGAAGTTACTGTTGTAACACAAACACAATTCTCACAAAGATACTGTTGTAACACAAACACAATTATCACAAAGTTACTGTTGTAATATAAACACAATTATCATGAAGTTACTGTTGTAACATAACTACAATTATCACAAAGTTACTGTTGTAACACAAACACAATTATCATGAAGTTACTGTTGTAACATAAACACAATTATCATGAAGTTACTGTTGTAACATAAACACAATTCTCACAAAGTTACTGTTGTAACACAAACACAATTATCATAAAGTTACTGTTGTAACACAAACACAATTCTCACAAAGATACTGTTGTAACACAAACACAATTATCACAAAGTTACTGTTGTAATATAAACACAATTATCATGAAGTTACTGTTGTAACATAACTACAATTATCATGAAGTTACTCTTGTAACACAAACACAATTATCATGAAGTTACTGTTGTAACATAACTACAATTATCATAAAGTTACTGTTGTAACACAAACACAATTCTCACAAAGATACTGTTGTAACACAAACACAATTATCACAAAGTTACTGTTGTAATATAAACACAATTATCATGAAGTTACTGTTGTAACATAACTACAATTATCACAAAGTTACTGTTGTAACACAAACACAATTATCATGAAGTTACTGTTGTAACATAAACACAATTATCATGAAGTTACTGTTGTAACATAAACACAATTCTCACAAAGTTACTGTTGTAACACAAACACAATTATCATAAAGTTACTGTTGTAACACAAACACAATTCTCACAAAGATACTGTTGTAACACAAACACAATTATCACAAAGTTACTGTTGTAATATAAACACAATTATCATGAAGTTACTGTTGTAACATAACTACAATTATCATGAAGTTACTCTTGTAACACAAACATAATTATAAATGATAAAGTCACATCTACGAGTTTGTTTGTAGCTTACTCAACAGGAGTGTCCAAACCCACTTTTTACCATTGTAAGTCTGCACACATGAGACGTTTCAGAAAAAAAAAACAATTCTAACAGATGTGAGAAAAATACAAAAATCGCAAAGAAGCACCGTGATAAATTTAAGTATATTTGAAAATACGACACCAGAGGGCAGAAAGTTTATTGAGCTTCATGAAAAAGAATATTAATATTATAAGACGTTGAAGGCAGTTCTTTGTATCTAATCAAGATGGAGAGAGAACTGGGTTTCCATGAGAAGCAGTAGAGCAAGCTGGAACAGAGTGCTTCCTGGTCTATAGAGATAAGGATTTCTAAATGTTAAATCTCTGTGGAAATTTATCCGACGATACATTGAGAATGATCGATGCACATCTAAATAAAGTTACCTTATCTGTATTAGCATAATAAATATGTCAATTGGTAGACAAATAAGGTCGTGGTTGTATGTACTTTCGTGACAGCCTCGAGGCATTAATTTCATCTTAAATCTTATATATTTCACTGCCCGTGTAGTAATGAAATTATTATCAGATTCCATGATCTTATGGATACGCAATTTATCACAAGAAATGTACTACAAGAGCTTTTTTTAACCGGACTTTATGTTTATATAAAAAAAAAGACAGATTAAGGCAGTTTATGAAAAGTGAGGAAAAACTGAGAAAGGTTTTGTCTATATAATACATCAGAATAAAATTATCTCATACCAGTCTACAGCAATATAAAACATATAAACTGATTGATCTTCGAGACTTCATATGAAAGTGTTTCTCTACTTGTGTCCCTCGTTAGTACAGTCTTCGGATTTACAACCCTGAAAGTAGAGGTTTGATTCCCCTCGGTGGGCTCAGCAGATAGCCCGATGTGGCTTTGCTACAAGAAAACACACATTCCAGTCGTTTTCGTTTCAGCTGTTCTTAAACGAATTTTAGATTAATGATCTACAAGAAAAGTATTTCAATTCTATCTTTTGCTTTTCCAAACTAATTATTATCTTTGAGGGTTTTTTTCTTCCACGACAAGGACTTATTTGCTACAGCAAGCAAAAGAATGTTCAGAATTATATTCTGTGTGTTGTAAAGGATGTTGAAACGTGTGGAGAGCAGGTTACAAGACTTTTTTAGGCTAAACAAAACTAATTAAAATTACATGTGTTTTTTTTTTTATTCGCGTTCCATATGTGGACTTCATATAAAAATTAACATTTATGAAAACAAAATTGCAAAAGGTTAAATAAATGATATTTATTACCACACAAGAAGTATTAACACTAATGTCACGTGTATGATAGATGTGGCACGTTAGGGACTACGTGAAAAGTTGAGGGCTAATAACGTAAAAAGCGGGGTTTCGATACCCGTTATTAGCACACCGTAATTGGCTCGCCGTGTAGCGTTAAAGAGCAATGAACGAAAAAAACGAGATATTATACACAAAAATACAATAATACAAAATACGGTAAAATTGTCATGCGCAGAAAAATCACGTTTTTTTTTTTTTTTCAAATCAACAGACCTATGGAATTACAAATGAAATTTTTGTTGAAGTGAAACATGAAAATCATATGAATTTAGAACCCCAAACTTTTAAGTAGGACCGTGTTTAACTTTTTTATACGTAATGATACGAGCCCCGGCATGGCCAGGTGGTTGAGGCACTCGAGTCGTAATAAGAGGGTCGCAGGTTCGAACACCCATCGCACCAAACATGCTCGCCCTTTCACCAGCAGTTGGGGATGTTATAAAGTGACGTTCAATCCCACTATTCCTTGGTAAAAGAATAGCCCAAGAGCTGGCGATAGGTGGTGATGCCTTATCTGCCTTCGTTCTCGTCTTGCACTGCTAAATTGGGGACGGTTAGTGCAGATAGCCCTTGTGTAGCCTTGCACAAAATTCAAAATTAAAACAAACAATCTTTCTTAGATGACATCCGCTAGTACAGAGGTATACTTACGGATTTACATTCTTAAAATCAGGGGTTCGATTCCCCTTGGTGGACTCACTACAATGAAGGGTTTGATGTTCGATTCCCCTGGATGGGCTTAGCAGAGAGCCCCATGTGGCTTTACCATAAGAAAACGTACACTCTTCTTAAATGTATCTATTGACAAATCCAAATACATTGGTCTTTTGTACTTCAAAACGTTTTCCATAATAATATAAAAATATATTTTTTGTTTATTTTATGCTTATGTTTTATGTTTTGATAGCGCATAACATTTCAGAGTTAAACTTACACTAAAAACTTCTTGGTTTGTTACGAGAAACATAGAAGCTGTTAAACAGAAAGAAAGATTATAGACGTTGAAAATAAATATAAAACCATGTCTGATTTCTGTCTTACAACAGTTCCCTGGTACTCAAGGATTAGTGGTAAACATTAAAGTTTATGATGACAGAATTCAGGGTTCCATCCCTACGTTAAGAACAGCACAGCTAATCTATCACATCAATTTTGCGCTTAACGAAAAACAAACAAAAATGCATCACGAAAATTCATTTCCTTCGTTTCTCATCTGTTATTTTTCGTGGGCCAGAGGGCGCTTTAATCGTAATAAGAAGGTCACAAGTACAAAACCACGTGTTTACCCTTTCAAACGCGAGGTAGTTATCATATAACAATAAATCCTTTGGTAAAAGAGTAGCTCAAGAGTTTGCAATGAGTGATTTTTCACTGCTAAATTAGGAATTGCTAATGCAAATAATCTTCGTATAGCTTTGCGCGAGTCCCGACGTGGCCAATCGCGTTAAGGCGTGCGACTCGTAATCTGAGGGTCGCGGGTTCGAATCCACGTCGCGCTAAACATGTTCGCCTTTTCAGCTGTGGGGGCGTTATAATGTGACGGTCAATCCCACTTTTCGTTGGTAAAAGAGTAGCCCAAGAGTTGGCGGTGGGTGATGATGACTAGCTGCCTTCACAGTAGTCTTACACTGCTAAATTAGGAACGGCTAGCATAGATAGCCCTCGTGTAGCTTTGCGCGAAATTCAAAACCAAACCTTTTTTCTTTTCATTTCCTTTTATTTTCTAAGATTTCAAACTGCCGTTTTTTAAATTTCATTTTCGTTTTCTTATTGTTTTTGTTTTTTTATAAATCTTTTAACTGTCATCCTATCAGGTCTCTTCATGTTACCAAATTATAGTTCTTGAAAAAGAAAACAGAGAGTATAAAAGATTGCAAGACGTTAAAAAAATCGATTTTTTTCTTTGCATCGCGGTTTAAACTGCCTAACAAAGTGCTTTTCCCAGAAGCGCTAGAAATAAACATTCAATATTTGTCATTATTTCACTAATTACAGTTCCTTTATTCACTGTTCGGTCCTGAAGATGAAAGTGTCATGAACAATTAAAGTCCTTTCAAGTGTATTTTGTTTGCCTTCAAACTATTCTTCCATTGCATACTCACTTGAAAGCCCCATTTTTTTCTTCTCAGATCCAAGCCACACTGAGCTATCTGCGGAGCCCACTGCGGGTAATCGAACCCATGATTTTTGCGTTGTAAAATCCGTAGACTTACCGCTGTACCAGCGGGTGGCTTTGAAAAGCTTACCTCGTATAGACCCGTGAACTTATTTTCATCAATTGTTTGTTTGTTTGTTTTTGAATTTCGCACAAAACTACTCGTGATGTCTCGTTCTCAGTACGTTACTAGTTACTGTATTTATTTCGTACGAACTGAATTTCAGATTACTGGCTTTATTACCTTCTAAAATAAGTCTTCGTTTCTTATCCTTCTCCAGTGAATGCTGCTCCAGTTTCCTGCCCTTTCAGAGGACCCTTCACCTTTAGCTACAGCCGAGGACACGGAGAGTGTAATTATCCAGTGTCTACTATAGACCCTTGCACGGACGACTCGAAACTCTTATTTCGGTTTCAGGCTTGCGTAGATGTTCTGAAATCAGAGAGTAGCGGTGTGTTCATTCAATGTATTGCTTTAGTCATGTAAAACAATCTTAATGTCTTTCACTGGCAATCGAAAAATAATTATAATAACGTAATAATAAACGGAGAACGTAAGCCTAATCATAAACAGAGAATGTTAGCCTAATAATAAACAGAGGACGTAAGCCTAACAATAAACAGAGGATGTAAGCCTAACAATAAACATAGGATGTAAACCTAATAATAAACGGAGGATGCAAGCCTTATAAAGTCATTTTACGACAATGAGCAATTATTTCGAAATAGTAGGGATAACTTACTTTTAGTGTCGATGTTATGCTTTCATGTCTCTTTTGGGTTTTTTTAAACAGAAGAGGAACTGACCTGTGTAGCTACGTGGAAAGAAGGATCGGCCCATTACCTAGTTGGAAAAATGGTGAATAAAAAAAACTACAGAATATCTTACAAAGACGAAGATACTTATCGTTGTTTCGTAAGTTCAAGTCTATATGATGGAATTTAATTTTATTTTAATGCATGTCTTACAATGACGAAAATCTTTTTCATATCGTACAGATTCATTGTTATGAGTTAAACTGTCCAGTGCCGTAGACGAGATATATCGTCCAGGCCGATCGGTAACACAGTTCCACGGACGAGTTAATTCGTTCTCAATAATACCTAACTTCAACGCTAGATGGCAGCAATATACATGCATTTGACCTACTTACAAATTGTTTCACTTTCGATCCAAAATGGCGTCACGAGAAAAGTTACAAAATGAAAAAGCATTATAGTTCTATTTTAAACTTGGTCCGAAGTTGCCATAGCAGCTGAAATACTTGGCAGTCAATAGGTTATTTATTTAGAATACACTATCGAATTATATTTACCACTGACATACGAGAAAAATAATTCATTTATCAATATTGTTGTGGTAGTGAAAAACTATTGTCAGTGATTTTGGAAATACAGATTCATTAAGTAAAGCACAGCTGTTCATACGATTTTTGAAAGCCCCATTTTTTTCTTCTCAGATCCAAGCCACACTGAGCTATCTGCGGAGCCCACTGCGGGTAATCGAACCCATGATTTTTGCGTTGTAAAATCCGTAGACTTACCGCTGTACCAGCGGGTGGCTTTGAAAAGCTTACCTCGTATAGACCCGTGAACTTATTTTCATCAATTGTTTGTTTGTTTGTTTTTGAATTTCGCACAAAACTACTCGAGGGCTATCTGTGCTAGCCGTCCCTAATTTAGCAGTGTAAGACTAGAGTAAAGGCAGCTAGTCATCACCACCCACCGCCAACTCTTGGGCTACTCTTTATCACCGAATAGTGGGATTGACCGTCACATTATAATGCCCCCACGTCTGAAAGGGCAAGCATATTTGGCGCGACGGGAATTCGAACCCGCGACCCTCAGATTACAAGTCGCACGCCTTAACGTGCTTGACCATGCCGGGCCTATTTTCATCAAAGCAATGACAGGTTCGAACCGAGTTTATACGGTAATTTATTTTGTTACCTTTCAATTACAATAATTCAAACTATTATTGATTATATTTTATCATTTAAAACCTATTTTTGCGCGTATTTTAAGGAGAATCTGTGAAAATTCCGAAGCGGATTATCAGAAAGTCGCATTATTACAATAAAAAACATACTCGTGATTTTAATTCAACTTTATTTAATAACAGTTGCTTTGGTTTGTTTTTCTGTGAGGTATGGGGTGGACCAAGAAGTGTGATGGTTAGAAAGGAAGGAAACAGATAGTTACACGGTTTGATTATGCTGTATCTAAAGTAACACATTTATCCTGTAACAGCTTTCAAGTTACAAAGCTACAACCCCAATCATCCATTACAACGAAATTAGAAAAGTTAGTGCGTATTGAAACCAATAACCTGATGAATGATTTCTTGGCAGTGTATGAAAACATGAGATGTTTGGATCCATCGTGGTTAGTACACAACCGAAAACAACTTGAAAAGTTGAAAAAGGGGGAAAAAAAAAAGAAATCAACAGCAAATAATCGATACAGCACGTGCTCTTGGAGATTCTCGTGAATCGATCAGTTTAAAATGGGATACACTGAGGGTTCGTGTGCAGAAGTTGAAGAAACGAATTATTCGAAATATTAAAATAAATTAAAACTCAATGAGTACAAATGTATTGCATTTCTCGAGCTCTAGCGACTTGAATATAGAGCAAAGAAGTGTTCTTTATTAAATGAAAAGGAAAAATGAAGATAGAACAACAAAGATACGAGAACGTATAACGAGAAGGAAACGTAAAGAAAGCTAGTTGAGTTCACGATGGTGACTTTGATATATCATACGTAACACGAAGCTATATATCTCTTAGAAGATGCTACTGATGGTGACTTTGATATATCATACGTAACACGAAGCTATATATCTCTTAGAAGATGCTACTGTATCTTTGAGGAGAATAAGTTATTATTATTATTTTAAAACTAATTGTCGTTTTAGTGGGTTTTACCCTCAATTTTTAGCTCATGTGTTTAGAGTTCAATATTTAATATTTTTCTTTACCACTAAATGACGTCTTTATAAACGCTAGGTGGAACACCTGCCACCTGGAGGGAAGTTATGTAAACTCTTAATTAACGAAAGGTTATCTTAGTACATGAAAAGTTTGTTTTTGAATTTTGCGCGAAGCTACACGAAGGCTATCTGCACTAGCTGTCCCTAATTTAGCAGTGTAAAACAAGAGGGAAAGCAGCTAGTCATCACCACCCACCGCCAGCTCTTGGGCTACTCTTTTAACAACGAATAGTAGAATTGACCGTAATATTATAACACCTCTACGGCTGAAAGGGGGACCATGTTTGGACAAGAAGAGTCGTTTCCTTATAATAAAAAAAACAAAAACAAAACGCTCATAAGAACAGCAAAACGCAAAATGTGAAACCGTAAATTTGCTTGTACCTCCTTAAGGACTCAAAAAACCTTGAAACCAAATTTGATGAAGATCCATCCAGAGGGGTGAGGTAGCGGTGACAAAACAAACATACCGACAATTTTAGTGTCTTTCCCCATGGATCTAACAAATCGCCATACCAATTTTGGCAAAGATCTATCAACACCCTGCGAAGTGTTTACATGAACATTCAACACAGTACTATTATATTTATATAGAGGGCACTAGTGCATAAGATTCGCGTGTGACGTAATCACGACGTCATGTCTGCACCCTGAGAGTGAAGAAATTAAAGTTTTTCATGACGGGAAACGGAGACAAAACGGGAAAATCTTGATCGCTATTGCAAGTTCATGCACACAGGATCAAAATTTCGCGAAGTTTTAGAATGATTCGTATTGCGTATTGTATTTTTTTCAAAAATAAATGACACTTCATGCGACACATGAGCTCTAGACAGCTACTCACAGACTTCTAAAACTCAGTGTTGCCTCTACGATCGAATAAGCCTGTAAGACACCATAACAAATAGGCTAAGTTTAAGAGCGAGTTAGTGTTTGGTTAGGCATAACTTTGAACTGTTTACCAGAAGAACAGCATTAAAAATCAGCACTGCTTTTTAAACAAAGTAATGGGTGTTTGTTTTCTTATAGCAAAGCCACGTCGGGCTATCTGCTGAGCCCACCGAAGAGAATCGAACCCCTGATTTTAACCTTTTAAACCCGGATCCATACCGCTGTATTAGCGGGGACAACAAAGTAATGGAATTGCTACATTTTCCGTGGACTAATGATAAAAAACATTGATTATGTCTAGCGGCACATTGTGGACCTCAGGACCTTACGATACAAAGCCCAGTGCGTTGGTCGCTTGTGTTCTTTGGTTTCAGTTTTAATTTCGAAACAAACGAATAGAAAAAAGTTGTGTATCTTTTGGTGGTGGATTTTTTTTTTATATTACAGCCATAAAACAGAAAATGTTAATCTCGTGATGTTTAGCAAAATTTATTTAAACCACTCAACGCTCGAGACAACGCCAATTTCTTTGTTTCAATATTTGTTTTACGTTACGACTGTTATAACCACGATGTTATCCAGCATTTCACACGTTCTGTTCATAAACGTCAATGATTAAAACCACCATTTTGTGTCATGGACACAAAATGTGTTACCCGAAAGACTTACAACAAGCAAATCGTTGTTTCATTTCAACAGATTTATGACAGCCTTCCTGACAGTTACATCCTGTCACAGTCAGCTGACGCCACGTGTGATGGTCTTGTTTCACCACGAGAGGGCTATCGGACCTTGCGTCTAACTCAGAGTATGTTATCAATTTCTAACTGACCAATAAGAAGTTAATTCAGTAGTTTAACTCATCCGTTTCCCAACCTATTTCTATACCTATTATATTTTATTATATTATATTATATTATAGAAACGAGTTTTTCAGTCTTCTAAAAGTTCTTTATCACCAATGAGATTTGTTTAGGTGTTAACGCAATAACGTAATCCGCCTAAAATATACCGCCGGAGATGTTGTCATTACAGTATTTGGTCAAATATTTCTTTAAGGCAGGTGTGATGTTTGCAGTAAATATATTGACTAAAGTTGTGTTTGGAATGTTTTGTATTTGATCAGTTGACAACATAAGTATGTTCCTTGGCATTAAACGCTTAGATCTTTTATTTTGTATTTGAATTTAACAGGTGAATATCCTGACATAAAGTGTCAGTTCCCTAGATGGGTCACGGCTCACCATCACTGGCATACCCTTGACGATAGCAAGTCCTTCATATTCAGCCACTGGAATTCTAGTTTTCGAATCAGCCACCGCGATCCTGCTTATGAAGATTCTAAAGTAACGTGTACCGAAGAAGTGGTTAACACTACCAATAAAACGGTTGTGGTGGCGTACAGTTCTTCTGGATGGTAATAATTTCTCTCGCATTAATTATTTCAATTAATAAAATTTATCAGTATATGTGTGTGTATATAATATATATACATATAAGTGCTATCAATAACCGCTTACCAAAGCAAGCTATCTGCAGAGATTGTAGCAAAAAATTAATCTATGTAACTACAGTCGATCTATAACATGACAAAACGACTGATAAGTACAAGAAACCTGTCTAGTACTAAGAAGAGAAATAAAAACTGGCTAAAAGGTAGTGCTTACGTTATCACTTATAAAGACTAGAATCCATTGCTTTATCGGTTGGATACCTTCGCTGTTAATTCGGCCATAATCCCAATAATGTCTCAAATTTTGCCCAGCTTAGGAAACTTATATTATTTCTAATTGCAAATGTTTGGCTAGTAATGCAAAACAATCTCTACTAAATAGGTTTTGTTTGGAAGTAAGCACATAATTATACAATAGGTTACCTATGCTCTGTCCCACTACGGGTATCGAAATCCAGTTTCTGACGATGCGAGTCCGCAGACACGTCGCTATATTACTGGGAAGCTTACAAAAAATTACAACTATGCAATATAAATTTACAAAAACTAGTGTAATTAGACCCATTAAACATTTTAATGAATGCATTAAATGAATTTAACAGTAGTGAACGCGGGTTCGATTCCCCGTCACACCAAACATGCTCGCCCCTTTCAGCCGTGAGAACGTCATAATGTGACGATCAATCCTACTATTCGTTGGTAAAAGAGTAGCTCCACCTCAAAATTTGGCGGTGGATGGTGATGACTAGCTGCCTTCCCTCTAGTCTTACACTGCTATATTAGGGACGGCTAGCACAGATAGCCCTCGAGTAGCTTTGCGTGAAATTCAAAAGCAAACCTTGTTAAAAAAAAATATTTGCGATTTTGAAATCAACGTGTTTTATGAGCCCAAGAAATTAAATTATTTTTACAATTGCAAACAGAATTATTAAGATCGTTTGTTTTTCTGTCTTTAGAGGGATTCAAATACACTTTTTGAAATTTTCTTTTGAAATCAAAATTGAATAGAAGGTTTACGCATAAAAGAAATCGCTTTACAATTCGCAGACCCTTACAGCTTTTTTGCTCATCGTATCGACCAGTCTTGTAGCAGTGGCCTCAGCAAATAATTATGACAGGACCACAATGACGTTGACTGAAAGAGAAATGACGTGCGTGTATATAGATGTCCTTATGAAGCGTGTACGTCACTAGTCATAACTCACGAGCAGTTTGGCGTAGAATGATGAAAAATAATACCAGAGCAAATCTTTATAAGGAGGAGATTGCGTTTAGTGATAACCGGAAGTAATTCATTTTGACCGGAAGTTAGTCAGTGATATTTTATTAGGCGGAAAAGCCAAGCCGTTTTAAGTTGCTACAGTTCCTATTGACTCAAACAAAAAAAATCTGGGCTACAATCAAACTAAAAACAAATGAACTTGACTGATATAAAACGACAAAACTTAAGTTTTAATAGCTGTTCTGTTTATTTTAAAGGTGTATTAATAACATTACTTTTTATACAACTATCTATAAATTCTCAGGAAAGAAAAAAAAAACAAGACATGTAACCGGGTGTTTCAAAATGTACACATCAGTGTGATATTTCTAAGATCCGGCTTGGCCAGGTAGTTAGAACGTTTGTCTTGTAATCTTCTTTTCCTGGTTCGAATCCCCGCGATAGTTTTCAACCGAGGGGTGTTATGAGGAGAGGGTGAATTCCACAATTTCTCGGTAAATGAGTACTCCCAGAACTGGTGGTGGATGGTGATGACTATCTGCCTTCCGTACAGTCTTTGAAAACTAAATAAGGGACGGCAAGCGCAGACGTGTTCCTTTGCTTGAAATTCAAACAAACCCAACCAATCAAGTTTTCTTGTTTTGTAGAGCTGTTTTCTGAGTGAAAGAATGTTCCTCTTCTAAACGTTATGTAAAGTGCAGGATTTATCATCACCCGTTTCTCCACATGATTTAATGTGTAATGAATTAAAATCACGTTAACTGGAAGTACGAAACATGCCATGTGTTTGTTGCTTTTTGAATTTCGCGCAAAGCTACAAGAGGGCTATCTGTGCTAACTGTCCCTAATTTCCTAATTTAGTAGTGTAAAACTAAAAGGAAGGTACCTAGTCATCACCATCCACCACCAGTTCTTGGCCTATTCTTTTATCAACGAATAATGGAATTGACCGTCATATTATAACGCCCCCATGGCTGAAAAGGCGAGCATGTTTGGTGTAAAGTGAAATCGAACCCGCAACTTTCAGATTACGAGTCGAGTGCCTTAACCCACCTGACCATGGCGGGCCACGTGCCACGTGATTGGTTTGTTTTCATTAATGATAGAAACGACACTAATCTCTTGTATTTGGTTGGTTTTCAGTAACAACGGATTTGTATGTATGAGTTTCCACCGTAGGGACAAACACATCACTGAACTACAAATTGGTAAGATCACTCAATACTCTTTGATTTATCATATTTAACTGTGGTTAAACTGTAAGAAATTTGAGTTTTGAATAAATTAACGTGAAAGAAATGTTAGAAATCGAACGTGAAAACTGTTCACTAGATGAACATACAGTTTGAACTGGACATTTTATACAGTAAGGAAAAACAATTATTTTGCATCAACCAATGTTATGACTGCTATAAATATTTGAAAAATCTCTAAAATAATGCAACACGCAAGAAACAATTTGATTTTAAACAAGAATGAATAATTAGAAAATAAAAAAATTATGTAGGTGGCGTGATCTTCTCTTTTGAAATGTAAACTGATAGTCGCATGACCATCGAATATTTTTCCTTCTATATCACACAGTGAATGATTTTTATACTCTTCAATCTGACGAGAAGCCATGTTGAATGTCTTTTACAATAGTTTATTGGTTTAAACTGTGAAGCTTGTTGTGCTGATACGTTACGAGTAACGACTAGAAATTTGCCTTGATGATTGTAAGACGTTTACCCTAACTACTTGGCTTTAGGTTATATTAAATAATTTTACTTGTTATTATAAGACAGGAAATCGTTGTTGTAATAATTACATTTAACCATTGATTGGTTTAAATGAAGATTGTGTGTTAAAAAAACTTCAGTATTTTGTTGATTTCAATATTTTAAGGGGTAGTTTTGTTTAAACTACAATTCATTTGACATCTTCTCTATTTGAAAGGAAAACAAACTACTGTTTATATTTCGAACATATTTGGTGGAAATGTTTCTACTTTAAGTAAGCTTATCGATATGTGTACTTATGAAAAACATGAGGTTTTGTGTAACTGTAAACACTACAAAAATAGCACTTTCTAGCAGGGGTAGGAATCGCAAAATAGGATGTTAGTGTTTGGTTAAACATTACGCAACCAGAAATTTAGTGTTCGGTTAGACATCACGGAACTTTATCTAAACTTGTCTAACAACTTAAATACATTATGTCGTCGTGTGCTGTGTCCCAGTCATCTCTATGGTAACATTTTTTTTAATTTCTTAAGATGTATGTAGATAATAAACAAACACGTAAACGTAATTCGAATTTTATTGAAAATTAATTCCAAATATTACCATAAACCTTCATTACACAAACTCCAGGTTTATTAACATGGTCATCTATATTTTCCCTCTGGACATAAAACGTTCTGAAACATTAGGAAAGCACGTGATTTTCACAACAAATATATTAAATTTTTATTTTCCAATTAATTGTCTTACAACAGCATTTCTAAATACTAGATATATCAGTTAAACGTATTGGATCTAATTTGTCTAATTAATTATAAAATACGCTGCATTGTACTGTACAAATATTAAAATTACCACAGACTTAGAAGGCGTTTAGAATTTTTCCACTGTAGAAAAAAATAAACAATACACGTGCATGTAAAACAAGTAAGCTTACATGGGTAGAAGGTAGAAATAATTACTTCAAGATAGTAAACTATCAGCTGTATGGAGAACCCTGTTTCCAAGAACAGTCTAACAAAGCAAAACACATTCAGTGCTTGACGAGAGGTGGCGCTAATTAGATAAATAAATGTGGTTAAATTTCTATCTCTCTCCAGTATTGCTGTATTTTAAAGCTCGCGGAAGTGAACCAACGGAACTAAATGAATCATCCAATGTTGTTTACAGTCCAGACTTCCAGTCGGAAATTTCCGTTATGCGTAAGTTGCGTTAAGTTTAATTGCACAGAATGAAACTGATGGTGTTGCTTGTTTGAAATATAAGCAAAACAATTTAATGAATGTTAACGTTGTATTTGACTAGGAAGTTTTGTTAGAAGAGCCGAAGACGCTTGTCCTCCTGTACGTGTTTCCGGTCCCCAGGAGTACATAACTTTAGTGAGTAGGTATCGACTTACCATGTCTTGATTTATGAAAAAAACAAACTAGGCTTAAGCTAAGAAAATAGACTGACAATGACAGTGATACATAAGACCCGCTTTGAATGATGTTTTATATTACCATGGACCCCTCGTATTATGTATAGATATACACAGACAGAAGTTTGAATAGAAGGACTCGCCTCGGGTGTCGGGATACACGAGAATTAATCGAAGGTACATTTCGAGAAGAAACGTTGCTTTCTCGGTAAGTTTCAGGTTATAGATTCGAAATAATCGAAGAAATTGCTGACTAATATGAACAGCTGAGGTACCGTAGCTGGGGTGAATCTCACGTTCAGTATAGGGAGCCATTTCGTCACTATGTAGGGTGAATCTCACGTTCAGTATAGGGAGCCATTTCGTCACTATGTAGGTAGGATCGGGTGTAAGCAGTCCAATCATTTCACGTTATTGAAAAATCACACACAGATGATTAAATCTCTGGCCCTGTAACACCGACTTGTGCCATTAATTATCGAATAAAATATCTCTAATGTTTAAACTGAGAAGTAACCAGATGTATTAAACAGACATTACAGCTTTTCAAAATGTTTTGTTTGTGTTCTGAATTTCGCGCAACGCTACTCGAGGGCTATCTGCACCAGTCGTCCCTAATTTCTGCAGTGTAAGACTAGAGAGAAGGTAGCTTGTCTTCAACACCCTCCGCCAACTCTTGAGCTAGTCTTTCACTAAAGAATAGTGGGATTGACCGGGCCTTAATAACGCTCTCACGGCTGAAAGGGTGAGCATGTTTAGTATCATGGGGATTCGAACCTGCGACTCTGAAATTACGAGCACTTTTACCACCTGCCCAGACCGAGCCCTTGTTTCAAAATACACAAGAGTTTTAACCATTGTTTTTTTGTTTTTACGGCCCGGCATGACCAGGTGGTTAAGGCACTCGACTCGTATTCTCAGGGTTCCGAGTTCAAATCTCTGTCACAACAAACATGTTTGCCTTTTCAGCCGTGCGAGCGTTGTAAAGTAACGGTCACTCCCACTATTCGTTGGTAAAAGAGTGGTCCAAGAGTTGGCGGTGGGTGGTGATGACTAACTGCTTTCCCTCTAGTCTCACACTGCTATCTTTGGGACGGCTAGCGAAGATAGCCCTTGTGTAGCTTTGCTAGAAATTCAGAACAAACCAAATCAATTTTTTATACGATGTAACGGTTAACAATATAAATGGTTAAAGCTTTATTTTTAATACGTTTCACGCATGTCTTTTCTTCTCTTAATAGCCTCTACTCCTCGTACTAAGCTGTGTCCAGCACTGGCAGAGACGAATGGTCTTCGAGTAGAGACAGGTAGGCTTAGCTCTCTGCCGGACAAGTGCACCCAGTACTCAACCGCTGTGGTTGGTTGCAGAAGTGACAGCACCTTGGAATTTCTCACAACATGTGCATCTTACCGAGATTTGAAACGTGAGAATATGTTCCTATTTTGTTGCCATGTGAAAATCGAATCTAATGAACGTCACTATAAAAAAAACAAACGTGCTCTTGGTTTGTGACTGTAAATTTGAGTGTTTTACGTAATTGGCAATGGTTTGATAAAATATTTTGAGCAATTTAAGCTGTGTTGATACTATTCTGGTAATAACTACGCTCTGTTGTTTGTGCTTAGAATATTTAAGGTTTATCAGTACTTTGAGAGTAAAAAATATGTCCGTCTTATTGTTTGTCTTTCAAGTGTTTAAACTGTGTTGGTACTTTTTTTCAGAGGTTATTACAAGGTAGTTTCCAAGGTACTGATGTGTGACTGAATCAAGTAATTACAATACGTTTATCGGTTATCCAGAAAGACTTCCACTGTGAAACTCAGAACGAAAGCTAATTCAACCCTGCATTATATTCACGTTGAGAATGTGACATCAGTATTTGATATAGGACGAAATCAATATAAAGCTTCGAACCTATTCACTTCAAAATACTTTAACATTATACTTCTGAAATACACGTGTGTAACGTGTGTCACTAAATATATTTTCCTTGTTGTAATTAACGGGCACACTTCTTAATGACGACAGAATGGTTCTCAACACAGTTTAACGGTGTTTTCAGTCTTATAACCACCTGCTGGTTCTCAACACAGTTTAACGGTGTTTTCAGTCTTATAATCACGTGCTGGTTCTTTACACAGTTCAAAGGTGTTTTCAGTCTTATAACCACCTGCTGGTTCTCAACACAGTTTAACGGTGTTTTCAGTCTTATAACCACCTGCTGGTTCTCAACACAGTTTAACGGTGTTTTCAGTCATATAACCACCTGCTGGTTTTTAACACAGTTTAACGGTGTTTTCAGTCTTATAACCACGTGCTGGTTCTTAACACGGTTTAACGGTGTTTTCAGTCTTATAACCACGTGCTGGTTCTCAACACATTTTTAACGATGTTTTGAGTCTTATAACCATGTGCTGGTTTTTAACACAGTTTAACGGTGTTTTCAGTCTTATAACCACCTGCTGGTTCTTAACACAGTTTAACGGTGTTTTCAGTCTTATAACCACGTGCTGGTTCTCAACACAGTTTAACGGTGTTTTCAGTCTTATAACCACCTGCTGGTTCTTAACACAGTTTAACGGGTTTTCAGTCGAATAACCACGTGCTGGTTCTTAACACGGTTTAACGGTGTTTTCAGTCTTATAACCACGTGCTGGTTCTCAACACAGTTTAACGGTGTTTTCAGTCTTATAACCACCTGCTGGTTCTTAACACAGTTTAACGGGTTTTCAGTCGAATAACCACGTGCTGGTTCTTAACACAGTTTTACGGGTTTTTAGTCAAATAACCACATGATGGTTCGTAACGCAGTTTAACGGTGTTTTCAGTCCTATAACCACGTGCTGGTTCTTAACACAGTTTAACGGTGTTTTCAGTGTTATATGACCCTGTAGGAATGGAACAATTGTTTTGTTATATTAAACCTTGGTAAGTTGTTAATATAATGGGAAGGTACACGTGATTTAGCACCGTTATATAAATCTATTTGATATTAATGAGCAAGAATTTATTAACCAATTAATCTTATTAAAATTACGTAATAGTTTTTGCAACAAATTAACTGTAGAGAAATAAGTTTCAACTGTTTCGAGCAAGCTCACCTCACGGTGTCATCCAGAATTGAAGAAACACGAATCCGCAGATGTCATTAAAACAAATTATTCTGCACTCCATCTGCTCGAGTCATTTTGATCAGTTATATATAATTGGTTTAGCAATATATAATGTATATAGGTCTACCAATAAATTAGGTTATAAAATAACCTTACGTTCCAAAATTGATCGCAGCCTACAGTTATATGTCTGAATAAATACAAGCCTTGTTTACGTCATATAACACAACAACGCACTAACAATATAAGGTTTGATTTAACTCATCAGTTACGTGGTACTTTAGATGGTGCTGACGTTTTGGGTTGTAAACCAACTCGTACAAAAGTACCAACAGCTGCAGACACAACCTGGTTCGAGAGTAAATGTACAGTAGAACAAAGATTAATTCTCTCCCACCATCAACCCGCAACGTCTGTTGTAAAGTGATTCTTTGGTTGGTTTAGCGTGAAACCAAACAATGAACTGCTTGCGTTCTGTCCACCGTTGGGAAGTGAGTCCCGGATGTTAGCGTTGTTGGTCAGTAAATTGGTGGACATTGATAATGGTAATTAATAATAAGATAAATATAATAAAATTGTCCTTACAAAAGACACCTTTAAATGAACGGGGAGCTCTCGTGCCTGGTAATTATTATATATAATACAACCTCGTTGTCCCCGATTTTAGATAGAAGCCAAGCCTTACACAAAGTTTGTATGATTTACAGTATACTGCTGCATATATATGTTTGTGAGTGCTTGTGTGTTATTTCGTGTGTAACTTTAAATTGCCTGCGTGATCAAAACAACGACTGTTTTACAGTTATTGAGAGATACACCTTGAGCCTTAATCAACCTATATGAGGACGTAAAAAGGTCGCTAATCTAAATGTATAGTGTAAACAATTTGCAGCCCTTCGTGATGGAAATATATCGTAGTAGAACACAGTATGTTCTGTGCTAGCTAACCCTAACTTTGAGCTCACAATTAATGTGAGTAACCAATTAATAGCACACAATGGGCTACTCTAATCGAACACGGTGGTTTGAAGGTCATTCGTATGACACACCCCTTGCTCCAAAGTGCAGAGTGCGTTTCTTTTCTTGTGGCAATAGGACGTGAACCATGGTCATTTACAGTCTGGTGTTTGGCCAAGTTTAGTCCACTAAATCTGCAGTCGTAAAGGTGTCTTGAAAATTGGCATATGTCGGAGCTTTGTTATTTATTCAATGATTTGAGCAACATATTTGCACTATTCAACTGATCAGACCAGGTGTAAGGCTTAACTACCCGTCGTTTAGAAAACCGAAGCAACGTGCCATTTATAGTGTTGTTAAGCCTACACTTAACCAATCAGAAAAACAGAGAAACATTTTACTTGTATTTTTTAACCAATCAGAAAACCAGAGAAACATTTTACTTGTATTGTTTAACCAATCAGAAAACCAGAGAAACATTTTACTTGTATTGTAACTGAGCCTGCACCTGACCTCTGGAGTTAGAAAACGTAAACAGAACGTTATACATAATTGTTAAGGTGTGTTTACTGGTATGAAGATGTGTCTAATTCTTTGTTAGAGTTGAACCTATACACAACCAAAACTCTACAGCTACAAAACCCAAGCGAGATGTTATTTATAAATTGTTCGTGTACGATTACTAGTACAAAATTCAAAAACAAAACAAAGAAGGCCTAAGTATTGAGGCATTATTACTTGTATAAAGATCTTCTATTTATTTAATTCTATTGTGCAGCTGAACCGGCAAACAATGAAAACTGTGCAGTTTCGGTTTGTTTTGAATTTCGCACAAAGCTTCTCGAGGGCTATCTGTGCTAGCCGTCCCTAATTTAGCAGTGTAAGACTAGAGGGAAGGCAGCAAGTCATCACCACCCACTGCCAACTCTTGGGCTACTTTTTACCAACGAATAGTGGGATTGAACGTAACATTATAACGCCCCCACAGCTGAAAGGGTGAGCATATTTGGTGCGACAGGGATTCTAACCCGCGACCCTCAGATTACGAGTCGAGTGCCTTAACCACCCAGCCATGCCGGGCCAACTCTACAGTTAGAAAACGTAATGAACAAGTTCTACGCTATGTTAAGAAATATATATATTTTTAATTTATTATTTGTTATAAAGCACAATTTTTCAGCGAGCTATCTGTGTTCTGCCCACCACGGGTATCGAAACCCGTTTTCTACCGTGGTAAATCTGCAGACACACCATTCTGTCGCTGAGTGGGGTGAGGCACGAAAATTGTTTTGAAATTTATACTTTTATTGATAAATTTAATGAAAACAACAGATGGCACACATTTATCACTGTTTTTAACCTTTAATTGAACGCTGTTTGTAATTTATATGATTTATGTACGTCTCAAACTTGAAACAAAGTTTTTAAATGTTATTTTGTATTTCTTTATTATTATTATGAATATCATTTAGGTTTCCAGTGTCATGGAACTTGGGAAGAAAACGGAAGAACGTACCTTGTAACTGGACTTAGAGAATCACGGCGAAAATATTGCTTTGTAAGTCCATGTCCGTGTTTTTTAGCTTTTAATAGATTATTTAGAAGTGAATTTCTACAAGTTATACAGCTTTAACAGGTTATAAATAGGCTAGTTTCTCTTAGTATTAGGTTTAACAATTTAGTTACTTTTAGGCTTAGCTCCACCTGTTTAGTTATGAGCTAGTGTCTCTTAGGCTTAGCTTTAATGGTTTACTCGAAATGTAGCTTCTATTGATCGATTATTTGTTTTTCAAAAGGATATTTTACATCAGTATAAATAAAAAGTATATAAAGATACTTTGACTGTTTATTTGCTTATAATTTCCGCCCAAAGATACGTGAAGCTTAGCTTCTCCAGCTGCCTTCTCGTGCATGTAGTTTTTAAACTGTTAATTTTATATGCATATATACCAAATGTTTTCAAAATCCTGGCTGATTGTTTTAACTATATTGAAAGTATTTTTAATATGTTAATGAACTACGGAAATATCTTAGAAAAATATGAAAATTTGGATTTCATTAACATGAAATGAGACTGACAAAAATAAAAATAAAAGGGGTAAAAACATATTTTTCATGATATTTATTTGTTTTAGTAAAAATCTGGTCAAAACGTGGAGGTAAATATGTAAAACAATAAAACTAGAGATATTTTAATCAGATAAAACTTTACAAAATTTTAGTCTTGTTATATTTTTCTGACATTCACACAATTATAAGGCTATTTCCTGCTAGTTGAGGTCGTGTGAGTTTTCATCTTGGTTGTGAGTCGTTGAAATTTCAGTTGACTTGTTGTCAATGCTGTACAAATTAGCTCCGTCAGGTGTAGTTTGTAAAGATTGCACGACTTCACAAACTTCAATTCAGAGTACAGTGATTCACAGAAGTATGTTGTGCTGAAAATTGAGGTGAGTTGCGCATTGGTTTTTTTTCAGTTCAGGATATTTTATTTCTGGAACTTTTTTCCAGAACTCAGTTGTAGAGTAAAATTTATGGATCATCTTTAGACCCAGGTCCTCCAGTAGTTCTATTAGTTCCATTTATGGATCATCTTTAGACCCAGGTCCTCCAGTAGTTCTATTAGTTCCATTTATGGTCATCTTTAGACACAGGTCCTCCAGTAGTTCTGTTAGTTCCATTTGTGGATCATCTTTAGAATCAGGTCCTCCTGTAGTTCTATCAGTTCCATTTATGGATCATTTTTAGACCCAGGTCCTCCAGTAGTTCTATCAGTTCCATTTATGGATCATCCTTAGAATCAGGTCCTCCTGTAGTTCTATCAGTTCCATTTATGGATCATCTTTAGACCCAGGTCCTCCATTAGTTCTATCAGTTCCATTTATGGATCATCTTTAGACCCAGGTCCTCCTGTAGTTATATTAGTTCCATTTATGGATCATCTTTAGACTCGGGTCTTCCAGTAGTTATATTAGTTCCATTTATGGATCATCTTTAGACCCAGGTCCTCCTGTAGTTCTATCAGTTCCATTTATGGATCATCTTCAGACTTATGTCCTCCTGTAGTTCTATTAGTTCCATTTATGGATCATCTTTAGACCCAGGTCCTCCTGTCATTCTATTAGTTCCATTTATGGATCATCTTAACACCCAGGTCCTCCTGTAGTTCTATCAGTTCCATTTATGGATCATCTTTAGACCCAGGTCCTCCAGTAGTTCTTTCAGTTCCATTTATGGATCATCTTTACACCCAGGTCCTCCTGTAGTTCTATCAGTTCCATTTATGGATCATCTTTAGACCCAGGTCCTCCTGTAGTTTTATCAGTTCCATTTATGGATCATCTTTAGAATCAGGTCCTCCTGAAGTTCTATCAGTTCCATTTATGGATCATCTTTAGACCCAGGTCCTCCTGTAGTTATATTAGTTCCATTTATGGATCATCTTTAGACCCAGGTCCTCCTGTAGTTCTATCAGTTCCATTTATGGATCATCTTTAGACCCAGGTCCTTCTGTAGTTCTATCAGTTCCATTTATGGATCATCTTTAGACCCAGGTCCTCCAGTAGTTCTATTAGTTCCATTTATGTATTATTTTAGACCCAGGTCCTCCAGTAGTTCTATTAGTTCCATTTATGTATTATTTTAGACCCAGGTCCTCCAGTAGTTCTATCAGTTCCATTTATGGATCATCTTTAGACCCAGGTCCTCCTGTAGTTATATTAGTTCCCTTTCCACAGCAGTTAATTCTGTAACTAGATGTTCGAGAACTGGACGACCATTATTGATCACATCAACTGTGAATAGATTTACAAGAAAGGTAAAGCAGGGTCTCAGCTCCTGCAAGTCCTCAAACCTGTCTACGAAGTTATCAAGCAGTTCTTGTAATCTATCTTTGTATTCTTCTAGTTTGTGGTCTTTTTTTAGTATCAAGGAATGTATTTATTCTCCTTTGGAGATTGGGAAAATAACTGAAGTTTTTTGACAACATGTCTTTTTTAAAATGTCTTACTTTATTCTGAAAACTGAAAATTGTCCGAGTAAGATCAGAAGCAATCTATGTAGTACCAAGTTGAGAGTTTGTAGATGACTCATTTTTCCAATAAGGAACATTAGATCTTTCATCCATTCATCATTTCGCAGTTGACGATATAATCTTTTCCTTTCTTCAAGAAAAGTAATAATTGACTCCAACAGATCTACAAACCTATTTAAGACATTGCTGGTTGACAGCCACCTCACAATGCAGTAGAAAGAGACACCACTGGATTTATCTTCAATAATATCCACGATATAACAAAACTAGCTTCAGTCCTTTGTCAGCTTCCTTACTGAACGTTGTTAACAGTGTCTGCTGGCTATTTAGTGATGATTTTAACACAGTTAACTTGTTTTTCTGAAATTCTGATTTAGATTATTTGTTTCATATTGACGTTTCAAGTTACTGGCTTTATTATGACTGAGTAACACATTACAGATAAGACATAAAGGTTTACCTCCTTTACTGGTGAATACAAAATCTTCCTCCCACTCTGGCTTAAAATATCAGGTTTTATCTTCAGACTTTCGTTTCTTACAATTTGAAGACGCCATTTTCCTTTACAAAATGTTCACAGACACTTCTAAAAAATTAAAGCGTAAAGAAACAATAAGCGCAACGCAACCAAACTCTACAGTGTCCAGTATCACACCAACACTTTGTTATTTTCACTACCCGCAACACATCCACACACGCCACAATCACGCGATCGCAAGCTACGCCTACTAAAAGTATCATTCTCGGTACCGGCTTGTACGATTACCGCTCCGGTACAATTCCTATGTAATTATAAAGCTTAAATTTTTATTTGCCTTCTATATTAATTATGATGTAAAAAGGAGCTCATCCAACATATTTCCGCGAGCGTCACATTTTATGTCAAAGAGCAGCATGTGGCTCGCGAGTCGCGGTTTTGCTACCCATACTGTACATTATCAGTTGGTATGTGCTTTCATCTCGTGTACATTTTAGGCAACTATTGAACCCACGAGTTAAAGCAAAACATAAGATGTCATATGGCAGACACGTTAAATCTGCTACATCCAGTGTACTGACGAGGGTTTTTGCACAATACCAGCACTCGCCGTGCCAGCTGGAACACAACAGTCGAAGTAGTGATTTAGACGCTGAATGTTTCACGCATGAAGTCACGTGAATATTATAGAGATATGCAGTTGAGTAATTTATCAAAATGTGAATATATTGTTTAACTTTACCCAAGTTTTATCACGCAAGATAATCCAAGCTTCAATCGTAATACAAGTCACGACATCACAGTCTTATTGACGTCATTCTTGCGCCATATATTCCTGAATAATTCGTATTTGAGCATGGCGCCATGGCTTTCTCTGTACATGCCCGGAACATTTAAATGTTGCTTTTAGGGATATAAGGGGGCAAACGTCGATACAAATCGTAAACACGAGGTCAAATTCACCAAAGCACACCACTGTGATAGAAAACGTTCCGAGTGCATACTTGATCGTAAAATCGCGTCAGAAGTAAAAGGCTGTAAGCCAAAAGGTCACAATTACTGGTATCAAACGCCTATTCTAGGGGTCGTTCTAGTTTGAGGGGACGAAATGTTCGACCTTAACTACCTGCCCAAGGAACAGTCCCAAGACGCATTCTCTCCAGAGAAAATAAGTGCTCACCTACCAAGTAGTAAACCATAAGGTTTGGTAATAAGAAAACTTAACTTAAGATCTCTGTTGAATGTATTAAAGGAAATCTTACCAACACAAACATTACACACAAAAATGTAGAGGGATTCATATCAGGCAAGTCGCAAAATTTAGATAATTTAATTAGAATACAAGTGGACATAGCACGGGACGTCGGAGGCCCAATAGCGAACGGTGTGTTATCCTCTGATACCACCAATTTCCAGGCCGTGTTAGTAACGCAGTGCTTTTATTAACAGTGTTACAGCCAAGTTGCCGCAGCATGCAAATTGTTACTACTCTACGAGGGCTGTGGGGGAGAAATCACAAAATAAAGAATGTACAAAAACAAAACAAAAAAAGCCACATTGTTGCAATTTCAATGAAGAACGTATAGCTAACTATCAATAAAACATTAAAAAGAAAGCAATCAAACCTCAGACACACAACAATAAACATCGGACTGAAGAACAAACAAGTAATCCACAAGCAATTATTAAACAACCCACACCACCTACTCAAGAAAGCGAACAACGACCATCAAGAACATACGCTGTTGACAAGCGCCAAAATACAGAGAGGGAGAGGTTTATAACAAAGGGCAATAGAGAAAAAGAACACGAAAGAAAACTCAAGATAACAACGACAAACATGCAAAGTGAGAAAGTGATCGAAACAACACAATGGTAAACACAGATAACGAAAATACATGTTTGCAAGCAGTCGAAAACATATTCGAGTAATTTACTGCACCAAAACTCCAAATAACACGCAAGATGTCGTAACCACACTTGGGAAGAAACCTCATGATATCACCTTATCTTATGCGAACAGTCGTGGGCTTATTTATGAAATAAACTCTGTGCTGCGTGCAGACATCAAAGGCGGACTTGCTGCTTCCAAGAGACGCGAGCTAGAAGACATGTCAGAATATGTTAACACGAATCTATCTCTTAATCTCAACGGAGACCTTTCTCACTACATAAAATAATTCGAGCTTTCACAGTCGAAACGTCCCAAACAGAGGTATATCTCTCGTACGTGAACGAACGCTAGTTATAATACAGCTGACTGTATAAATCCCCAAATTAAGATATAACGATTGAAGTAACGCTCATATAAAAATAACGCAACAATAGAGACTGTGTTCTAACCTGAGAGAGATTTATGTACTCTTTACCTTACATAGCAGGCCCAGCGTGGCTAGGTAGTTAAGACGCTCGACTCTTAATTTGAGGGTCGCGGGTTGGAATCCCCGTCGCACCAAACATGCTCGACCTTTCAGACGTGGGAACGTTCTAATGTGACGGTCAATCTCACTGTTCGTTGGTAAAAGAGTAGTTCAAGAGTTGGCGGTGGGTGGTGATGACTAGCTTCCTTTCCTCTGGTCTTACAGTGTTAAATTAGGAACGGCTAGCGCAGATAGCCCTCAAGTTGCTTTGCGAGAAATTAAAAAAATCTCTTAACGGATAATTTCCAAACTCCCCAGTCGTGCCAATATCACCTGTGCATGTGAACTATTTCACACAACACACTGACTCTTTTTCTCAGTACACATACACTTTAATCTAAATAGACAAGGAAACCAAGACGACAAAACAAACTTTGTCACTGAGTACGTCATCAAGACATTACATCAGTTAAACAAAATTCGCAACTTGCAGATGGCGTGGAAGTCTGGTAAGGGATCTCAAACACGAACCGCAGCGACCAGAAGCCTGCAACCCATCTTAAATCATATTGTAGAATATTGTCAAAAACGCATAATTAACATGAAATCCCCTGAAACACAAATAGTTTTAGTTTCCAAAAGAACAAACGTGCTAAGAAGCTCACCAAAAAATGTTTAGGAATTGATCGTTACTCCAGGCTGCCCAATCAGTTAAGTTCCCAGCTATTGCATATGTCTTTTAATTCGGTTGGAAACCAGTATTATCCAGATCCAAACTGAAATGTCAGTAAGTGACATTTAGACACAGTATATACGAACAATAACCGTATCTCCGGTTCGTTACACGCAGTAAATACGAACACTAACCGTATCTCCGGTTCGTTACACGCAGTAAATACGAACACTAACCGTATCTCCGGTTCGTTTCACGCAGTAAATACGAACAATAACCGTATCTCCGGTTCGTTACACGCAGTAAATACGAACACTAACCGTATATCCGTTTCGTTACACGCAGTAAAAATATTCCTAATTAATTCTCTTCAGTTATACGCACTTTAAGAATAACAATAGGCCACCTGGTGTTAGACTTTAAATGAATATATTTCAACCGGTTTATAAGAAAAGATTTAATGTACATATTTCTGTCTATTTCTCTAGTTGAATAAGTCGCAATATGTGGAACCCTACGTTACGTGATAAACTATTCACACCAAACTAAATGAAAAATATTTTGCGACTTAACTCGCTAGACGTGGTACATGAACGGACATAGCAATATAAATAGTTGTTGAAACAAGTTTGTTCGTTTGTTTTTTTAGAAATTCGCACAAAGCTACTCGAGGGCTATCTGTGCTAGCCGTCCCTAATTTAGCAGTGTAAGACTAGAGGGAAGGCAGCTAGGCATCACCACCCACCGCCAACTCTTGGACTACTTTTTTACCAACGAATAGTGGGATTGACCGTCACATTATACACCCCCACGGCTGAGAGGGCGAGCATGTTTAGCGCGACGCGGGCGCGAACTCGTGACCCTCGGATTACGAGTGCACGCCTTAACGCGCTCGGCCATGCCAGGCCCTTGTTGAAACAAAAGACTATAAAAGGTGAACATATATCTAGTAGATCCAAACTCCGCAAGGGGGTGTTGTTGTATTCAGTTCATGGGATAATTAATATTAACTGGTATATGTTTTTACTAGCTTCGCCAATGAGTGATCGCACTATTAGTCCTTGTTTGTTTGTTTTTTAATTTCGAGGGCTATCTGCGCTGTCGGTCCATGTTTATAATACCGTTGCGCTTATCAGTCACGTACAAAACTTTAGTTTTACATACACGACTGTGCAGATGTGCCAGAACGAGAGAACATGTTGTCTTTCTTTCCATTTTATTGGGCTAATTCTTGCATGCCATGTTGAATTTTACATTCAACATGATATTGCTTCGCTGAATGAGTCAGGGTTAGAACACTGATCACTCTTTATATTCCACATACATTTGTTCCAAGAGAATTTCAAGTGTTCTGTTTGACTAATCATATTTAGGGTCGGTAACAACTGGCATAGAACACATGGGGTGTCTTAACTATACAGAAGAAAACTAGGAAAGAGATACCATGTGGTACCAGTTTATAATAGATGAACTTAATAACATTCGACAAATAAACCTTGATAAGAACAATGTTTAATACTACATGTTCATGTTTTTGTCATGCTACGGCCATAAAAGGGCAGATAATTGTCAGTAGAGAAGAGAGCTCTCTTAAACCTGTACTATTGAAAAATGTGTTATGAGTCCAAGCGTGAAGCATTTGGCTTGAAACGTAAGTTGTACTTCGGTGGAAGAAAGGTGAAAGATCCTTACCTCAATACACAGCACCCTATCGTGAAATATGGGGAGGCAGTCTGATGGTTTAGATCATAGCACCTTATCGTGAAATATGAGGAGACAGTCTGATGGTTAAGGTGTGTTCTTTTGTTGAGGCGAGAGGAGATATTTGTAAAAATGGATGGAATTGTGGACCATTGCACGTGACGTCAGACACTGATCCCTTATGGTATACTTGATGCTAAACTAACCTGTGCAGACATTACTCAGCCAAGAAAGAAGCTACTGGGGTCATTCAAATGATCAGTGACCTCCACATAATCCTGATGTGAAACCAGTTAAACAGATCTGGGATTTGATAGATCAAAAAAATGACATATCAAAAGTTAATGTCTGATTAATGTCCTTGTTGTCAGTCAGCGTCTCAAGACAACTCGATCTTTTCCAAATTCAGGTTTTTATGTCATTAATCTAAAGTAATCCCTAATAATTTTACTCTTGTTGTTACCTGTAAAAAGAGTCCAGTGTGAATAAAACTGTTGCATCAGTTTACTTGTTTTGTAAATAACATGACTTGTGTTTTGTTTATATTAATTTTAAATTGTCTACTTATTGTAGTGTGGCTCTCTTTCGTTTAGTAGTGGTTGTATATTGTTGGACAGTTTGTATCTGAGTGCATTATGTTAAACTTTATCTAACACGTTTTTAACATCCAGGAAGCACACTACTATACACTGGTTTTTATTTAAAACTTTGTGTTATTTCTTCCGTTAATCTCATAAGATGATTTGCTGTTTGTCTTGTTTCTGGGATGACATTTTGTATTTCAGTATTGATTCAGTTTCAAGGACATTCATGAGTCTACTATCCATAATTTTTTCAAGTAGTTTCTCTAGCTTGCTTGTTAGACGTCCTGGCCTATAATTTTCGGGGTTATTCGCTGATTTTCTTTCCTTCTGGAACATAAGAACATCGACCTGTTTCCAAGCGGTTGGTTTGTATCTGTTTTTTAGAGATAAATTTTATGATGTTGTGAAATGTTATGATAACCTCACAGGGCCTTTCTTGAGTAATAAACTTTTGAATGCTGTCTTGTCTTGTTTTGTGAGTTTTATGTTTTCTTACATTTCTGTTAATGTGACATGTTGTGTGCACCTAGTGGACATCTGCTGTATTATATTTTTAAAGACATATAACATATCCCATTATTTGTTAACAGCTGATAATATATTTCTGAATTTCTAAAAATGAATAATAATTATTCTGTTAAAGTATGAAACGCAACATGCTCTATCTCTCTTTCTCTCCATGTATATACTACGATTGGTTGTGAAACAATTATGTTCCATGTTCATGTTCTTCATTATGTTCATATTCTTTATCTGTGTTCATGAAGTGGTTGTTCGTGTTTGGATCGTCAGTGGTTTTGAATGTTTTGTAGAGCTGTTCTTAAAGTGTGTGTGTTTTCTTATAGCAAAGCCACACGAGGTTCTCTGCTGAGTTCACCGAGTGAAATCGAACCCCGAATTTTAGAGTACCAGCAGAGGGTTTTTCGAAGGTGTTCTGTTTATTTGTGTATGCTAGTTTGGTATTATGTTGTGATTTTATTTTGCCTTTGTGGCAGAAGTCTTTGGGATGGATCTGTTTTTGAATTCGTCTACGGAATGTCTCTTTTGTGACGTCAGTGGCTTAAACCCATTTTTACTTTTGTTTCTGATTGTATTTATTTGTTTGTGGGTCAACGGTTGTCATATATTCTTCACTAAATCTTTCTCTTTCCTGTATTGTATGTCAATGTTTGGTTGCCAGTAGATTTGGATATACGTTTGTCTGCTTTTTTTTTGTACGAGGCTCCCTCATATAATTGAATAGTATCTGTTTATATCCAGACCGCTGGATGGTGGGTTTGTGTTGGATAAACTCTATTAAAAACCTTCTCATATTTCTTCCAGTTTGTTTCTTTTGGTAGTAAACTTCTTCTGTGGCTTTTAATTGGTTTTCCTGCAATGAGAGTCGAAGACAGTCCGTGTTATTAACTAGTTATCCGAATATTGTCTTACGTTGAATTGTAGAATGTTGTTTGTTAATGTTGGTAAACACATACACGGGTCCAGTATATCACTGGAGTAGTATGTGTCACTGCTATGTATTCTGTCGTTTAGTAGGTGGGTGGGTGGGTGGATCTTCCGGAGATGATAACAGTTACCTTCCTTTTGTATTTATAATTCTACAACCAATATATGTTTTTACTGTTGAGGTCGTGTTTCCAGTAACATAATAGTTGTTGTGGAATGTAACTTCCTGAGAGGGAACAGTAGTTAAACGCTAAGCCACACCCTCCTCAGTCCGAACTATGGACTGAATTCCAATGAAAACGATATATCTGAAGGCTCCATTTATTTTAAGATGTAATTAGTTGAAAAGGAAACCATTCGACTCTATTTCTGAATGGTTTTACCCAACTTGCTCCTGATGAAAGATCATAAGAAGAGGTTCTAAGAATTTAAATTTCATTACACCCCACTGAAACGTTGGGCTAACGATTACTACCGTTTCTGAAACTGATATGTTTCGCTGATGTTTAAATTACCGGAAGCACTTTCTGAAGCTGTAATCTTTGTTCTTAAGTCCAGAGTTACTGATAATTGCCACGAGGCAAGATTGCAACTTCCTCGAGGCTCGTGATCGCCTCATTTGTACGTCGTTTTAAAATGAGAGGGTGATTTGATATTCTGAATTGCTTAAGAAGGTTAATAGTCTTGCTTTTTACTCCACTTCCGTTCTGTAATCGGGTAATGGATGATTTTTAATTGGTGGCGATTATTTAAACAAATTCCAGACTTCTCAGTGAAGAGTTTACAACTCAGACCTTTGTAAATAGCTTTCTTTTTTTATTTTTCTTTCCTTTTTTTGTCATTTTAAATGAAGTAAAACTACCAAAATATCTACTAACGGTGATTTTAATTCAAGACAAATGGATGGTTTAAATTTGCGGTAAGCTACACGAGGACTATTTGCGCCAACCTTTCCTAATTTAGCAGCGAAAGACGAGAAGGAAGGCAGCTAATCATCATCACTCACCGCCAACTCTTAGTCTACTCTTTCAACGAATACGAGAATTGACTGTAACATTATTTCAGCCCCGACGGCTGAAAAGGCGAGCACGTTTAATGGAATGATAGGAATTTGAACATTTGACCCTCACATTATTAGTCGAGCGCTTTAACCAGCCGGCCATGCGTGGCCTCGTTTAGATGACCACAACGTTTTCAACTCTGTGTATCATACAAGCTCGCACGTTGAAGAAATGGATACTCAAGGGTTCTGCTTATTATCATGTCCTGATGCTAAATTATATTTAACTTCGTGTTTCTATGTTTTTTTTCGAAGACTTATATTTTAGTACCGTCTACGAAATTATTGAAATCAGTTTGTTTTTTGGTATAAAGCGAAAATGTTAAAGGTAAAAAACAGTTTGTTTTTCGGATGAGAGTCAATGAAAAATAACATATTTTACAAACAGCGGCTTTATTTAGAATAATTTCTGGATTATTTATTAATTTATACCATACAGTTCACAGTTCCGTATCAAGAGACTGAATAACTTAAACTTTATCAATAATTTGCTCGGTTATGTGATTATTTGCTTTAACCAATATATGTATACTTGAAACAAAAACTTACATTGTAACTAGTAAAGTAACTCTATTCTAATTTATCTATAACGTAAGGTTTAAAATTTATTAATGAAATCTTAATTAATTTTTTAAATAGGTATATTATTCAGGTGAAAGGAAGTAAAGTTACGGGAATAATTTTAGCCTAAGTAGGTATATCACTTAGGTGAAAGGAAATAAAGTTACGGGAATAATTTTAGCCTAAGTAGGTATATCACTTAGGTGAAAGGAAATAAAGTTACGGGAATAATTTTAGCCTAAGTAGGTATATCACTTAGGTGAAAGGAAATAAAGTTACGGGAATAATTTTAGCCTAAGTAGGTATATCACTTAGGTGAAAGGAAGTAAAGTTACGGGAATAATTTTAGCCTAAGTAGGTATATCACTTAGGTGAAAGGAAGTAAAGTTACGGGAATAATTTTGGCCTAAGTAGGTATATCACTTAGGTGAAAGGAAGTAAAGTTACGGGAATAATTTTAGCCTAAGTAGGTATATTATTCAGGTGAAAGGAAATAAAGTTACGGGAATAATTTTAGCCTAAGTAGGTATATTATTCAGGTGAAAGGAAATAAAGTTACGGGAATAATTTTAGCCTAAGTAGGTATATCACTTAGGTGAAAGGAAATAAAGTTACGGGAATAATTTTAGCCTAAGTAGGTATATCACTTAGGTGAAAGGAAATAAAGTTACGGGAATAATTTTAGCCTAAGTAGGTATATCACTTAGGTGAAAGGAAATTGTTATAGGAGTAAGGGTCAGATTTTGTTTATATACGATATATAATTAAAGTAATGAAAATATTTTAACTCTGTTATTGACTGACAGTACACGACTTCTACACGTTGGCAACACAAATAATGTATGAATTACTCTATTGAAATTGACTGACGTATTAACCTTAGATAAAAGATAATACAACAGTTTACCTTTCTGTTTGTATTGTCTTTTTTTTTTACTTTTTTGCCTGGATTCATCTCTAAGTATTCGCAGTTACTTATTGAGGGCAAACGACACCTAATGTTTATCAACTGAAATTCAAAATATTACGTGATTTGGACTAATTTAACTCATTGTTGTACAATAAGATGAAAGAGATTTCTCAAATAACCATCCAAGTACTTACATGTAATACAATAATACGTTCTAAACACACGTATCTGTATAATCGTCTCAGGTTTTCTCAGCTCATTCGCGGGTGACCCGGATGTCAGGTTTGCACGACACCTGTTCCCGCAGTATTCAACCTGGCGTCACAGGAAATTTGACCTTTAACATTACGGCTGCAGGTAGGTACTCATTCCATTGGACAAGATGGATAAATGTGGGGAGAGCAAAGAGGTAGTGATAGATTAATAAGTTGGATAACGTTATCGAACATAATTTATCTTTCATGAGTAACGACATGTCATAGTTTCTGTGAATAAATGTATTTCAATACTTCCTTGTTTGCTACACGCTTAATGTTTTTTTCTTATACATCACTATCGAATGTTGAACTGATTTAATATTCGTTTTGTAGTATCAGTAAACAGGTAAATCATTGATATGACTTCTTTTAGTGTAGGTTCTCTATTGCATTGAATAGGTAATTTCTTTTTCGTGAAAATTGAATATGCTTTCTTCTGAACTGTATGTCATTCTATTTATTGAATATCACTGACGAGTTACAAAACTGAGTTTTCAATATTTTTCATCAGACTATTGGTAGGCGGACTGTTTACAGTTTCGTTGATGACAAAAACGAATTATATGATCAGAAAACGCTTTACGGAAGGAGAAACTTAAACAAATAAATTACGTTTATTTTCATCAGATAATTGGAAAACCTTTTACAGTTGGATCGATTCCAGAAATTAATTACATAATCATTTCTGGCAAATTTTTGGAAGTTTTTTCACAATTAGCTCAATGTCTTCCTCATTTGTGGACTCGTTTTTTTCTCTCAAGAGTTCATGGCAAAGATAACTAACGCTGATAGGGGTGATTATTTTTCTTTGCCTGAGTAATAATATATAACGAATTAAAAATATTAAAGTTTCGATTTGCACATGTGATTCCAATATATTGAATTTCTAACCAATTTTCGGAATTTTTTTCCCAATCTTTTCTTTATTTGCAGGTGATTGTGATTATACTTTGAACACAGTTTCCCAGATCACGTGTACGGAAAGTCTACTCTTCGCTTCTCTCTTAGCTTTCATTATACATATTCGGTGATTGGATAGACATAAGAACGAATTTGGAAGCCTTCAGTTCATCTACAGGGAAACTAGGAAAGACCAGAAGATCCATCAAGTGCCTCTTTGTCGAATCCCTTTAACGGTTGCCGGTTAAACTTGCGAACAGTGATTTGTCTTTATAAACACCTTGACACCTTTATTAGAAATGCGATAAAATTCTACTAGAGACGTTTTATTTACCAGAATAATCAATTGTGAAAGGGTTAAAAAAAGCATGGAAATATTAAATAAAACTTAACACTAATTTATATCCGTTATGAAATGAGACGTGCACTTACTTCTTGGCCTTCGTGGTCAGTTACAGTAACACAGAGACAAGATCGCAGGTTAGATTGTGTACAAAGTATATTTCTATTATCATAAGTATGTGTGTACTTATGTATATATTTCGATACTAACTACGTAAATTTCGTAGACGAAAGGACCAATGATGTAATTTTGTTGTTAAGGGCTTAAAAAACATTTTCGAAAGAGCAGTGGACTTGAAGGACAGACAAACAAGTGCTATCTTTCACAGATATTGGTCAAAACTGACCGTTGTTTTGTCTGTGTAATTATGGACAATACAGGTCCCTGGTTGAATTACGTGTTAGAACATACTGATTAAATTCAATACATTTGTCTAATATTCAATTGTCTTGAAAATAATTAAATATTCCATGATACGGAATCGTTTATTACCCTGAATAATTTGTTTTGAAGGCTTAGCTACGTTTATATAAATTATACAAAATGATAATTTATTTTAAAATGCAGTGTAACTAAGCGTGCCAGGTGAAGTCTTTGAAAGCTTCTATTGTTTTGGCTTGAAGCGGTTGACCCGGGATTGAGCCTGAGTTGTTTATCAGAGAGAAACTTAAGGGATTGGACCAATAATCCTCGTTTCAAATGTGCTTAATCTTGATCTTGCTTAAATGTTACGTAACTTTCACCTTTTATTGTGTGTCGAAGTTTTTTATTTCAAGCACCACATTGTCCCAAGTCAGGAACAAAGGTTTGCAGTAAACCCAGTATTTATCTCTCCGTAACTTACAAGTAGTTATGTTACTCCAGTATTTTGTACCAAGCAAAAATAAATCAATAAATAATAAAGCAGACAACGTAGCAGATTTAAAACCGGTGGTCATGTGTATTTATTTACTGTAATTTATTCGCATTTTTATTGTTCATTATACCATTTATTAAAAAAATTAAAAATTGAATGGAAAGTGCTTGGTATCTTTATGAAAGACTGAGACAGACAACCTCCAAGACTTCACTGATCAAAATGTCTTCTTATTTGAACTAGTTTTATCTATTTAGTTTTGTTTTGTAACTCACGAGTAAAATTCTCAACCTGAAAGCGTAAGGTATTGCTGAGTGAAGTGTAAACGTTTGGGTGTGGATGTTCCACATACAATGGATTTTTTCTATTTACTCACGTTTGCTGTGTTCAAAGTTGTGCAACACATCCTTTCTAATTCTGTGACACAAAAATATATCTGATTTATCTTGAATAAATTTGTACCTCCCCACTCATGATGTAAACAATACAACCGACTAATTGACTTAATTCAGTTCGTGTAGACAAAAGACCATCCCAAAGGTCAAATAAGCTTTTGCTTGGACAAAATTATCTATTCTGGTTACACACTCAAAAATTGTAATTGTAAAAATCTATGAACGAAATTAATTTATGCTCTGATATGTCAACATAAGTAATATATACAAGTCCCGGCACGGCCAGGTAGATAAGGCATTCGTCTCGTAATCCGAAAGTCGCGGGTTCGAATCCCCGTCGCACAAAACATCCTCGCCCTTTCAGCCGGGGGGGCGTTATAAGTTACGGTCAATCCCACTATTCGTTAGTAAAAGAGTCGCCCTAGAGCTGGTGGTGGGTGGTGATGACTAGCTCCCTTCCCTCTAGTCTTACACTGTTCAATTAGTAACGGCTAGCGCAGGTAGTCCTCGTGTAACTTTGCGCGAAATTATAAAAAAAAGAAACTAACCAAATGACTCTCAAATCACAATCTCTGATAAGAATTGCAATGCGATACTTCGATTAACAATATAATTTACCATCTGTTGTATTTTACTTTGATACACGAAAAACGTAAATTTTAAATTGCCAGACGTCATTAAACGAAGATTTAGTTACTGTTTTAAAAAAAAAAAAGATAAATTTCACGCGAAGCCACAAGAGAGCCATCTACATTAACCTTTGTAAATTGACAGAGAGAGAGATAATTGTTAATCAACTGTACCAACCGATAACTTTTGCGCTAATAATGTATCTACGACCCCAAGGTTTATGCCAATGGGACTCGAACCCCGGAACTCCCAGATCCATACTGCGGCGAAAAACTGGTGTTCACGTCTACAAACGAACCCAGTTTAGAATACACTGGCTGCATCTGTACCACGAGAACCACTGTTAAACCAACATTATGAAGATCGTTTGTGTGAAAACATCGACGTTTCTACGTTTTGTAAACCGCGCACAACGTAAAGAAACACTGAAAAATTGTTTTACACAAAGACAGCAGCAAACATCGTTAATATACACGAGATAAACAGATGCACGAGATTGTTGTGTGGAGTGACGTCATGTCGCAAAAACTGGACAACAAAGGCCGGGGCGAGAATGTTTTTCTTTTTTGTACAAAATGACGTCTCGAGCCATTAAAGCATTTCTTTCTAGATCTGGAAAACAAACAAACCAAAAGACCCAGGTTATTTCAACAACGAATTTCTTTATCGTTCAACATAACACTTTAATATTTAACATTACACATCACAGTTCGGAATCCAGTGTCTTTGTGACATGTTGACCCATTCAGTGAGTCAGGATTCCGGTGTCATACATGTTTGCTCGTTTCGACTCAGTAGTGTAATCTATGATCCATTTCTTACACAGAAGACACGTTCAGTTCTTTATTTGTCCCAGAATGCTTTCAGGTTTCAAATGTTATTGTTATCTCAGAATACAGTTGTTCACATTCTCTGATTCTGAAAATTGTACCAACAAATGACTGAAGAACACGTTGACGGCAGTTGTTTGTTGCTGTGTTTTTGTTTTGTTATCAACGTGTGTTTCACATTCTGCAGTAAAACAATTTTTGTTTTATTTTTTTCGTTTTCGTCTGGATGCTTTCGTCTTGTAAAGCTACTTATTGAGTTAAGATGGAAGAGATTTCCAGAGATATTGGAAATAAATGTGGATTTCATATCATTCTTGTGACTACTTATGTTATGAAAACAATATTGAAAAGACATGTTTCAGAACGGCTGGTTTGGGTTTTAACACTTTTATTGATAAGAAGGGAATGACGTTTTCACCTTCCTAGGTCATCTTCAGGTTAAGAAAAGGAGAGTTTTCAAGTGACAAGACATATGTCCGGCAACGGTCACTTGTAAACTCTCTCTTTTTTTAACCTGAGGCCCAGCATGACCAGATGGATTAAGGCATTCGACACGTAATCTAAGGGTCGAGGGTTCGAATCCCCGTAACACCAAACATTCTCGTCCGTTCAGCAGTTAAAGCGTTATAATGTGACGGTCAATCCCACTATTCGTTGGTAAAAGAGTAGCCCAAGAGTTGGCGGTGGGTGGTGATGACTAGCTGCCTTCCCTCTAGTCTTACACTGCTAAATTAGGGACGGCTAGCACAGATAGCCCTCGAGTAGCTTTGTGCGAAATTCCAAAACAAATCACAAATCAGAACCCTCTATACAGCACATATCACGTTACAAACCTCGAACGTCACCTTTTGCTCACGTGGGTTAAACGTCGATATAAGTCACAGCATTATCTAATTTTAAACTAAGTACTGACCAGAAGGAGGTCAGCCAGCAGCACGTGCAACCAAGAAGCTTTTTCTGTGTGTTTTGAACTGAATAATACAACTGATTGTCACTTTTCTAACATAGTACACTTGAAAGTGAGAAAAGTTGCCACGCAAGTTAAACCTTCGTCCATAATCAGCCCGTCACAAATACATGAAAACGGAGATTTTATCAGAATATATTTCATGTTCGAGTTCACTGAGTGCATTGTTATGTGTACAATAACCGACTGAAGTACCATGGGGTAATTACTACCAGGTCAGTAAAATGTCCATATCTGATGGGGTTTTGTTTAAACACTTTTGTATTTTACACGAAAAAAAAGACCTGAGATCACAATTTGTCAAGTATTTTAAGCTGACAGTTCGTTAAAATTTTAATGTGAAAGATTCGGGTCAGCCTAAATTATAAAAAAAATACGAACGCAACTAAGCTGAATGTTTGTGAACGACAGGAGCACATCACTAAAGGCCCGACGAGAGGGGGTCAGGGAGGCCACTGCCCCTGGGCCCGGGTGTCTAGGGGGACAAGGAGAAGAGCTTATATATAATGCCTTGCTACTTGGTGTGGGTGTGCGGGTTTAATTCTTGCTGCCCTGAAGCCCGTAATGGTTTTCGACGGCCCTGCATCACTTCAGCATTTCCTGATGAACCTGACTATAAATGTCTGAATAGCTTCAAGATTTCTTTTCCCACGAGGTAACATGTCCATCGAACGCTTTAAAAATATTTAACTGGAATATCAATCTATTGGTTTTAGTGAATATTTTTGTAGGTTTATTGTTTCTGGCGCAAAGATACACGCCCTGGATTATTTGGGTATTGTCCACTACGGAGAATCAAACCCAACGTTTCAGTGATGTAAGGCCACCTCACGGTAAACTTGTGCAACAAATGAACGGAAATTATAAATGTATTTAGGTCATTCATTTCTTCACTGCGAATTACTTTATCAACATTCCTTTTGCTTTATTAATCTTCTACCGATAAATAGGACCTAGCGTGGCCAGGTGGTTAACTGTCGTTGTGAAAATTTCGCCACTTAAAATATTTCAAGCAGAAATAGTGTCTAACATAATTATAAAGAGACATTAGAAACTTCATTACCATCATGTAATTGTTTAACTTTCGAATTCAAATATCTAAGGTCTGGGTAAACCTTCCGTGCCCCTAGCGGCAAGTCCGAGAGCTTATAACGCTAAAAAAGTACCGGGCTTTTTATACTCGCCGTGGGTTACAGCACAAGTAACCTATTGCGTAGCTTTGTGCTTATTAACAGAAGAGAAAATTCTTCGTCGAAAATTGTTGGCTTAGCAAGCAGAATTAAAAACTTGAGTTTGATCAAGGCACGACACGTTAATACAGTAAAATCACTTACGTATTTTGCGTCGCATAATTATTGACCAATTAACGAATCTCTAGAATGGGTTTATTAGAGGAAAAGTTTATGAGAATCCAGTAAGCCTAATTGTTTACGAACTTATGGATTTGACATTAAACATAAAAATAACTAGTGAATTGGTTTCTCATCGAAATCCGAATTTTATCATTGTAAGTTATTAGGCTTACCACTCACCCATAGGAGTTGAAGTGTGAAATTATAAACAGAATCATGAGTTATTATGTGACCGAAAATTAGTGGGTAGTATTGATTATAATTATCTATCTCTCTGGTATAAACCAGAGACAGATAGTGCAGATAACCCTCGAAAAGGGATAAAGAGTCCTTAATGGGTTAGAGAAAGTGTTGTGAACTCTGACCCTCGTGTGGTAACTATAATAATATTTATCAGAAACCAGTAAAGAGGAAAAGTTGTTTGCACGAGACCAAAATGTATAGAGCTAAACCCGGATGTGATGTCGAGAAAACCCACTTGTAGAGAAATATATATGTAAAAACTCTCGTTTGGGTTGAGAAAAGAGCGAACAACGTTTCGGCCTTCTTCGGTCATCGTCAGGCTCACAAAGAAAAAAAGAGGAAACTGACCAGAAGCTGACCACATATTTGAAAGGGGTTGCGTAACTGAGTGTCGGAATATAGAGGGCGGTGTTAGATATAAAGGAACACCTTTATACCTATGTCAAAAATCGTAAAATAAATAATATAAAATTATATATTCAAACATCTAACACCGCTCTCTATAATCCGACACTCAGTTACACAACCATATTTTATCGACCCAAACGAGCCATATTTACATGTATAAACTCCGATAAAGATCACTATCACACAAAATTATTTTATCCTCAAATGCAGAGAAAAATAGGCTTAGGAACTGACAGAATCACGTAAGTTGAATCTCGCTTTCTCATTAAAAATCGGTAAAGAACAACAAACTAAGACATTTTTAGATTTTTTTGTGAGATAAGAATATATTTTGCCATTTATCTGTGGTTTACAATTTATTATTTAATAATAATTTGTAAATAAAAGTTTTCGAAACAGACGAGTGATGTTCTGGAAATGAACCCTGAAGAACTTTTGTAAAATAAAAATATAAAAATAACAAATGAAAATACCGCTGGGGGGCAAAATGTAACGTAGCAAGATGTATGCAGACTGTGTCTGAATGTTTGAAATCATGAATAATTTTCTTTGATGAAATATATGTGGTTAATTGAGCAAAATATATGTGTTTCTAATGAGTTAAGCCTAACGGGCCGACGGTTCACCTAAGCCTTGTTAAACGTTCATAAATCGTTGTTGCAAGGAACGTTATCAGTAAACATTGTACTCCATATGACAAAATTAATTTTAAATAGCTGTCTCAACACCAAATACCATTAATTAGTTTTCTCAGAACGTCAAAATCTCAACACATAAAGGACTATCTTACAGACAAGATTCTAAACCTGAGCTAGATGAAAGTACTACACGTTAACACAGTGAAAGTACTGATCTATTTTCCGTTATCTAATTATTGATCAGTTAGTAAGCGCGTAAGGCGCGCGACTCGTAATCCGAGGGTCGCGGGTTCGTGCCCGCGTCGCGCCAAACATGCTTGCCCTCCCAGCCGTGGGGGCGTTATAATGTGACGGTCAATTCCACTTTTCGTTGGTAAAAGAGTAGCCCAAGAGTTGGCGGTGGGTGGTGATGACTAGCTGCCTTCCCTCTAGTCTTACACTGCTACGGACGGCTAGCACAGATAGCCCTCGAGTAGCTTTGTGCGAAATTCCAAAAAAACCAAACTGATCAATTAGTGAAATTTTAGAATGGATTTAAAAGAATAATTTATGAGAATCCCATAACTTCAACTGTTTTATAGTCAGACTTATAAAACGTAAATATCCCCCCCCCCCAGTGGTTCAGCGGTATGTCTGCGGACTTACAACGACAAAAACCAGGTTTCGATACCCGTGGTGGGCAGAGCACAGATAGCCCAGTGTGTAGCTTTGAGCCTAATTCACACCAAACAACAAAACGTAAGTTTAACGAGTTTGTCTGTTATAAATCACAAAACCATGATACTGGCTCTCTGTGCACTGCTTTCCGTGTGAAAAATTTAGAAATCATTTTTTATAATTTCGTTTGTCTACATGTTTCAGAATTTGGTTCATAACTAAACAAGAGCTGTTGTTCTCACTGTCCACCATAATTTTAAAAGGACTGACTTAGAGGGAAGAGACCTGGTCAACATCATGTGTTGCCAACTCACGGTCCCTCCTCGTCCGATCGAAATGTCAGATCTCACTGTACTTCTGTTAGCCACCCTTGGCCCTAACGTACGGAGCGCCACTTTCGTGACACCGGATGAAACATGAATCATTGTACGTACACGCTTGATTTCCCTCACGAGAAAAGTGTTTATTTCGTCTTGCACAATTTATTAAACTAATCAGAATGTTAAATACTTGAAAATACAATATAATGCGGATGTATCAGACATACAGTGTTCGTAATTTAATGACATAGGAACTACACCAGTTAACCAACTGTTGTTTCCGGCATGTGCGAAACTGGTAAACATAGCTTTGTCCTGCTAGTTTGGATGGAATAGGTAATTTTCTGTACGACAAATGTGCTAGACATGGCAGAGTTGCGTGCTCCAATAACCAGCGCCTCTGTGTCGATCACTCCGGAATGCTGGTACGCACGTGGGCGGACATTTACTGTCGCCTCGGCGTCTTACAAGTCACGAGAGGTTTCCCTCGACGGCCATGAACAATCGTGAAATGTTAGCCTACATCATACGGCAAACCAAATTACTTGTCATACAATTAAATTCGTGAGTAGTTCAATGACTTACGCATACCCTAGAACCCGGCACGACCTAGCGCGTTAAGGCGTGCGCTTCGTAATCTGAAGGTCGCGGGTTCGCGCCCGAGTTGCACCAAACATGCTCGCCCTCCCAGCCGTGGGGGCGTTATAATGTGACGATCAATCTCACTATTCGTTGGTAAAAGAGTAGCCCAAGAGTTGAAGGAGGGTAGTGATGCCTAGCTGCCTTCCCTCTAGTCTTACACTGCAATACTAGTGACGGCTAGCACAGATAGCCCTCGAGTAGCTTTGTGCGAAGTTCCAAAACAAACCAATGAACACGCTTTACGCCAGTGTGGTATGCAGCTACTGTTATGTCTGAAGTACACTAACACCATTTCTACCGGTTATGACACAGGACATTTTGATTACGAAACCTGAAGTACGAATCTTGAAACACAAAACAACAATAGAATATCATCGGTACGTGTTTCTAATTTTAAAATTGTTCTTTATTATGTTCCTTCACCGAAGAAAACCAGTTTCGGGCATCCCAGGGCTCAACAAACTATTTTATAATGTTTGTTTGTTTGTCTTTGAATTTCGCGCAAAGCTACTCTAGGGCTATCTGCGCTAGGCATTCCTAATTTTACAGTGTAAAACTAGAGGGAAGGCAGCTAGTCATCCCAATTCACCGCTAACTCTTGGGCTACTCTTTTACCAAAGAATAGTGGGATTGACCGTCACATTATACGCATCCATGGCTGAAAGGGTGAGCACGTTTGGTGGAACGGGAATTCGAACCCGCGATCCTCGAATTACGAGTCGAGTGCCTTAACCATCTGGCCATGTCTAGCCCTTTTATAATGAGTAACAATACAAACATTAAGCCTAATTACAATTAAAAACTCCTACACTCAACATGGAGGATTACATTTTCTGTGGATTTCAAAATTACCCTTTATCCCACATTAAACCATTTGTAATCAAAACATAAATAAATACGTTTTTATCGATATTATTACATAACAAATTATACAGAGATAATACAGTCTTCGATATATTTTTTTCTGAACCATCTCTGACGTATTTCAAATTAATTCTAAATGGAGTGTGCTATATAGGCTTACGAACGTTCAGTAAGTTATAATTTATCCACAAGCTATCCACTAGAAAAGCAGACTTGGCACTCACTCAAATTCCTATCGATGCATTAGAAACGTATCCTCAGATCTGCACGAGGTCTACTGTTACCCACTAATTTACATATTAAATTCTGAGTCGAGAAGTCTAATGCAACGGCAACATACCTCTGAACACGATTCATACTTTTACTTGTGTGGCGTTACAGTAGTGACAGTCAGTTCCAATATTCGATGTACGATAGCGCAAGGGGCGTAGAATAGTTGACCTACGACAGATTTAAATTAAACTGAGATGAATTCTGAAGATTCTGAGGTGATAATACCAAAAGGAAAAAAAAAACTGTATTTGTATTTCTTACAAAGCAAGTGTTTCTGTCTGTTCAAGGACATGTTTAGTGTATATTTATTATTTTCTTTACGTGTTTTATTTAGCTGTCTGTATCCTTATAAAACGGGCTTAGATACACTTGAATAATCTAGTTATCAAAAGAAACAATTCTCAGTTTCAAGTGCACTTGGACAACCTATAAGCTGTCAAAAAATAAAAAATTCACAATTCCAAGTGCACTTCAACAATCTGTGTGTGTTTGTGTGTTTTCTAATTGCAAAGCCACAGCGGGCTATATGCTGAGCCCACCCCGGGAAAATCGAACCTCTGAGTTCATTTTTGTAAATCCGTAGACTTACCGCTGTACTAGCGGGTGAAGTTTTGAACATTCTGGAAACTGCCGAATGTTTCACAATTCCAAGCGCACTTGGACAATTTAGAAGTTCACATTTTTGCCCGCTAAAATCTTATGCACCACAACCGATCCAAATCATTCGTGACCCAAGTTGAAAATAGTGTGAATATTTCACACTAACATGTGTATTTCAATCGATGAGGTGCTACTTCGTTTCTACTGTAAAACTCCCTCTGTTATTTACGCAATTCGAATTAATCACCAGTGATGATAGCTTGATCACGTGACGGAGCTGGTGGTTTTCTATAGACTAGATTGCTGGACAGATAAATAGGCCCATTTTATATTATATAGCCAGGTATATATATATATATATATGTATATACAGCTCACAAAATTTGGGAATCAGGACTGGCGCCAAAGTAAGATATTATTGAATATCGGGAGCCATTGTTTACTGCCAACAGCAGGTCTTGTTTGTTCCAAACCTATTACTGGTAGAAGACAACACAAGCAAAGCAATAATCTAGTCGCTTGATTCGTTATCCAGGTCACAACGATGCTGTCACGTGCCCCGAACGACAACGAGGGACTTAGTGGAGCGAACACAACGATTTGTTGACGATATCGGGCAGAAACGTCAGTGATTCTGAACTTGTCTGGTTTGTAATGTAAGTGGACTTAGAAGGTTTCCAACTTCTTATTATCAATTACCAGTTTTATTGGCAGCTCTGCTGACGTTTCCTTATATTTGGCAGGGGGGGGGGAGACCCGATTCTCACTCATCCAGTACTTTAACTATCTGGTTTACGACAGTTACTTTTCATCCTGGACGAAACGTTAATCCGACCCCCTCATCTTTCCCTCCATAGTGATACATGCCATGACTTACGTACTTAGGACCACGCGACTCAGTTATTCCAGACCAGAACCAGAAAAACGAGATATTATTGCTAACTGCAGATAAAGTTTTAAAAAATTATCAATTTTTGTGTATAAGTTACGACAAGTTGCGAAAAATTCAAGCTTTTCAGTTGTTGTTGTTGTTTTGAATTGAACACATAGCTACACAATGGGTTATCTGTGCTCTGCCCACCACGGGTATCGAAACCCGCCCGGTTTTTAGCGTTGTAAGGCCGCAGACATACCGCTGAGCCACTGAGGGGCATAAATTGTTGTTTTGAATTAAGCACAAAGCTACTCAATGGGCTATCTGTGCTCTGCCCACTACGGGTATCGAAACCCGCCCGGTTTTTAGGGCAGCAGACATACTTTATGGTTCCGAAATCTCAGTTTCCACGGTTGAAATACCGACGCAAGTATTTATTTTGTGTGAACTATAACACAAAATTTGTTGGTGCTGAGAACAAATCCACACAATGGACAATTGCCGCTGTGTCAGCTGGGATTATCGAAATCCAGTTTCTGACGTTGTAAATCCAACTAAAACAGAAGGTGTATTTTCTTATAATTTAGGAAACTGGTTAATCGAGAACTGAATATAATCGTCACATTTCAGTAACTTTGATTTATTTTGTGAACATAATACAAATAAACAGTTAAAAGTGGACTAGAATGAACTGTGTATAGCTTTCGATACATATTATGCATGTAATTATGTAAACTCTGTCCTTGGAGCGGTTGGTCCAGCACGACCACGTGGTCAGGACGGTCGATCCATAATCTGAGAGTCTCAGGTTCGAGTCCCCGTCACACCACACATATTCGCCCTTTCAGCCGTGAGGCCGTTATAATGTGACAAGCAATTCAATTATTCATTGATAAAAGAGTAGCTTGGGAATTGGCGGTGGGTGTTGGCGATTAGCTGCCTTCTCTCCAGCCTTACACTGCTAGAGTTACACAGAAGTTACTGGGTTAACAATTCTTACTTTTGATCTGTATCTGAGAACGGCTGGTATTGGTATCAACACTTTTTATTGATGAAGAGAGAACAACGTTTCGACCTTCCTAGGTCATCTTCAGGTTAAGAATCAATCGTTCTAAGATACATTTTTATTTCAAGAGGGTTTATCGTCATCAAGGGTCTGTATAGCGTTGAATTCACAATCCAGTACAATAATTATCAAGCCACGCCTGACTCAAAAGTGATTTAGTTGAATCTTATTGTATTGTACTCACTACTAGTCGTGTTTCAGTTGAATCTTATTGTATTGTACTCACTACTAGTCGTGTTTCAGTTGAATCTTATTGTATTGTACTCACTACTAGTCGTGTTTCAGTTGAATCTTATTGTATTGTACTCACTACTAGTTGTGTTTCAGTTGAATCTTATTGTATTGTACTCACTACTAGTCGTGTTTCAGTTGAATCTTATTGTATTGTACTCACTACTAGTCGTGTTTCAGTTGAATCTTATTGTATTGTACTCACTACTAGTCGTGTTTCAGTTGAATCTTATTGTATTGTACTCACTACTAGTCGTGTTTCAGTTGAATCTTATTGTATTGTACTCACTACTAGTCGTGTTTCAGTTGAATCTTATTGTATTGTACTCACTACTAGTCGTGTTTCAGTTGAATCTTATTGTATTGTACTCACTACTAGTCGTGTTTCAGTTGAATCTTATTGTATTGTACTCACTACTAGTCGTGTTTCAGTTGAATCTTATTGTATTGTACTCACTACTAGTCGTGTTTCAGTTGAATCTTATTGTATTGTACTCACTACTAGTCGTGTTTCAGTTGAATCTTATTGTATTGTACTTACTACTAGTCGTGTTCTAGTTGAATTTTTTTATATTATATTTATTTTAGTCCTTTTTAAGTAAGTAATAAACACATCGATGAAACTAAATAAAAGATATGAGATGTGTTATGATAACAGCAGGTAGATAAACAACGATCTGTAAACATAAAGAAAAGATTTATTGGAGATGGAACATACTTCGTGTTTCATGTATGAAAAGGCCTGACTAATGTTCTGATTTAGTTTAATCAACCATCAATAAAACGTTTCTACCTTATCCGATATTATCATAACTCGGTAACTCAGTGAGATATGAGCTGGATAGATACACTTTGTTTGTTGTTAAACAAAAGTTTCACAATTGGCTATCTGCGCTGTTTCCTCTGCAAACACAGAAACGCGATTTCTAGCATCATGAGGTCTCAGTCTGACAGCTGAACCTTTTGTATTTCAACTGATCAGCTCCATTATAGGAACTTCAAAGAAAACACTTGATTTCCAAGTCGAAAAAGAAAAGAAACGCCGACCCGTTTGTAAGAACTATTTTCAGAGTAATAATAGTGAGAACAACATTTAATTACTTGACTCATTGTTTGTTTGTTTGTTGAATTTCGCGTTAAGTTACACGAAGACTGTTTGCGCTAGCCGTCCCTAATTTAGCAGTGTAGGACTAGAGGGAAGTCATCATCACCTCCCACCAACTCTTGGGCTACTCTTTTACCAACGAATATTTGGATTGGGCGTCACATTATAACGCTTCCACAGCTGAAAGGGCGAGCATGTTTAGTGCGACTGGGATTCGAACCCGCAATCCTCAGATTACGAGCCGAACGCCTTAACTCATCTCACCATGACGAGCCATCACTTATTAGGTCTTAATAGAAAATATATATACTAATATCCATCGTTCAATATAATTGCAAAATCTTTAAGGCCTTTGTGTGTGGGTGGGTAGGTGCGTGCACGCACGCGCCAGGTGATTTTCAGTAATTTTTGGGTGGAATGTAATTTTACAACAGCAGGTGTTATTACTTTTTCGAACAAATTTCAGTCATATAAAAAAAAAATAATTTTAAGTCAACAATTCTCTTTTATAAAGAAGACGTTTATTTTGTTGTATTCTGAAGCGATATAACTCATTTCTTGGCTCGATGCTTGTTGGAGTTACCAGCTCAACACCCACTTGAAGGACCACAGAAAAAAAAATCGAACCTAATAACCATATTCGCATAAGAAGAACAAAGGTAGAGTTGGTTTTATGTGAGTTTTTTTTCTGTGTTTTTTGTACATGAAACGAGAAATTTATACTCTCAGAAAATAGCTACTAAAATGAATCATTGTTCTCCAGAAACTGGAAATTGTCTTTATGACGACTCTGGGGGTTTATTGGAAACAGAAATGTCACCCCCTTGATAACTCTTAGCTTATATTCAGTTTACCATGGCTCTGGTTTCCAATACAAAGAGAGATCTTTTTGACCATTAGAATAAGAAATAAATGAAATGACCCGCGAACGACCGTCAAATGGAGTCGTTTTATCTCTAAGAATATGTCGTTTTGGTATAAAGCGATCAAAATATATGAATAGAATATGGATGTTTAAACTAGAGCAATACTTGTAACAAATATGTAACAAAGTTTGTAACTGAATCGTAATAAATATCGTTAGAGTTTTTAATAAGCTAAACTAAACAACTACAAAAACTACAAAATATAAAGAAATAACATATTAACAAAACTCTCAATAACACTAAAGTTAGTGCAATATTTAGAAAACAGTTACTGGCTTTAAAATATATGCCGTTATTCGCAGTATCTCTAATATTTACTCCAATATAACCCAGAATTTTCTACGCTGTGTGAACGATCTTATGACTGAAGTTTCTATTGTATTTTAAATTTATAAAAACTAGATAATACAGTTTCTGTCAATTTCAAAATTCAAATATTTACGGATGTGAGCACGTGAAAACGTAGCGTATCATTAACTATATATATATATATATATTACACAGATTTACATTGTACTAGATGTTCGCGGTTCTTTGAGTACAAAGTTGAACACAATTGTTCGAAAGAAACAGTGTTGTTTGAGACTGTTTTTACGAAGTATTCGTAACTTCAAAAGAAAAATCGCAATTTGAAAGAGAGTAGAAAGAACACCGTTTGTAAATCACATAAAAACAACAACACTTAAACATGAAATAAACTCAGCCAATCACAATAAGTAATATTTTCGCGAGGAACACGATACTTGGTTTAAGAGTTAATGGATTGGAAATCAAAACTTAACATTCATTCCAAAGCGACCTCCAGTGGCTCAACGGTGAACTTGAAGTCTTATCATTTTACATATAAAATTGAATTTCCCAATGGAAGTATAAAATTCACTCGAAATTGTTCTCCAATGACTCAGCAGTAAAGTTAGAAAGCTCATAACCCATCCAGTAGTTTTGTGCTAAAGCAACTCATCACAAAATAACCTGAGAAAAACATTGGTTATTGAGGTTTTTAAATTTCAGTTCCATATTACCAGGGTTCTGCATGGCCAGGTGGTTAAGGCACTCGACTCGTAATCCGAGGGTCGCGGGTACGAATACCCGTCACACCAAACATGCTCGTCCTTTCAGCCATGGAGACATTATAATGTCACGATCAATCCAACTATTCTTTGGTAAAATAGTAGCCCAGCAGTTGGCGGTGGGTGGTGATGAGTGCATTCCTTCCCTCTAGTATTACGCTGCAAAATTAGGGGCGGCTCGTGCAGATAGTCGTCGTGTAGCTTTGCGCGAAATTCCAAATAAACCAAACGTGAAACCTCAAGTTCGTTTTTATCATTGCATGAACCCAACAAACCTCCACGCCAAGTTTGAATATTCATCCACTGAAGATAAAGTAATTCTAAAAAGCGCTCATAATAACCGCAAAATGTAAAACTGAAAATTTGTAAGTATTTTTCTCATGGTCTAAATAAACCTCCACACGAATTTTGGTGAAAAACCATCCTCACCTTGTGAAACGGTTACGTGAACAGACAACAGACGGATAACTCAAACTTAAGATGACATTGCTAAGAAATTTATAATGTCGCTACGTCTGTGTTGCGTCATCATCAGTTATTTAACGTTGTTAGCTTTCAAGCTCAACTACTTCAAACGGTTAGAAGATTGACATGACTCAAGACAATTAGTCATGAATAGTGTTACTTGTAATGAACCATTGTTTCATACCTATGAAATAGCCATTTCAGTTTGTTGACTAAAAACACATCTTGTAATTCGTTGTTGACTTCAATACCATTTGTATAATTTCGTTTTTTGCTTAACATTAAGTACCGACGCATACTCTATTGGTGTGAAACTATTTATTGTACTATTCATGTAATCTGAGAGTCGCGGGTTCGAATCTCCATAGCTCCAAACATGCTCGCCCTTTCAGCCGTGAAAGCGTTATAAGGTAACGGTCGATTACACTATTTGTCGGTAAAAGAGCAGCCCAAGAGTTGACGGTGTGTGGTGATGACTAGCTGTCTTTCGTCTAGTCTAACACTGCTAAATTAGGAACGGCTAGTGCAGATAGCCCTCGTGTAGCTTTGCGCTAAATTGAAGAACAAACGAACAAACGTATCGACAGTTAAAACACGCCATCTGTAGTGAGTGACTTACACAATTCTGCTAGATCATGACCAAGTCACATTTATCATGTGTCAGTATCGCTGGGTACACAAGAATCTGGAAGCAAATTCACTTGATTTCAATTTTGCCCACAAGTGTATTGAATTGCGTGTTCCCCTCCTGATAGATGAAGAAATACGTCAGAAACACATTCATATTTTAGGTATCACTATATACCCACTGTATATTATTAAGTGTTTTTCTTTTTCTTCCATGGAAAACGCATGACAGCATTCAAACACGTGTTGTATTCATATATATATGCAAATATGTTTGAATTGGGATATTTATAATCGAGTAAAACTTATTATAGGAAACAAGTGCTGCGCGCGTGCTCTAATAATTTATGACTTTGGTGTTTTGACAACAAAGAGCTGATGAACTAAACTTGTCTCGCGAACACGATACGCCTTCACTTTCAACCCTTTTCATTTGGTCTACTTGTCATTATGAGGGTAAAATAACGTTACCTATGATACACAAGTACCGAGTTTCGTTTATTTTTGTTTGTTTTTTTAATTTCGCGCAACGCTATAAGGGCTATCTTCGCTAGACGTCCCTAACTTAGCAGAGGGAAGGCAGCTAGTCATCACTACCCACCGCCAACTTTTGGGCTACTCTTGTACCAACGAATAGCGGGATTGACCGTCACATTATAACACCACCACGGATGAATGGGCGAGCATGTTTGGTGTAACAGGGATTCGAACCCGCGACCCTCAGTTTACGAGTTGAGTTTCTTTCGTACCTGGCCATGCCGGGCCGTTTCGTTTCGCTTTTCTAAACCTGTTTCGGTTTCTTTTCACAACTAAATATTAGACGTGTTTCGTTCAACTGACTTATTTTCATTGCTTTTCTTACCAATGGCTTCTCTTCAAATCGTTTCATTCACACCGACATAAGTATCTTTGGTAACGAGGTTTCGAAGCTCAGCCGCTGTAATTTCTGTGGAAGTCTACACCGCCGAAATATTCTGTGCCCTGGTAATTTCTCTTACTAGGTTTTATGACTGTGTTTGAGAGAGAGAGTTTATTATAATATATATTATATGAATGGCCCTCTCTAGGGAGCATTCGAAATTACTCGAAATGACAGATTTACAACAGAGAGGAATATAAGCCATTCGGCGTTTCCTATTCTCTCCCTATGATCTAGAAGACCATTATGTGCTATATGGCACGCCCGGTTCCGAAGTCTAATAGCTGTTATATTGTAAAAAAGAGCGTGGTATAGATTAAGAGCTCTGCGCGAGCTTTCTACATTGTTGCAAGCCAAAAGGAAAACATAGGATTATCTCTAATGGCATTTTCCACAATGATACTAGGCATGTTTGGAGCTACTGTTTCAGCTTATAGACATGTATAGTGTCCATAAATCACTGCATTATGTTTCGTTAGTTGTCGAGAAGCAGGACTTATAAAAACAAATTAAAACTGAAAAAGTAAACATGAAAATTGTGACGTAATTCGATATTATATATTTCTTAAAGCTTTAAAATAACGTTTCTTAACAGTGGCGGTCAAAACTGGTATTAATCACCGACTGGCTTAAAAAGAAAGGGCTTGTCTGTCTGTGTGTTTAGAATGTTTGTGCAATATTACACAAAGGGATGCACGCACGTAGCCGTGAGATCAGTAATGTAACACCACAATCAAGCTACGCTATTCCAAATTGTCAACCTGTTTTTGACTTCGTGACAATGTAAGTGCACTGCGTTTTTTATTAACTTGTTCACAAAATCCATAAAATATTTTTGTTTGTTTTTTTTGCATTAGCGCGAAGTTACGCAACGGGCTACTGTGTCGAGTGCAAGGAATCGAACAACGGATTTTTAGCATTTTACGTCCCTAAAACTTAATTACGTAACTCCCCAGGGACCTAGAATTCAGTAGCTAACATTGAAGACTTAAAATGCATTATAAAACCATTTCTGATGTGAGGCCATCTCACTTGTCTATATTTTGGTAAACAGGGAAAGAAATGCGGACGACTGAAACCAAATATGAATCGACCAATAAAAATACACGAAACAAAAGACATACGAGTACAACCGAAGAAAAACAGTAATATATTAAGCCTGTTAGTAGTACAGAAACATTATACAAGTACACTTTACAGAGCTTAAATGGACGTTTTACAATTACCGTAAAAACAACTGACAATAAAACACGGATGTTTCATAAATTCTCTATTCGTCTGGTTTTCACGACTGTTTTTATTCCTAAAAAGTATCTTTTTTAAAAAAAAATTCAAAACAAGCCATAAGATCTCGTTCTTAGCGAGATTATATGCGATACTGAATGACGTTGAAATTCCAACTTACATATAAAAATGTTCAACATCGTGATTTAACTTAGAAGTCTTTCTGTAGTTACTGGGTCACGTGTGCGTATGCCATGATGTTGTTGTTGTTTTTGGAATTTCCCACAAAGCTACTCGAGGGCTATCTGTGCTAGCCGTCCCTAATTTAGCAGTGTAAGACTAGAGTGAAGGCAGCTAGTCATCACCACCCACCGCCAACTCTTGGGCTACTCTTTTACCAACGAATAGTGGGATTGATCGTCACATTATACATCCCCACGGCTTGGAGGGCGAGCATGTTTAGCGCGACCCTCTTATTACGAGTCGCACGCCTTTGGCGCTTGGCCATGCCGGGCCCGTATGCCATGATTAATTATTTGCACATAAACAGCTTGTAATATTATTGACTTGAAGCAGATTATAAGCCGTCTGATACAAATTTCCGAATATACACTAGTGCTAAAGTGTGAATTATATTTCTTACGAAAGATTATACGTTTACTTATTATATAAAGTGATGTGGTTATGCGTATAAGACCTTTTAAGCTCTCCCTTTACGATCAGTTATTGTCGGTTTTGTTTGTTATTTGAATTTCGCGCCAACTCTTGGGCTCCTCTTTTTACCAACGAATAGTGGCATTGACTGAAACATTATAACAGCTGAAAGGGCGAGCATGTTTGGTGCGATGGGAATGCGAACTCTCGACCCTATAATAGCGAGTCGAACGCCTTAAACCACCTGGCCATGCCGGGCGACGATCAGTTCTACAATAATACGAGCATATCCAAATTAGACTTCTGTTAATAATATGCTAATAAAGCGAAACCTCAGACGTGAGTGTTTAAGCTTACGATTATGAATAGACTGCTGTAATAAACTGATTTACATTATACGTCAACCTATGTAGGACGTGTGGTTGGGTACCTAACTTACTTCTATTGAACGGAGCTCTTCTATATTAAACTAAAAGATTGGGTTTTCTTATAGCAAAGCCACAACGGCTATATGCTGTGTCCACCGAGTGGAATCGAACCCTTGATTTTAGCGTGTAAATTCAAATTTTTTTTTCTCTTTATTTATCCCACCTCAACGAGGGGGGTATACACAGAAATACAACAAATAGAACACAAGTTAATAAATTATCATGCATCAATAACTCTATAGATTGTCATGCTGAAAATTACCACAAAGTTAATAAATTAGATTTTAAAAAAATACAAAACATGTAATTTTGAACTGCAGTTATTTCAGAGAATAATACAGTTTACGTAGACAAAATAAGAAACCAATGGATCTGTCATTGGCGACAAAAATAAAAAAACAATGCAAATAGAGAAATAACAACTTATCTTAACAAAGTACACAAGAAATAATCTTGGGCACCTTGGTTTACCAAGGTGCCAACATGAGAATACATATAATAAAAAACTTGTAATGAGTTATGTAGCAAACACCTTCGTATAAATTCGAAGAGATACCGCTGTACTAGCGGGGGACTAAACTAAAAGAAAAAAAATCTAACTGTTGTTGTTTTGAATCAAGCACAAAGCTGCACAATGGGCTATCTGTGCTCTGCCCACCACGGGTATCGAAACCCGGATTTTAGCGTGTAAGTCCGCAGACATACCGCTGAGCCACTGGGGGGCAGAAATCTAACTACTTACAACCTTCGTCACTGCAATGTGAAAAATTTGTGAAAATTCATATGACAGTTTTTTTTGTTGTGTTATGTGACACCCCACCTCCCCCCTTAGTACAACAATAATAAAACTAAGAAATTATAGAACCTTGAACTCCTATAACTCTGAATTGTTTTGTGTGTTTTTTTATTTTCTCGGAAGATTTTGTTTATATCCATTTTTTTTTCCTCACTATATATTCTTTAAGAATATATCCGATTCAAAACAGGACATTCAATTTAAGTAAAAAGAAATCGTTCATACTAACAAAGACCTTTTGTGCGATGGGAAGTACATAAATGAAACATCACGTGAGCTCGTGCACACAACGAGAATATTTGAGAGGGCGCTTCACCAGCCGTTCATAAAATATTAAAATATTTGCTTTAAATGAAGCTCGCTTAACCAGTTGAGAAACGTTTCATGCAAAACACTTAACGAGCATGTCGTTTGTGAAAAAAGACGACACATTTTTCTTATCTTTGTATCCCTTATACGCAATAAATGTTCTTAAATATGTGATTCCCCTTTATAAAGATTCGTTTAATGTAGCGCATGTGGCTAAACGTTTTACGTACTCAAAACTTCAATGAAAAATTCAGTAACTGTAAAAACAATAAGTCCATTACCGTTACGACAAATATAAATTACATAGCAGCTCAAAGTATCTCCATTTAGCCTCCTTATATGTGTAATGAATTAAATATATAAGTGTTTTCGTACACAATTGTCAAGTGAGTAGAATCCTTGAATCTCAGCGATGAGAACCAGGAAACTACAATTATGCACAACTATGCCAGATCAAAATGCCACGTTTATCAGGGTAAAATCATTAGCGGTGGCCTTTTCAGTGGATCATTTATGAACTTTTACAGTTTCGTCTAACCGCTTCTGACCCTGTCTTTTCACTCAAATAAGTGCCATAAACTACGTTTATAAGCGCCTATAAATAAATGTTTAAAGTAAAGGCTTGTAGGCCTGGCATGGCCAAGCGTGTTAAGGCGTGCGACTCGTAATCTGAGGGTCGCGGGTTCGCATCCCCGTCGCGCCCAAACATGCTTGCCCTTTCAGCTGTGGGGACGTTATAATGTGCTGGTCAATCCCACTATTCGCTTGTAAAAGAGTGGCCCAAGAGTTGGCGGTGGGTGGTGATGACTAGCTGCCTTCCCTCTAGTCTTACACTGCTAAATTAGGGACGGCTAGCGCAGATAGCCCTCGAGTAGCTTTGCGCGAAATTCAAAAACGAACAAACAAAGGCTTGTTGGTTTAGACGCTAAACAACACAATTGGATGTTGCTACTGTAGGGATTGAGCCAGGAATTATTAGTGTTTTTCGTTTTCAGTCTTATCGATCAACTACAGGTATGTGCTAAATTATAAGAAAAATGCCCACCAGATGGAGCATATTTACATTACTTTATATATATTTCAAGCGGTGGAGCTTTCCACAAACTATATTTTGTAATATGTCAGTTTTGTTAATAATTTACTATTTTTATCTAACCTTGCACGGCGTGGTGGTTAGGGTAAACTATTAGCAACTGCATGTACGAATCCCATCACTGAGAATGCCTGCTCCTACAGCCGTGGGTGTGTTATAAATGTGACGGTCAATTCCACTATTTTATTAGAGTAGCCTGAGAGTTGGCGGCGGGAGGTATTTATTAATTAACCTTCCCTATAATCTATCACTAGCGCAGAGAGTTTTTTAGTCATTTGACTCGAAATTGAAGAGGTAAATTATTCTCAAATGAGAAGCGAACCTGGTCTCCGACACTGATTGATTGATTGAATTACTTGTCAGTAACTTTGTTAAAATCAAAACTACTCAACTGCAAAACGCGAAAAAACAACAACACCAAAAAAGATAAAGATATTTCTCAAGTGGCGATTCGAGTCTTTACAAGTTCCAACCTTTATCAACAGAACATAATCTTTTGAGAGACAGAACTCCGATCAGAATTTAAGATCAATTTGTGGTTCGATTAGAATGGACCTTGGGAGAAAGTTTGGGAATCCCAACAAAGACATTAAAACCCCAAGTGTTATCTGTGAACATATTTCTTAATTAAAAACGTAGACTGGTATCCCATTACCATTTTGCTTTCAAAGGACCGTTCAATTTAAACGAGCAACGTGAAATCACTTTCAGTTCACGTGTTTGTGAAGCATACATCAAAAGTCTTTGTCAGTGGCAAATTTTAATGCGCAGAAGTTCTCATATCGAAACATTATTGTGAAAACCGAAGTTTCATTTCTGTGTTAGATTCCACTTATGATTTTCTTGGTTATATTACTGCGGTGTTTGTACATCACTAGCAATGTTTGTAACTGGGGTGTTGAACTCTAGCTACTTCGTTTGCACAAACGAGTCAAAACTTTCGTCATCAGTCTCTCGGAAATTATTCGTGCAAAAAAAAGTTTTCTATCAGTTATAGTTGGCCCGGCATGGCCAGGTGGGTTAAGACGTTCGACTCGTAATCCGAGGGTCGCGGGTTTGCCAAACGTGCTCGCCCTTTCAGCCGTGAGGACGTTATAACGTGACGGTCAATCTCACTATTCGTTGGTTAACGAGTAACCCAACAGTTGACTCTCTAGTTTGACATCGCTAAATTTGGGACGGCTAGCGCAGATAGTCCTCTTGTAGCTTTGCGCGAAATTAAAACAAACAAACAAACAATCAGTTATTGTTCACGACAGTTACTTCGTATGGAATTAGGCAGATGTAGGTATTGAGTGATTATTAAGCTAATTATTGAAGTGCGTGTTGTTGGAACATTAAAAGCGAAATCTGTTTCTTCAAATTATCGTACGTTTCATCTCAACGTTTTTTTTTTTTATTTGTTCCACGCTGTACATCCTGCGACTAAAGCCCTAACATTAGACTAAACTAATGTGATAAACTAAATTATTTTGTAAAAAAGAAAATTTGCTGTCTCCAAGTTTCATATGTAAATATTTCTAAATAACTCTAGACAGTCCTAACGCTTGCATATCCAAGAGTAGACAGAAACATTTTTTTATGTTATAACTATTTATGAACTTTAATCATCAAAATTGTGGAAGGTGCACACAGACCATCAAACTACAACACTTATCTGTTTATTAGTACCATTCAGTGCTAGCATATTTGGTCGGGCTAAGTGTTTAGTTAGCTTCGAGTGGAGATGGTCCAGAAATTGAAAACAATATATGTTGCAATTTTTAGAAACATTAATATATTTGTGTGGAATATGGTATAAATATATTCCTCAGTCTCTAATGGCTGACGATAGATTAACAGCGTAATTAACGAGAGAAACAAACACCCAATACACTTAATTAGAGTGAACCCTGATATAACAGAAATCAATACTTCGTTATTCACACGCAATTTCTTACTGTCGTATATTGTAGCTCTTACGAACAAAGAAGAACACGTAAAATTCTGGGAATTTGTCTCAGGAAACTACGTTAATAAGTACTTGTAAACACTTTTATGGGAACACATGTTCGAAATAACGAATATGTACATATGTGCTATTTCAAATGCACCACAGTGTATACACATGTATCATTTTATTTGTACCACATCATAATGTATACACAGGTATCATCTTATTTGTAGTACAATGAATATACTGTTTGTTTGTTTTTGGAAATTCGCACAAAGCTACTCGAGGGCTATCTGTGCTAGCCGTCCCTAATTTTGCAGTGTAAGACTAGAGGGAAGGCAACTAGTCATCACCACCCACCGCCAACTCTTGGGCTACTCTTTTACCAACGAATAGTGGGATTGACCGTCACATTATACACCCCCACGGCTGGGAGGGCGAGCATGTGCCATTTTATTTGTACCACAATGTAAACAAATGTACCATCTTATTTGTTTAAATGTATACACGCGTACCGTCTTATTTGTACCACAGTGTATACACATGTACTGTCCTATTTGTACCACAATGTACACACGTACACTATCTTATTTATACCACACTGTATACACATGTACCATCTTATTTGGACCACACTAACGTTTTACCAGTGAAATTGTTAAAACAAAGAGTTAATTAACCAGGAAGAAAATTTCGATTTCTTTAGCTAATGCATGTAAGATTTTCCTCACATATCTAAGGCAGCTGTAAAATTTCATGTTTACATGGAATGTAAACACATTTTAGATATTACGTCTTTAAACGTGTAAGGCCTGTCATGGCCAGGTGGTTAAAGCGTTCGACTCGTAATCCAAGGGTCGCGAGTTCGAATTCCCGTCACACCAAACATGCTCGCCATGTTACCCGTAGGGTCGTTACAAAGTTACGGTCAATCCCACTATTCGTTGTTAAAATAGTAGTCCAAGAGTTGGTGGTGAGGACTAGCTGTCTTCCCTCTAGCCTTACACTGCTAAATCAAGGACGGCGAGCGCAGATAGCCCTCGTGTAGCTTTGCGCAAAATTAAAGCAAACAAACAAACAAACAAACGTGTAAATCATTAACAAATTATATATCAACGTAATGCAAGACATTGTTACTTGCACAATAACAATTATAAATTCTCTAGTCGTTGGCTTCAAAACCAGCTTCGTAACTTCAGTAACGGCTCCTAGGTAAAAAGTAAAATGTTACATGAGTGTGTAATTTTACTATTTTACTGAGCAACAGAAACTACTAAACTAGAGTTAGATTTTGATAAATAAACATGCGTTTAATTTAATTGTCTTCGCTTTCTTATAATAATCATCAATTGGGTACTTTTAACAACATGATTGTTCGTCTGCTTGGAGGAACAAAAGCAACGTTTAAGGTAGCTGGTGAGACTCTTTGAAACACCAATAGCTGTTTAATAATTGTTGTGAACAAAGGGACTTGTTTACTTTGAAACACCAATAATATATAATATAATAATTGTTTACATTGAAACACCAATAGCTGTTTAATAATTGTTGTGAACAAAGGGAATTGTTTACATTGAAACACCAACAGCTATTTAATAATTGTTGTGAACAAAGGGAATTGTTTACATTGAAACACCAATAGCTATTTAATAATTGTTGTGAACAGAGGGAATTGTTTACATTGAAACACCAATAGCTATTTAATAATTGTTGTGAACAAAGGGAATTGTTTACATTGAAACACCAATAGCTGTTTAATAATTGTTGTGAACAAAGGGACTTGTTTACTTTGAAACACCAATAATATATCATATAATAATTGTTTACATTGAAACACCAATAGCTGTTTAATAATTGTTGTGAACAAAGGGAATTGTTTACATTGAAACATCAACAGCTATTTAATAATTGTTGTGAACAAAGGGAATTGTTTACATTGAAACACCAATAGCTATTTAATAATTGTTGTGAACAGAGGGAATTGTTTACATTGAAACACCAACAGCTATTTAATAATTGTTGTGAACAAAGGGAATTGTTTACATTGAAACACCAATAGCTGTTTAATAATTGTTGTGAACAAAGGGAATTGTTTACATTGAAACACCAATAATATATCATATAATAATTGTTGTGAACAAAGATAGTTGTTTACGTTGAAACAACAGTAATATATCATATAATAATCGACGGTAAACAAACATTAATTCTGCATTTCAAAATACAAGGATTTTCTCTTCACGTCACATTTCTTCTTGCATTCCAAATTGTTTTTTATGACATTTTTGTTTAAATGTTACAAAATGTGAACGGTAGTGGTGTTCTATTTATTTTCCTTATTCCATTCACTGGAAAAAATGTTTTAAAAACTCAGATAAAACAAATTCAGGTGCAGTTTGAAAATATGCAACAAATTTAACACCTGCTAATAAGTGTCTTTTATCTAACTTTTTCACACATATACTCCGAATATATGAATTATATGGTAACGCCCAACCCATCATTACGAGCGTAGTGAAAGACGTTACTGGCGATTTTCCTTTTTTGATGAGTTGCTTTCTTAGTCCAGGTCATGAATTTCGACTGAACATTCGAGAGCATGTTATCTTATCTTTGTACGGAGGAGGGCAATCAATCACATGTGAAGGACATAGATGTGAGATAGATGGAGAAATTGTCTTTAAAAAGTGTGAAGTCCATGGACTACTTTAAAATCTTTGCTGTTGTGACAACAATTTTTGACGTATAGAGATAGAAGACAAACAGATGCACATGTTTATATATACATAGGCAGATAAATAAAAGTGTATACATATGTAAGAATGGCTTTAACTACTGTTGACAGAAAAGCAAGTGTCAGGTGGTTATGGCGCTCGACTCGTAATCTGAGGATTTTATGTTAAAGTCCCCGTCACGCCAAATGTGCTTTGGGTGCAATATAATATGACGGTCAATCCCACTATTCATTAGTAGAAGATTAACTCAAGATTTGGCGGTTGGTGGTAATAACTAGCTGTCTTCCCTGTAATCTTACACTGCTAAATTAGGGACAGCTAACGCAGATAGTCCTCGTGTAGCTTTGCGCGAAATTCAAAAAGAAACCAAACAATAAAAACAAAGAAATAAATAGACAATGAATGGAAGAGATGAAACGACTACAAGTCAATGAGGCTGATAGAGAAAGAGAGATGAATGAATAATATGGAGAGACAGATGGATAATTAGAAATCAAGCTATACACTCAGAAGACATTTAGAGGTAGATATGGCTAGTTAAACAAGCTAATTATGAAAACAGTAAACGATTAGCCAGGTAAAACAAATAGAGAGAATGTGAAAGGATGAAAAGATTTGGTATTTTATACCTGAACGTAACTTTAAGCAATGCACGAGATAAATGACCAGGTCAGAGACCTCTAGTTCTTATTCAGAACTGTTACATGGTCTGCCAAAAGTATTCCCCGTCCCTGTAAGTACAGGGTGTTCAGAAAGTCACTGTACACTTTTATATTCATTAACAAACATGTTTCAATGTAGAATACAGGAGGTAAATATGAATGACAATTATAAACATTGTTGAAAGTGACCCCTGTTGGCATCAATACAGGTCTGGATCCTTCTTATTTTGTTTCTAAACACCGCTATCAGTTGCTGGCTTGAAATAGACTGAATAAAACATGATTACAAAACTGCACAGTGACTTTCGGAACACCCTGTACTTTAACCAGTTAGTGGGGATTCACTGTCAGAGTTATAAGTCTCTGGTAATGTGGTGTATCACGGTTTTAGCCGTGGATCTTCCAATGCTAAGCTTAAAAGACAAAACCAAGAAAGCAGAGCGATATACAGGTGACTAGATAAGGAGAAATGTTGATAGCTGGGCAGATAGAACGATAATTACGAAGACGAACAGCCATACAAAATGAAATATTGAAATATATGAATGAGATCAGTGAATTAGGCATAGCAAAAACCTGATTAAAAGTATAAATAAAGTAGTTCTTATTGAATACGTAGTTTAATTATCCTACTAGTAATATAATAAGATGTACTTTAGAAGTCGAACATATTAGCAAGTCGCTTGACAAATACAGTCAATAATAAAGTCGAGATAGAATGGAGTGTATCAGAACTACATCTTGACATTGTCTGGTCTCGTAAGGAGGGTCGCTTTTATGAATAGTATAAAAGTCTTTTGCGATGGAAATTGTTCATACACTTGGATCATAAAGATGCGTTCAAAGTGATAGTTTGATATGCCCCAAACTGCGATGTCTTTTTTACTTAAGGATATTGAAAGAAAAAGGAATGTGGATCATTTGGGGCACCACGACCATACAGAAAGAGACTTCCGTAACATTTCAACTTTGGTTAGTAGAGTTTGGAATCTTCTAACAGGTGAGACCCCATAAATACAAAAGTCAATGGAAAAAGCCGTCTACCTACTCCTACGTAGCAGTGCGCAATATATTTAAAAAATATATCAGTAAAAAAAATTCTACACAAGTCACATGAATAAAAGTTGTTTCGACGACTCATCCGTTCAAGGGTATCACACCTCAAAGTACCTGCGAAGTGAAAAGCATATTCAAACTATTTCATACCAACACACACTTGTCAAATTGCCAGATGCAGCGCTATAGTGCTGTGAAAGAGTGCACTGTTAAAATGGGCGCTGGCGAACCCTAGTTATCGTATATTAGGTGGAATACTGAAAAACCAGAAGAAATATTGGTTGTTTGTGATTAAACACAAATATGTGCCTACAACTTCTAAATCTGCTTTTCAAAGTTATTAACTACAAGACTTACCACTGAGCCATGGGAAAGCCAACAAGAAGAAGGGATGTAGTTAGAGCATGATAGCCTTTTACGATAGATCCTTTTATAATGGAAACTATTAGGCAGGGCTGTTGTCACGATGCACAGTCGTCAAACTGGATATCACTGGACACGATTGGTAACGTTATGGTGAGGCTTCAGAATGGTTTTAGTATAACATTAAACCACTGTATGCGTCTGATGAAGTTGAATCAACCGTTTTGAAATGTTTGTGACGACATCGTCATGACCTTTATTGTGACGACTCTGATGTCGTTGTTATGGTGATATATGAGAATTGGTCATTAATATTAACGAATCAAAAACAAACATCTACAACCTTTAAGGCTAAACCTCGAAACGTTTCTGTATCACAAGCACTTTTCTTGTTACTCAAATAAAAAAGTAAAATATAAGTATATGGAATATCACATTTTGTGTATACGATCTTAGATAACTCCATTTAAAATTATTTATATGAAGTTAGTTAATAAGTTTGTTCTATCATATCTTAGCCCTTGTTGGACATCAAGTTTTGGTGACTCTCAAATTTATGAAGCGGAGGTATCCTGTGAAAAATGAATCAAGGGACCGTTGATTAATGATTTGAAGAACCGGGAATTATAGTCTTGAACCGGAGCTTTCATATAGAGATACCCACGTTCTCACAGCTTTTGATGAATGAGTTGTTACACTCTCATGAATAACGCGTTTTTTGTATTAAAAAATATAGGATAAGCAATTTCTAGGTTGTTTCAATAATTTAAGAAGTATTTTGTAGTTGTTCCAAAATCAAATATTAGGTCCTGAAGTTATGTGTCTGGCAATCTATAAAATTAATCACATAAGGTTTACTGGAAAAATAAAACAACACGAAACTGATTTCGCACGTAGTCAAAAGTTCTTTCGAAGGTTATTAAAATATACGTTACAAGTAGTAAAGAAAAGCCAGTTGTAGCATACATCATGGATTCGATAGAAATAATAAAGGTTAAACAATGTATTGTTTTCATTGTTTGTAAAGACAACTCTTGTTTTCCAGTAGTTTTACGACATATTATTTATTGGGTTTCTTGTCGAATTTAAAATATATACAAGGAAATTATACACCCTTAACATTGGAGAAAAATGCGGGTGTGTTTTCATGTAGCAAAGCCACAGTGGACTATTTGCTGCGTCCACCGATGGGAAATCAAACCTCTGGTTTTAGCGTTATAAATCCGACCAGCGAGGGATTTTACCAACCCGACTGATTTTCCTGGGCCTGATTCTCGTCAGTGTAGTTTATTTATTTTTTACAGCTACATAGCACTTTATGGTCTCAGTATTATTGAAGTCGATACATTTTTTCGACACAATCTCATATATTTATGAGCCCGGCATGTCCAAGCGTGTTAAGGTGTGCGACTCGTAAACTGAGGGTCGCGGTTTCGCGTCCCGTCGCGCCAAATATGCTCGTTTTTACAGCCGTGGGGCGTCATAATGTCACGGTCAATCCCACTATTCGTTGGTAAAAGAGTAGCCCAAGAGTTGGCGGTGGGTAGTGATGACTAGCTGCCTTCCCTCTAGTCTTGCACTGCTAAATTAGGGACGGCTAGCACAGATAGCTCTCGAGTGACTGATACCACAGAATCCCACTACAATTTATTAAGCTCAGTAATTAAGATGTATTTAGAGTTTAACAAATATGAAACTTCGAGCAAACTAAAGACACAAACTTCAGTCGTGTAATCGTGGTTCTCTGTGTTTTCACATTATTTTTGTCTTCGGACTTCCATTACTGTTTCGCGTTTAAAATTAGAAAACGTCTGAGACTATAACTTATCTGTTTCATATCGTAAACGAAAACATTAACTCAATTTATTTATTGGCATGAAATTTATTATTTACCTTGAAATTGTCAGTTTTACCACAATTACAGGCAACACAGGATTCGTTCCCCAGGTTTCGACCACAACGACCTCTAACCACAAGTAATTCGTTCATTCCCAGAAAGTGAATTTATTTATTTGCCTAACAAAAGGTTCATTAGGGTTGAACTTGAATATGCATTTTCAAATCGTGGCTCGAAATTATTTAAACAAATTAAACTATTTATTTCACATGTAAATCAAACCACGTTCTCGAGTTCTGAGAAACCTTGCACGACGTTACGACATTAACTCGTTCATTAAATCTTATATGAAAATTTTAGAGTAGGTAAGATTACACAGATGAAATTACACTTTGTTGTCTCAACCAAGTTATTTTATTACAGCTTATATTTCCTGCATTAGGAGCAGATGTCTAATCCTCTGTCTTCTAGTATGTCACATGGATGTTAAAATGTTTTCATATTCAAGTTGCTTATAACCGATCTATCCTTTGTCTCGGAGAACACGTATTGGACGGACTACAAATCCATCACATAATCCACAAAGTGGATTATACAATATTTCACTCATGTTCTGTCCACATCTGGTGTTAAAATATTTTAAATAGTTTAAACAGAAGTTTTGTTAATTAGTTAAGAAGAGAGAGCGGTATTTGGCTAACAGTTATTGTAGTGTTACTAGACAGCATCGAGTTTATTTTATTGTGTGTATATATATTGCGGAAACTTACCTGAAACAAAAGCATGTTTTTGGGAAACTTATATAATTATATGTGCTTTCAGCACGATACAAGAGCTTGTCTGAAAGAATATGAAACCAGCAAAGATTAAGAGATAAAACCATACGGTTCTCACTGTCATTAGGTTGGAATAAATAGTGTGATAGTAAATGCAGTCAAAGCAGTACTTCACGTGAATTAGAGACGAGGTCCTATTTACTTTTATATCACCCGAAACAAACCAACCTAACCGTACCTAATTACCAGTTAATAGACCGAGACAGAATGCAGATGATTAACAGCACCAACCGCCAACCCTTAAATTACCAACGTCTGACCGAATAGTGGGATTTGACAGCCACTTTTATAACGCAGCCGTGGCTACGAAGCGTAGAGAATGACTTATCAACAACGGAATACAACTCGAAGTCTTTGACGTCGTATAGTCCGGCGTACTGACCAATAGACCACACTCAGCTTTGTGTTACGATAAAGTAGAATCAGTTATCGATTTCTCATGGCAACCGATCTGGGCAGAGCAGTGGTAACAAATCAATTTTGAAACTAGTACAAACTTAACAGTCACTTTGGAACTATTCCGTTATTGTGTATGTTAGCTTCGTTTATTTGTTCGTTGTGGGTTTCTTTTTGAGTCATTTCTATTTTAAACTATTCATTACAAAGCCCTCTGGCCCGGTGTGGCCAAGTGTGTTAAGGCGTTTAACTCGTAATCCGAGGGCCGCGGGTTCGAATTCCGATCTCACCAAACATGTTCGCCCTTTTAGCCACGAGGGCGTTATAATGTTACGATAAATCCCACTATTCGTTGATAAAAGAGTATCCCAAGAGTTGGCGGTGGGTGGTGATGACTAACTGCCTTCCCTCTAGTCTTACACTGCTAAATTAGGTACGGCTGGCACAGATAGCCCTCGAGTAGCTTTGTGCGAAATTCAAAACAAAAAAACTAAGCCCTCTAGTGTGAAGCTGTTTTAAACCATCTGATCCACGAATAATCTGAATATATGTCCGTTCCGGAAGTAAATCGGAAATCAGATATTAAAGTTTGGAATATCTCAAAAGGTAGAAAGCCTGAAATAACTTTAACATATTTCACAGTATAAACAAGAAAAGGAACTGTTAAATAAAGTTGTTACCGTAAACCGGAAATTCATGTAAAATGATAAAATAAAACGCAAAATTTGTCAAGACACAAAATGGAAACAGTTTTAAATAAATATGATAACATGTTGTTTGAAAGGTTATGAGCTGCGACTCTATAATCTATGTGTAAAACTCAGAAGGTTTATTTATTTGTTCAAATACAACAAGGAATCTTTTCAAGATATGCAGGTTTTCTGGCTTGACAGTAAACCTTTTTAATGAGTATAATTAAAGTAACGGGAACTTATGTATAGATACGTAATGATAACGTGGCCATATAAGGATATACGATTCATTTTAACTCAAAACTGCAGACTGAAGCTACCTGCGTTAGATTCAAGCGTTGGAAGTTCGTAAACATAACCGAATAATGGACTGGTTTGTTTTGAATTTCGCACAAAGCTACACGAGAACTATCTGCGCTAACCGTTTCTAATTTAGCAGTGCAAGACAACAGGAAAATCAGCTAGTCAGCACCACCCACCGCCAACACTTGGGCTACTCTTTTATGAATGAATAGTGGGATTGACCGTTACTTTATAACGCCCCCACAGCTGAAAGGGCGAGCATGTTTGATGTGAAGGGAATTCGAACCCACGATTCTCTGATTGAGATTCCAACGTACTAATCACCTGGCGATGTATACTGGAAAGAATACATAATTTTTCAAAATAAAAATGTTTATTTAAATGAAATAATTTACATTATAAAGAATAAAAGATAAACAAATGAAATAATTTTCCAACTAAAACAAGGTAAATAAATATACAAAACCTTGTAAAGTAATCCAAACTAATCAGTGATGTCGAGAAACCCACTTGTTGAGAATTTTATATGCAATCAAATATCATTTCTTAACCTCAAAATTATAAGAACCGACACACAATTCAAAACAGAAATCCACCGAAAAATCACCCATACTGGACTATACATTCCTTGGGACTCAGCACATGAAACAAAACAAAAACTCAACATACTAAGAAACCAGATAAGCACAGCCATAAAATTAAGCTCACCAGATAAAGTTAACGATGAATTAGACAAAATAAAACAATACTTCATCAACATCAATAAGTTTCCTCCACAAACCGTAGAAAACATTATACGCACACACCTAGACAGAAAGCAAAATCAACCAACAAAAGTAAATATATCTCACGAATCAAAAAATCACGAAACCATATACTGCTGTATACCATACATTCCTGATATCAGCAAACAAATAACCAACATTTGGCAAAAACTAGTAACAAAATATAACATTCCAGTTAATACTAAATTTATTCAAAAACCAGGCACAAAACTGAGGTCTGTGCTATGTAAGAACTACACTGACAAACACCACACCAACATTATTTGTAAAATACAATGTGATAACTGCCACGACTTCTATATTGGAGAAACAAGTAGAAAAATGGAAACCAGATTCAAAGAACATAAAAAGTCACCTTCACACGTTTTCGAACACTGCAAGTGAAATGGACACAACATAACCATAGAAAACACTAAAATACTAAATAAAGAAACAAACATAAACAAACGCAAAAGTAAAGAAGCCTCACTTATACAACAACTTAAACCCAAAATAAACCAATATAAAGGAACACCATTATACCTATATTAATATTATAGATAAAATTATATATTCAAACATCTAACCCCGCCCCCTACATTGCGACATTCAGTTACACAACCCCTTCCAAACATGTGGTCAGCTTCCGGTCAGTTACCTCTTTCTTTGTGAACCTGACGATGACCGAAGAAGGTCGAAACGTTGTTCGCTCTTCTATTTCCAATATTTTCTGAACCCAAACGAACCGTTTTTGCATATAAAATCCAAACTAATGTTATATTAAATATTCAATTTAAATCTATACGGATACAAGGCTCGACACTTTGATAAGTGATTTTCAACCCAGTATTTGTTGGTGTACTTAAAATAGTGTCGACATATTTTTGTTTTCCTGAAGAAGACACATAAAGACGTTAAGCCTTGTGACTACAAAATGCAGTGTTGTTCTTTTGTAATGTATCTAAGCGTTATTTAAATGTTAAAATTAAAATTAGTAAGGCTTATTTAATGTGGATTTGTGTGTGTTTTTTTTATAGCAAAACCACAGTGGAATATCTGCTCAGCCCACCGAGGGGAATCGAACGCCTGATTTTAGCGCCTTATTTAATAAAAATAGAACTCGTATTGATTTGATCTCTCGCAGACGTTTTATGTGTTTCATAAAACATGGATAATAAAAATGGTGATATATTTTTGACCAGCAGAGACTCGCAAAATATTTGCGGTCAAAGCAGTATTTTAACTGCAACACATTTAAGTACATAATTTATAGAATAGGACAAAAGAGTTCAACACGCAGATAACGAATTTTCGAAGTCAATTGTTTTAGACCACGCATTAATTAAGCCTTTATTAAGTACGAACTATATTTGATAAAGATATAAATTAGCACTCTAATTTTCGGACTTTAATTCTCTAATTTATTTACGGCTAAACTTTATCAATATTTCTATTATTATTATTATGTAAATTTATATTGTTGTCTGTGTGTTTTTTCTTATAACAAAGCCACAAAGCGAGAGCTATCTGCTATCGCCCACAGAGGAGACTCGACTCCCCTAATTTTAGCGTTGTAAATGCGTAGACTTCCCGCTGTACTAGCGGAGGACATTTATAAGGCTATTCTACGACTTAGCTTCAGACTTTATTAAAAACCTCGACAAGTTTTTATTGTATTATTGTATAAAATATCCTTTAAAGTTTTTTTTTACCTCAGCCTTTTGTTTATATTCGTTGAAATGAAGGGTGAGCGGATTTTCAGGACAGACAGAATAATATTATATAATAAGTCTTTAATTTTCGATCAGTCGTGGATTAAAACTAAACTACTTAAATTACGTAATAAGTTGCTACGACATCAGCGCGTGACCAACAGCCCTGAGATTTACAGTATTAGATTACGTTCAGCCACTGAGCGAATATATAATCCACTCCGAACTAGGAAGCCTGAAAAACGTCAATATTATGTTAGATATTCAAATAAAATTATTATATTGTATAATTATTCAGTCTCGTTGCTGTGAAAATGAAACGCTAAATCGGTTCAGTTACGGAAGATTTATTTGAAAGAATCACAAAATCAGTAAGATGATTTTTGTGTGTGTAGAGTCAATGTGGTTTAACTTGACTTCAAAACAAGTATGTCATTTTCAAGCTACAACTCACAAAGTGATGTGATAAATCAACCAATGAAGACAAAGAAGTTTTCCAAACAAGCCAGAGAAAGATAAAGTGGTAGAGAAGAACAGCTCATGAAAAGTAATTTTTGATGACGAGAAACCCGCTTAGGTCATCTATTCTTCACCTGAAGATGACCTAGGAAGGTCGAAACGTTGTTCTCTGCTTATCAATAAAAGTGTTGATACACGTATCACATAAAGGTCAGAGAAGGTTACAAGAAACTTTTAAAGTCACTGATTATCCTTTTGAGAAAAGTTTATCATTAGCAAATGGAATGTGGTTCGTACCATCCTGTCACTACCTAGATCAGACTGCCCTTCACAACTAAAGCAGAATACTAGTTATGGATATCACCGTGAAGCCAAAGGTGACTTTGAAAGATTTACAAAGTTTCATATCTGAAACGGGAGTCGATTTTCACACATCAACAATAACCAAGTTCCTACTCAAAACTGTCCTTTGTGGGTGAGAGGCAAAGTCCCTACACAAAGATGGCCTGTGTGGGTGAGAGGCAAAGTCCATACACAAAACTGGCCTGTGTGGGTGAGAGGCAAAGTCCATACATAAAGCTGGCCTATGTGGATGAGAGGCAAAGACCCAACAGAAAGCTGGCCTGTGTGGGTGAGAGGCAAAGACCCTACACAAAGATGGCCTGTGTGGGTGAGAGGCAAAGACCCAACAGAAAGTTGGCCTGTGTGGGTGAGAGGCAAAGTTTATGCACAAAGTTGGCCTGTGTGGGTGAGAGGCAAAGTCCCTACACAAAGATGGCCTGTGTGGGTGAGTGCCAGGAAAGAAACCATTATCGAAAAAAGAATCACCTTAAATCTTGAGCGGAGTTTGCGACAAATCATGTAAGTGATGCTACAGACATATGGTAGAAGGTTTTATGATCCGACGAGACAAAAACTCAGATTTATGGTTTAAATTCAGTGTTACCTCTGGTGCAAGTCCAACACAGCACATCATCCGGTCAATACCGTTTCAACCACCATGTTACAGGAATGCTTCTTGTCAGCAGGGACTGAAAAGTACAGATTAATCCCAGAGAAAAACTTGCTTAACTAAAACTGGGGGAAAATGTATGCATTTCACCAGGACGGTGACCAAAAGTACAAAGAACGAAACAACATCGGAGTGGTTTTGAAAAAAACACAAAGCGAATGTCCTGAAATTAAACAGTCAAAGTTCTGACTTGAGTCCAATAGAAAATTTATGGCGAACCTCAGCAATTGTAATCCACCGACAGTCCCAATAAATTAGTCAGAGTTGGAGCAATTTTGTAAGGAAAAATGGAAAAATTTATAGAATATCCCAATGTGGAAAGCTGGTTGAGGCCTATCCAAAATGACTCACAGCTGTAATTGTCACTATAATCTCTACCGTAGCTGCTTCTGTCAAGTACTAACCTAGTGGGTTGAATACCTACTCAATCAGTAAACTTCAAGTTATATATTTTCTTTGTAGGTTTTGTTGACTTTTAACCTTAAAATCAGGTTTTGATACCCGTAGTGGGCAGAGCACAGATAGCCCATTGTGTAGCTTTGAAACATAACAGTAAGTTAAGGTTTCAGCTCATAAGAGTAATACATTTTTTAATGTATTTAACTTCATATCAAATAAAAAAAAAACTATTTCTTAATTTATGTTTTGAATAAAGTCCTTAGAGAATCCTGGGAAACAATATAAGATAACACCTGATGCAATACGGTATATAGTACCTTAAAATCATTTAAAAGAACATGAAAATTACATAGTTCTCAGTGCCCTGGCATGGCCAGGTGGTTAAGGCACTGGACTCGTAATCTAAGAGTCGCGGGTTCGAATCCCCGTTTCACCAAACATGCTCGTCCTTTGAGCTGTAGGGGCGCTGTAATGTGACGGTCAATGCCACTATTCGTTGGTTAAAGAGTAGCCCAAGAGTTGGCGGTGGGTGGTGATGACTAGTTTCCTTCCCTCTAGTCTTACACTGCTAAATTAGGGACGGCTTTAAAATTGTTTTTATTTTATTTTGTATGAGGGAACCAGGTATAACGTAAACTATGTCGGACCTACGGCCTAAACGTTAAAGTCTGGTATTAATTAACATTGTAATCTGAGATCACAGAATATTTCCAGTGTAAAATTACCCGTGCATAAAATGATTGTGATTTATTCTCGAAACAAACGCATTTTAAGGTTATTGCCAGAGCTAATTATGCGAAAGAACAGAGCATTAAAGAAAGCTTACTAATAAATAGGCTAAAACCCAAATTAAATGAAGTAAGTAGCGCCACTTAATTACGGTTATTAGTATAAATGTCACGTCCTGCTTTGGAAGTAGGACGTAGTTTGAAAGACACGAACCCTGCCTTATTTGTTCGAAGTGTTTTACTATATTGTATATCAGCATTTTTTGTTACAAGTGTTAAAGATTAATTCAACATAAAGCTCTTCGTTCTGTAGTACAGAACTACAGTGTTAATGTGGTTTATAACTGTAGTGCATAGCACAAATATTGGGAAGTTAAATCGTGTTGATACATTTTTAAAAAATAAATTTTGAAATTTTTGCTGCAATCCTAGGTGTTGGTGTAACGTCAACAGTATTTCCAGTTAGGCCTGACATGGCCAAGACGTGCGACTCGTAATCTGAGGGTCGCGAGTTTGCATACCAGTCGCGCCAAACATGCTCGCCCTTTCAGCCGTGGGGGCGTTATAATGTGACGGTCAATCCCACTATTCTTTGGCAAAATGGTAGCCCAAGAGTTGGCGGTAGGTGGTGATGACTAACTGCCTTCCCTCTGGTCTTACACTGCTAAATTAGGTACGGCTAGCACAGATAGCCCTCGAGTAGCTTTGTGCGAAATTCAAAAAATAGCATACAAGCATTTCCAGCCTATCTTATATCGGTTTAAACTGAAGACACAATTTAAGAGTTTCTGATATTCGCTACCACAAGGGCTACTTGCACATCGCCGTCTCTGATATTTGGTTTTGTTTGGTTTGTTTTGAATTTAGCAGCGTAAGAATAGAGGGAAAGTAGATAGTCACCACTACCCACCGCCAACTCTTGAGCTACTCTTTTATCAACGAATAGTTGGACTGACCGTGACATTATAACGCCCCCACGGCTTAAAGGACGAGCATGTTTAATGTGACGGAAATTCGAACCCGCGACCCTCGGATTACGAGTCGAGTGCCTAAACCACTTTATCATGTCGGGCGTCTCTGCTTTTGAAGTGACACACTAGACAAAAAGCAGTTAGTCAACACTACCCATCGTCAGTTTTCAGGCGACTCCAATCAAACAGCAGAATTCGAGTTTCACTATAACTCATATAAAGTATTAAACTTTGAAAAGTTCGAACGGATCATAAGCCATGGACCCTCGGAACAACAGACCAGTACGTTAACCACTAAGTGACACCGATTCCTGAAAAGAAAAACAGTGTAGTTTGAATTTGACTAACGTTAACAAAGAGTTAATTAATACATCGAGTTCTTGAAGCAATAGTTGAGCATACGTGTTGGTTTTTGTGAGAGGCAGCTCTGTAATAAACCAAAATAACTTTTGTTATTCCATTAAAAACAAGAATAATTTATTATTCATCACCAACGAAACTCATTAAAGTGTCATAATTTTTATCTTCTATTCTTTTTATGATAAGGAAAATAAATTACTTGAAAGTTTACTTTGTCTATATACCAATATTTCGAGATAAACTGTCACTGGTGTTATCAAATTGGCTTGCAAGAGACCTCAACTCGTGTATGGAGAAAATACGAGAAAAATATTGCATAGTTACTTAATGAAAGTCGTATTTCACAAATAATGAAGTGCATACAAATGAATATTGAAAAAACAACAACTTACGTTTGTTAATCTCGTATAATTTTGGGTTATAAAAAAAATTATATTTTATGAAATCTCGGCTCGATTTACTCGTGGCCCCCCAGGGGCTCAGCGGTATGTCTGCGGACCTGCACGGTAAAATCCGGATTTCGATACCCGTGGTATCGAATAATCATGTCACCCAAAATCTTTGTAAACATATGTTAAACGCTTCCAGCTAAAAACGGGAAATAAATGTATTAATCTGAGGGTCACGGGTTCGAATCCCGTCACACCAAACATGCCCGTTCTTTCAGCCGTAGGGACATTATAATGTGACAGTCAATCCTACTATTTTTTGGTGAAAGAGTAGCCCAAGAGTTGAAGATTGGTGGTGACGACGAGTTGCCTTCCTTCTGGTCTTACACTGCTAAATTAGGGACGGGTAGCATAGATAGCCCTCGAGTAGCTTTGTGCAAAATTCCAAAACAACCAACCAACCCTTCACAAAACAACAAGTTCTTTGCTATCGAAGTTGCTATTAGCGACATCTACACCACCTTATTTTACACGAATTAATTTCTTCTTATTTCAAAGACTGTTCATGGCAGTTAGCTGCCCATTTAGGATGAGTTTCAGGTATTAATTTTAAAATGATAAAATTATAGAATTTTAACTTTCCAAAAATTCTGAATAAAAGGGCAAATACGTATCTATTAATTGGACGTTTTGTTTTTAAACAAATAGCTAACAAAGCTCGAGTCATAACTGAATGCGAGCTGGAACTGTTTGTCAGTTGTTCCGTTAAAATTACAAGTACCATCAGTCTTGAAGCGATTGCTTCTTGAACAAGTTGGACATTTTCTTGGCACGATCTGTTAGGAGTCTGACATTATTACCAGAATAAATAAGTTAATATTCGTACAAACACTAGCACGCTGACTAAGAATCCCCAGGTTTAGGACTTCCATGCGTTACTTAGAGACAAATAAATATATTAGGCTTAAGACTTATTCGCTGAAGAGATGAAAATATATTGTTACGTTTCCTGTAATGATAAAAGCTGAAAACCGGCTGCCAATCTTTGCTCTTTGCGGGTTGCTAAACTGCAATACCTTTACACAACCACCACAAAAATGAGTTAAAATACGAGTGCTACACGTTTTTATCAATAACACTGAATTCGTGTTACCTTGCTTGTCCAGACTTATCATAACGAGTAGCGCGGGCAGACTGTAGGTTCGAAAAATTCGTGATTCGTAAAATACTGCCTCAAAAATTCTCCTGGACCTTAATGGATTTACTACAAGAGTGAAGTTCTCATCCTGTTATTCGATCAAATAACTTTCCATCAAGTGTATAAGTAGGAATGCATATCACATATCCCGTTCGTAAAGTGAAATGAATAAAGTTCGTTGTCTATATAAATAACAAATCAGATAAAATCTTGCAAAACAAAGAAAGTTGGATAAGACACCATCACTGTTATGTGAATTATTTCATTATGTATCCTTAAAGTGTTGTTTTATACACACACATGAGCAGAAACAGCAAAAAACACCAGGATGACATTAAATATTGTAGTAACAATAACAACCTCCAGGATGACATTTAATATTGTAGTAGCAATAACAACCACCAGGATGACTTTCAATATTTTATTAAAAGTAACAGACATCAGGATGACATTCAATATTGTAGTAACAATAAAAATCACCAGAATGACATTCAATATTGAAGTAACAATAACAACCTCCAGGATGACATTCAATATTGAAGTAACAATAACAACCTCCAGGATGACATTTAATATTGTAGTAACAATAACAACCACCAGGATGACGTTCAATATTTTATTAAAAGTAACAGACATCAGGATGACATTCAATATTGAAGTAACAATAATAACCTCCAGGATGATATTTAATATTGTAGTAACAATAACAACCACCAGGATGACTTTCAATATTTTATTAAAAGTAATAGACATCAGGATGACATTCAATATTGAGTGACAATAACAACCTCCAGGAGGACATTCAATATTGTAGTAACAATAACAACCGCAAGGATGACATTCAATATTTTATTAAAAGTAACAGACAAGAGGATGACATTCAATATTGAAGTAACAATAACAACCTCCAGGATGACATTCAATATTGTAGTAACAATAACAACCGCAAGGATGAAATTCAATATTTTATTAAAAGTAACAGACATCAGGATGGAATTCAATGTTGTAGTAACAATAAAAGACATCAGAATGACATTTAATCAGGCCTGGCATGACCAGATGGGTTAAGGCGTTCGACTCGTAATCCAAGGGTCGCGAGTTTTAATTCTCGTCGTACCAAATATGCTTGTCCTTTCAGCCGTGGGGGCGTTATAATGTGACGGTCAGTCCCACTATTCGTTGGTAAAAGAGTAGCCCAAGAGGTGGCGGTAGGTAGTAATGACTAGCCAGCTGCATTCCCTCTAGTCTTATACTGCTAAAGTAGGAACGTAAAGCGGAGTAGCCCTCGTGTAGCTTTGCGCGAAATTCAAAAGAAAAAAAGGATATTCAATGTTGTAGTAATAACAATTAAAGTGAGGGTGACATTCAATGTTGAAAGATAACATTTTTTTGTGGGTTCTTTTTTCGGTGGTGAAGTAAAAACAATATGAAGTAATATACAATAAAACATCTTACGTCCATCATAATTCTGGAATTTTAAACTATGGTGCTTGCATATTATAAACTTTTAAATTTATTAAGTGTGATTTACTTTCTAATATAAATATTCTTTGTTTTTATTAATTAAGTTAGATGTAATGAACATACAAGCCTCAACTTCATCTATAGCCTGGTGATTAGAGCGTTCAATTCGAAATCTACGAAAAGCGAGTTGGAATCCCGTCACTGAACGCACTAGCCCTTTGAACCATGAGGCGTGTTATTATGTGACGACTAATCTCTCTTTTCGTTGATAAAATAGTAGATCCTCCATGGCCCAGTCTAGTAAGTCTGCAGTCTCATACCGCTAAAAACAGGTTTAGAAACTCGTGGTGGGCAAAGTACAAATTGCCCTGTGTGTAGCTTTGTGTTGAATAAAACGTTAAAAGTAGCCCAGAAGATGGCGGTAGATGGAGTTGTCGAGTTTTTCTATAGTCTATCACCTATAAATTAGGAACGGCTAAAGCAAATAACTCTCAACTGGCTTTGCGCGGAAATCGAAAAACAAACAAACAAACAACAGTGTGGTTTGGTTTGTTGGGAAATTGACGCAAAGCTACACGAAAACTATCTGCGCTAGCTGTCCCTAATTTAGCAGTGTAAGACTAGAGGGAAGGCAGCTAGTCATCACTACCCACCGCCAACTCTTGGGCTACTCTTTTACCAACGAAAAGTGGGATTGATCGTCACATTATAATGCCTTTACGGCTGAAAGACCGAGTATATTTGGTGCGACAGAGGATTCGAACCTGCAACCCTCAGAATAGGAGTCGAACGCTTTAATCCACCTGGCCATGTAGGGCCTAGTTTTATGAGAAGTAATAGAAAATAAATTATACAGTAGTGGTTATAACAGCGACAACAAACTGACTACTGAAAACAAACACAGTTTAATAGTAATAAGGAACTGGGAATTTTGGAAGAATTTGTTTTGTTTCGCACCATGATATTCGAACGCTATCTGCGCTAGCCATTCCAAATTTCGAATTGGTGTACTCGGGTTACAAACTCCAATTCCACAAACACTCTAATAACGCACATCCATACATTTTTAAAACATGCCTTTTATTAAAATTAATTCATTAATCATACTGCTTGTTTGATAAAGTTGTTTTATCAACAGAAACAGTCTTCTCACGAAACGAACTTTATTGTGATATTCACACAGTAGATTAACACAGAATAATTTGACTCGGGAAACACTCAATTAACTCATATTAATTTCTTTACTCCTTAGGCCAAATTAGGTGACAAACGTGTCAGCTGAAAGGAAAGCCTTTGATAAACGCGCCTTTCACTAGATTAGGCTTAAACTTTCTTTACAGATAGGGCTACATAACTGTATGATAATTTACTGCTCCGCGAAGTGTTGACGCTTCGCTTCCTAACACAATTTAATAAAGTTTCTCATAGATTCCCCGCTGGGCTTTGATTTTTAGATTTACTAACCACGTTTAGATTGAGACAAAACAGTCATCATTAGCGTGTTAACGTATTGCTCCTTATAACTTATCTGTAAGTTAGCAAAAGTATGTCATCCAAGAGAGCGCTGCATCGTCCATTCTTTATCGGTTATGTTATACACTGGAATATATAATGATGTTTTTAGATTTACAAAACAAACAACGACAGCTACACAACGCTGATCCTCGTGTTCACGCTCTCTAAATGAAAGACTGATGTTAATTTGGCTATATTTAATTTTATGCACGTGTAAAATATTTTCTAATTGTACGCATTTCAACAGCGTTTAGGCGTAATGTTTAAGCATAAACAAAGATTAAAAACCTTCAAATTAAGAATATAATGTTTCATTTTCTCTGAAACATTTACACGTAATATCACATAGAATACGTTTAATTGTTTTACAAGTTTCGGAGATTAACCTAAACTAGGGGTCGCTTTACAAATCAACCAGAAATAACAGTTTTTATCAACTGTATCGTAATTTAACCGATCAGTTATCAGATGAGTTGTGATGACTAGCTGCTTTCCCTCAAGCGGCCCCCCATTGGCTCAGCGGTATGTCTGCGGACTTACACGCTAAAATCTGGGTTTCCATACCCATGATGGGCAGAGCACAGATAGCCCATTGTGTAGCTTTGTGCTTAATTCAAAACAACAACAACAATCCTTCGAGTGTTTCCCTGCTAAATTAGGGACGACTAGTGCAAACAGTCCTCATGTCGTTTTGCGCCAAATTCGAAACAAACCAAACACATTTATTAATATTTAATATAACACATTCATTCCTTTGGACTGGATTTCCTTTAAACGACTATCATATTCATTGAGGGATATTTTTAATATCGTTTATTTTTTTCTCTGCTAAATTAGGAACGGCTAGTGCAGATAGCCCTCGTGTAGCTTTCACACGAAATTAATAAAAAAAATTAACGTGTTATGTGGTCCGATGTTAAAAAGCATGGAACCATATAAATTATACTGCTGTTTCATAAACACGAAAACATGGAGACATACGTTTTACAAAAGTATTTTAAAATTAATCATGGAAACTTACTACATTATTCTGATCAATATTAATTGATATTATTTTAATTTATCGAAAGCTACACGAGCGCTATTTGCGCTAACATCATCCCTAATTTTGCAATGTAAGACAAGTCATCACTACCCACTTTTGGGCTGCTCTTTACCAACGAAGACTAAGATTGACCAAACATCACATTATAACGCCATCACGGCTGAAGGACGAGTATGTATGGAGTAACCGGGATTCGAACTCGCAAACCTTAGATTAGGACTCGAACGCCTTCACCCTCCTGGCCATGCCGACCCTATTAATGTTTGTTTTTGTATTAAGTCTGCGAATAGAAACAGTAGTTATTCGAATAATCCATTTATGGAATTCAAAGAAGCGATCGATGACTCACCACGGTTACAGTCTAGACTGTAAATATAAATACTCATCTTCATCACGTGTCTAGAAATCCGATCTCATCGTTGTAACAACACAAATGCACAATTCGTCAGTTCCTTTCTCTTGGTCAAGCGTTTTCTGGCTCTAGTATTATTATTTTACATATTTCTTGAAGGAACAAACACGTATGTTCCACTTGAACCTTATCGACCTCTGCAGTTTGTGCAAGAAACGTGTTCGTGAAAGTAACATATGTGGAAGTAAAAAGGTTCCGGGAAGTGACTTTTTTTTTTCTACTTTGCCCGCCCATCCGATTTCGTAGATTACCTACCATAAGTCCGAAAGATGGCGGTTGCTAGGATACAGAACAACACTGTAATTTTGCGCAGGTTACTAACTTTTTGTTGTTATTGATTTGCAATACTGTGGAAGGAAAGATGCTTTCTTAAGCCTAAATATCATACAGTGAAATAATTTATTACAACTCAGTACTTCCAAGGGATTTTCTTTAGCGATTCTTATTAGTTGCCCCACGTAATTTTTTTTTCCTCCGGGTAATGTGCGAAATATTCGATGAATTTAATGGGAGAAAATACAAGATGACAGAAAACGGAAAAAAAGAATTGTGATAATCACCATTTGTTTAAACGTTGAAGTTAATAACAGATAAAGAAAAGCCATCTAACCACCAGGTGGATGAATTTAATAGAAGATGTTGTTGTTTTTGAAGTAAGCACAAAGCTACACAATGGGCTATCTGTGCTCTGCCCACCATGGGTATCGAAACCCGGATTTTAGCGTGTAAGTCCGCAAACATACCGCTGAGCCACTGGGGGCTTAATGGAAGAAAATACAAGATGACAAAAAACAGAAAAGAATCGTGATAATCACCATTTCTTTAAATGTTAAAGTTAATAACTATTAATAGATAAAGAACAATCATTTGGGTTACATTAATTCAAAGGATAGCACGTGCTATGACATTTCGATTAATAACACAGGATTTGCTCGACGTGATGTCATTGTTTCACGAAGTGGAATAACAAGACATTTACGCCGCGTCAGACAAAAATTGTCCTGATTGTTTGTTGCCAGGTCGCCATGACGAAGAGAGTGACGTAACATGTCTTAAATGTAGATTTAATTGTATAACTAGTAAAACCAATATTTTAATAATAATTTTACTGTTTCACCAGCATGACTTCATTTTATCCATATAACTATGACTTATTATTCTTAACAAACATTTGGTTCCATACTTCTAGCTTTATAGTCTTAACATGCATGAGTTTTGCTAAGACAGATGCTGTTACCGAGTGGACAGTTTTACTATAGGCGTATAGTCTTACAAAGGCTGATAGTCCAATAAGGCTGCATATTGGTCTCTACTTATATTTTTGTTTTCATTTATATGTTTCTTTAATTACTGTAAGTGAATAATGTTTCACAGGATTGCATGCAGGTGTCAACATGTCACAGCTTGTTTACTCTTGTTTCTATAAGACGATACAAACACATTTATCATACTGATGCTCATTTTTATCATACATAACATTTTTATTGCTATTGAAGAAGTTTGTTTTAATATACTGATTATAGTTTTGGTTTCTATCTTTAACCATATTTGTTTTTAGATTTATTGTCCTTAAAAGGGTGCTTATTTAAATATCGTGCAATAATTTAACATAAAAGCTACCACTTCTACCAGTTTGTCTTTATTTTATCCGTACAATTAGGATTCTTTTTACTGTTATTGACAAAATACGTAATTTCACACATGTATGCCTTATGGAATTTTTTAGTGTTTCTATGGGACATATCTGTTATCATTTCAAGGTCTCACAGAGGATAGCGTCACTTTAGCCATGTAATGTTTCTATTGTTTAGGATTTCAGCATTTGCCGTTCGCTTTTACAAATAAAACCCTTATTTCAACGAGACAGGCCCTGCACAGCTAGGTGTTTAAGGCATTCGACTCGTAATTTGAGGGTCGTTGGTTCGAATCCCTGTCACACCAAACGTGGTCGCCCATTTAGCCCTGACGCTAAACCCATCTATTCGTTAGTAAAAGAGTAGCCTAAGAGTTGACGGTGGGTGGTGATGACTAGCTGTCTTTCTCCTAGTGTTACACTGTTAAATTACGGACAGTGGGATTGACCATAACTTTATAACGCCTCCACGGCTGAAAGGGCGAGCATGTTTGGTGCGACCGGGATTCGAACTCGCGCCCCACAAATTACGAGTCGAACGCCTTAACCCACCTGGTCATACCGAGCTATGGCCTTAAAAGACTCACCTTAAACAGAAAAATAACAAAACCGTTTACTCCAGGGAAAGTAAATTCTATACTGCTCACCTGGGGTATCACGTTGCTGTCTGTGAAATAACTTGTAGGCTACTGAAAAATACTTTAAAAACAATCTAGCATTTTTGGAAGTTTTCAAAGCTGTTTTAAAGAATACTGAAATAATTCTCTGCTCTTCGTTCTTTATTTTGGACCGGGGCGTAGATGCTGCGAAATCTAACGATTACTTATTATAAATAACTAGTAAAATCTTAAAATATATGGAGAATCATTTCGTTATAAAACGACGAAATAAGTAGGCTTCCTGCACGTGAGCGCGTGTGCTCGCCATTTATATTTTATTTAAACAATCGAAGGATGGTATGGTACAGGAACAAATATCTAAACTCTTTTTGAAAGCACCCTTCGGCCATATGCCAAGACGTGTTGTGTTTGACATGAAAGAAAAAAAAAATATCTCTCGATTCTCTTGTTCAGGTACCGCATGATTATTCCTTCCTGTTGTCCGGAACGTTGTCATCTCGCAGAACACAATTTACTTTTCAGATCCCCCTGAACCTCCTGCGGGGGTTTTACTTTTAAAATATCGTGCTTACTTTCGCCAAGTACTGATAACCTTTAGTAATCCAATTAAAGAAATGCTGGTATTTCGACCGTGCGTGAGGAAACGAGGCGCATTATTGAATCTACCAGTCATCATTCTTTATCCCTGAGGCATAACTGCTCTCACTTTGGTGATTTTTATTATTAATTTTGAGTCGCTCCCTTAACAGAAATCTTTATGTATACATTATTTATTCGTTCCACACTAAGAAAACGAACGTCTCTATTTTTATTTTTATTGTAAAGCTTTTGTTTAAATACGTTTCAATCTAAGTGAATTTGATTGTATTCTGGTTTTAAACTACAGAACTTTGTTGTATTAATAACGCATTGCGCATCGAGACAAGTCGTGCATGACTATTAGACAAAACAGTCCACGTGTTTAATGTCATTCAAATTGACAAAAATCGGGTTATTTTGAAGCAGAGGACGTAAGGCTTAGAAATGTGTCGTCCAATTAAAGGATCAAGGGACATCTTAGGAGGTTAATCCTTGTTTATTTGAACGTTTATTCATTTCAGGGCAAAGCCAGGTTCGGTTATCTGCTCTCTTCCACCGTAGTATCGAACCTCGAATTTTAATACTGAAGAATAGATTCTTAATCGTCTAATGAGTTCAGCAGACTTGTACTCATGGAAACTTGTATGTAGGTGTTGCTCCTAATATTGAGGTGAAATAAATATTAGAAGTTACTTTTAAAATAGGGAAAGGATAATAGAAGTACGTGTTGACTGTATGACAACAGAATACGTTACACCCTGTAGAAGTACGTGTTGACTGTATGACAACAGAGTAGGTTACACCCTGTAGAAGTACGTGTTGACTGTATGACAACAGAATACGTTACAACCTGTAGAAGTACGTGTTGACTGTATGACAACAGAGTAGGTTACACCCTGTAGAAGTACGTGTTGACTGTATGACAACAGAATACGTTACACCCTGTAGAAGTACGTGTTGACTGTATGACAACAGAATACGTTACACCCTGTAGAAGTACGTGTTGACTGTATGACAACAGAATACGTTACATCCTGTAGAAGTATGTGCTGATTGTGCTACAGATGCGGATCTCGGAGCTGGTGATCCTAGTTCGAATCTGTGCACTACAACAAAATATATTCCTAACTTTAAGCTGTCGATGTGATACAAGTAAGACAGTGATATCTCAACATGGAGGTGACAGCAGGTGGTGGTGATCGTCTGTCTTCCTTATGACACTAGTTATAGCAGGAAGTAACCTTATTAATGCTGCCATTAATAGAAAGTACACATACATTTATAAGGCGGTCTGTATAAGGAAAAATATTTTCAAAAGTGTATTTGTAAACAGAAAATACTCGCGAAAAAATTAACCTCAAAATGAAAAAACTCGCCTTTTAATCCCACGAAATTTTCATATTTTCACTTCAAATGTTATCTTAAATGTCTAAACGAAGATTTGAAATGCATGTATGAAATGAATGCATCTTCTAAAACATGCTACACAAAAATTGCCGGTTAAAGTTCTGCCAGAGCTATTTAAAGAGTGATTAAAGTACCATCTAGTGGCAGAATATCAAACGATATTTTTCTGACGTTCTTTTTTTTTCCTTTAAATATATTTTTATCATTGTTATTGTCCTATGTAGAATCTGTGATAATTATTCAAGATATAATAACAACATATAAATACTGAACTTCTGTTGAAAACCCTGAATTTTCTCCATTTATGGTATTTTTGCAAGTATAATAGTATTAATTATTATTATTCGTAACTCAGTCCATGAAAAACGTTTTCTCCAAAGATTCAGTTAAATGTTTCTTTATGAAACATAAAACATGAGTCAATTTACACCACTATTTAAAAACATAAATAATAAGTAACTAATAAAATGATGAAAAAGTCCATTTCTACACAGACAACATTTATTTATTGTTGTCTTTAATCATGGGTAACGTAGCATAATGGATACAAAATATTTAATAAGTGATATATTAACAGAGAGAGAACAAGTAAAACAAATGTAAAACGAGATAGCTTAGGTGTGAAAAACGATATGTGCATTTAAAGTGTTTTTGATTAGATATCACGACCTTTTGTCAATACTCACCTACAAACCACACCAAATGAGAAAGAGGTACTTGAAAGACACCAACGTTAGGTTTAGGGTCGTAGTCCTATTTTTCGGAACAGATCTATACTTTACAGAATCGACCAGATTGTTTAAAATAGACGGTGATAGTTTTTCCATTCTAAAATAATGTTAATATTTTCCTTTATAGTGACGCTATGGAATTTAGATTAACAGTTTCTTGTCATCGCCTCATGTAATCAGTAGAGCCGTATCCTTTTTTTTGCTGATTGCTTAAGATACTATCATGTAACACTAAACGCTCTTTAGTTAAGATAATTTTGTAAATTTGTGCTGAAAAGTTGGCGATGAACAATCAGTAATAGCCGTCTATTAGTATGATTTTTTTAAAAACTTGAGTTAGAAATTGCTAACGTAGTTTCCTTGACTTGAATAATACTTAAGTACACATTTTTTTCAAATTTATAGTTTTGCTGGTCCAAATCAGTGGTCTTTAATAACAAGAATAAAATATTCCATTTTTACTTTCAGATGAAGGCACAATAAAGAGTTTAGAGAAATGCCTCGAGTGCGTTTTTACGTGCACGTGCGCCAATGTTTGGTCAAATTTGAACGTTCTCATTGGATAATTTTGCGAATGTAGGTTATATTTAAACAAAGTTCGACACTTAACTGTAGGTAGTGAAGATCTACCAGTGTGCCAGATTTAAATAAAATTCATAAAATAAAATGAAATAAAAAATATAGGAAAAATCTCAACCAAATATGGAAATGTCTCAGGTGCTTTGTAACGGTTCGCCTTGAAATTTGATATGTGAAGTGAGTGTCCAATAGTGCATATCCACGGAAAATATTTGATAGTTTGGAATACCACTGTTTGAGATACAGTGGGTGGAAAGTCGTTAAACTGTCATAACTGCTGTCGACGTAGGTTGCTTTTTGTTGCAGGTTTGTCCTGTCCAAGGATTTGATTGAAATGTACTGAAATAATATAAAATATTTTCTTTGTGTTTAAGCCTAACGTTATGCAATTGGCTAGCTACGTTGTTATCACCGAGAGTATCGAACCTAGATTTCTGATGTTATTTGCCTTGAAACTTACTACAAAGAAATTAAAGCTATTAGCTGACACTTACGATGTTTTAGAATGTCAGACTTTCTCATACATGGTATTCAGTTTTGTTGCCTGTAATATTACGGTAAAAACATAAATTTTACAGATGCAAACAGTGGATAATTTGAATGTTCAATGAACAATAATAGACATGTTCGTCTGTTTATTAAAGGACTATTTACTTAATTTAAATGGTGAGAACATAAAATCTATTAGTTTAAGTTATGCCGCAGTATTTCCACCGTTGGATAATCTTAAGTTAATTAGAGTGAAGATTTCAGATAGAATCAAAGGACGAATGTTATATATTTAATTAACGAGATACAAAAGTAGTCATATAGAAATGTTAAATATTTAATTAACCAGATACAAAAATAGTCATATAGAAATGTTAAATATTTAATTAACCAGATACAAAAATAGTCACACAGAAATGTTAAATATTTAATTAACCAGAATACAAAAATAGTCACATAGAAATGTTAAATATTTAATTAACGAGATACAAAAATAGTCACATAGAAATGTTAAATATTTAATTAACCAGATACAAAAATAGTCACATAGAAATGTTAAATATTTAATTAACCAGATACAAAAATAGTCATATAGAAATGTTAAATGTTTAATTAACGAGATACAAAAATAGTCATATAGAAATGTTAAATATTTAATTAACCAGATACAAAAATAGTCATATAGAAATGTTAAATATTTAATTAACGAGATACAAAAATAGTCACATAGAAATGTTAAATATTTAATTAACCAGATACAAAAATAGTCACACAGAAATGTTAAATATTTAATTAACCAGATACAAAAATAGTCATATAGAAATGTTAAATGTTTAATTAACGAGATACAAAAATAGTCACATAGAAATGTTAAATATTTAATTAACCAGATACAAAAATAGTCATATAGAAATGTTAAATGTTTAATTAACGAGATACAAAAGTAGTCATATAGAAATGTTAAATATTTAATTAACCAGATACAAAAATAGTCACATAGAAATGTTAAATATTTAATTAACCAGATACAAAAATAGTCACATAGAAATGTTAAATATTTAATTAATGAGATACAAAAATAGTCATACAGAAATGTTAAATATTTGATTAACGAGATACACGAACAGTCACATAGAAATGTTAAATATTTAATTAACCAGATACAAAAATAGTCACATAGAAATGTTAAATATTTAATTAATGAGATACAAAAATAGTCATATAGAAATGTTAAATATTTGATTAACGAGATACACGAACAGTCATATAGAAATGTTAAATATTTAATTAACGAGATACAAAAATAGTCATATAAAAAGGAATATCACATAATTTTATAAACATTCCAAGACCAGGTAAATATTAGCATAAGATGAAAGATTACGTAAGCCAATATGCAAGTATATACGACGAAGAAGGAAATTATGGTATTTTAAAACAGTGTCGTAATTCTTACGTCAACAAACCTTACAAAAATGAAGTAACTTCAGTTTTGTGAGAGAGGCATGTCGGTTTAAAGTTGATTTATTTACGGAACATAGAAAAATGAAAGATACTAAAGAAAGAGTTCGCTCCACAATCCTGAGATTAGAACCTAAGACGGGAAAAAAGAAATGTGGTAGCTTAGAGTTCCTAAAAATGTCGTACCAGTAATAAATAGAAGGCTAAATCTACTTAGCTCAGGTTGTAAAGCACAAATTTCGTGAGGTCTTTATATTGGTTCGAAGGCTGGGAATGTTAACTTACCCTGAGCATTAAGTGCGTTCACGAAATAACAAACATAGCACGCGCGGTTTTCATCAGACTTTTAAAATAACGAAAACATGTTATCATAACCATTATTAAAGTTAAAATAACATATGTGTTCTACTTCATTTTATTACATGGTGTTTAAATATTATATGGTATTTATATCAATACAAATGAGTCTGAAATAGGGGTTACGATTAGGTATATAAGATACACGTTATTTTATGACATGATAATGCAATAACTGTGGCATATTAAAGATGGCAGAGGTCATGCCTTTGATATGTTCACACCGAGTAGAACATATTAGTTTATTATTGTTGTAACTTATGATGTGTGAAGTACATACTAGAGAAATAAAAATGATATGATTGATTTATATTTACATGGCCAGGTGGCACTGCACTCGTAATATGAGGGTCGCGGGTTCGAATCCCCGTTGCTTCAAACATGCTCGCCCTTTCAGCCGTCTGGGTGTCATAATGTGACGATCAATCCCACTATTTGTTAGTAAAAGAGTAGCTCAAGAGTTGGAGGTAAGTGGTGATGACTATCTGCTTTCCCTCTAGTCTTACACTGCTAAATTAGGGACGGCTAGCACAGATAGCCCTCGAGTAGCTTTGCGGGAAATTAAAAAAAACACAAAAAAATCAACATCTACTTAAATGACAACAAATTCAGATGACTTAATTGAGAAAATGAAGAAAACTATACATTTTTTAAACCATTTAAATAAATAATTTATGTTCCAAGAAGATAATGATCGAATCTTCTGGTCTTTATTAAAGACAACAGCAGTTTAGCTATCGAAAAATACAAAATAATCAACAAGTAGCAATTAACAGTAATTAGCAAGAAGAATTATGCAATAAACATGACAACAAACAATAACAAATCGCCTCCACCTGGTGTTAACCAGTTTACAGTAAATAATATTGAAATTTATAAAATATTTGTAATTAATTACCAAAAACATTTTTACGAGTTTATTACAAGTAAGATAATACCATTCTTGTATCTTCTGCCCCCCAGTGGCTCAGCGGTATGTCTGCGGACTAGCACGCTAAAATCCGGGTTTCGATACCCGTGGTGGGCAGAGCACAGATAGCCCATTGTGTAGCTTTGTGCTTAATTCAAAACAAACAAACTGTATCTTCTATACGAGCGCCATCTCTGGGAAATTATTTGACTTGGAGTTTGTTTTGTACGACATTATTTATAATGTTTAAACGAACAACACCCACTCTTAGTTTGTTTGTTTGTTTTTTAATTTCGCACAAAGCTACTCAAGGGCTATCCGTGCTAGCCGTCCCTAATTTAGCAGTGTAAGACTAGAGGGAAGGCAGCTAGTCATCACCACCCACCGCCAACTCTTGGGCTACTCTTTTACCAATGAATAGTGGGATTGACCGTCATATTTTAACGCCTCCACGGCTGAAAGAGCGAGCATGTTTGGCGCAACGGAGATTCGAACCCAAGACCCTTAGATTACGAGCCGCACGCCTTAACCACCTGGCCAAGCCGTGTTCCCACTCTTACTAATGACATTTTAATTAAGAACTTTTTAAGTTGAAAAATAAAAATAGATTAATTTTATTATTATTCACGTATTTCTAAAAATATAGGTTTTTTTATCTAAAATGTTTGTTTCTGTGAAAAGAAAAACAGATTTAAATTTCGGCTGAAAATCTGTGCAAAGATAATAAAGATTTTACAGAATACTCTAGTTTCGACAAACATGTTTGTGTGGTTGAAACTATAATTAACAGCGAAATAAAGTTTAAAAATAACCTTACAACTTTAAAAAATCACAATAGATTTAATAATGTGAAACAGAGATAAGCAAACACGAAGATGTAATGAAGTTGTCAAGTGTGTTTGATATTTCGTTATTCGATGGACACCGGCATGGCCAGGTGGTTAGGGCATTTGACTATCGCAATTCAAGGGTCGTAGGTTCGACTCCCCGTCACATTAAATATGCTAGCTTTTTCAGCCGTAGGGGAATTATAATGTTACAGCAAATACCACTATTCGTTGGTAAAAGAGTACCCCAGAAGTTGGCGGTGGATTGTGATGACTAGCTACCTTTCCTCTAGTCTTAAACTGCTAAATAAAGGACGGCAAGCGCAGATAGCCCTCGTATAGATTTGTACGAAATTCAAAACAAACAAATTATTCAGTGGTTATTGATAGATGGATTTAGTATATTTACAGCTAACACATGACAATATGAAGTCACGTGAGGAGTCCGTTGCTTTCTGTACAATTCTATTGTTTAAACTTTACAGATATGTTACTATTGTATCATTTCCTATTTTGACCAGTCTTCGTTAATGACGTATTATAGAAATTAAAACACGAGACTGGCTCATTTGATTTCACCAAAATAAATTTTCGAACGTTGGTTTTTGTTATTTGTAATAGTTTTAAGTGTGTGATAAGGCTGGTGGTTAGAGCGCTCGGTTTGCTGTCTAAAATTTCAGATTTGAATCCCGTCACTGAACTATTTTGTATCTTGAATCAGTCAGAGTTATGGATGTGGCTCTCTTTATTTTTCATCATTGATAACAAATAGCTCAAGAATTTGGTGGTGGGTAAGGTTGACTGTCTGTCTCTCTTACAGAGACAACCAGAACACATAATCCTGGAGTAGCCTCGAGCGAAATTAAATTAGTTTGTTATAACCTAAAAACAAGCCGAAACAAAAATAAATTTAAAAAAATAATAAACAAAAAACACTGAACTAATATTAATTTTCTATAAAACATATTTAATGTGATTTGTTGTTGACCATGTCCCACTTTATTTAATGTGATTTGCTGCTGACTGTGTCCCACTTTATTCAATGTGATTTGTTGCTGACCATGTCCCACTTTATTCAATGTGATTTGCTGCTGACTGTGTCCCACTTTATTCAATGTGATTTGTTGCTGACCATGTCCCACTTTATTCATGTGATTTGCTGCTGACTGTGTCCCACTTTATTCAATGTGATTTGCTGCTGACTGTGTCCCACTTTATTCAATGTGATTTGTTGCTGACCATGTCCCACTTTATTCATGTGATTTGCTGCTGACTGTGTCCCACTTTATTCAATGTGATTTACTACTGACTATGTCCCACTTTATTCAGTGTGATTTGTTACTGACCATGTCCCACTTTATTTAATGTGATTTGCTGCTGACTGTGTCCCACTTTATTCAATGTGATTTGTTGCTGACCATGTCCCACTTTATTCAATGTGATTTGCTGCTGACTGTGTCCCACTTTATTCAATGTGATTTGTTGCTGACCATGTCCCACTTTATTCATGTGATTTGCTGCTGACTGTGTCCCACTTTATTCAATGTGATTTGCTGCTGACTGTGTCCCACTTTATTCAATGTGATTTGTTGCTGACCATGTCCCACTTTATTCATGTGATTTGCTGCTGACTGTGTCCCACTTTATTCAATGTGATTTACTACTGACTATGTCCCACTTTATTCAGTGTGATTTGTTACTGACCATGTCCCACTTTATTCTATGTGATTTGCTGCTGACTGTGTCCCACTTTATTCAATGTGATTTGCTGCTGACTGTGTCCTACTTTATTCAATGTGATTTGCTGCTGACTTTGTACCACTTTATTCAATGTGATTTGTTGCTGACTATGTCCCACTTTATTCAATGTGATTTGTTGCTGACTATGTCCCACTTTATTCAATGTGATTTGTTGCTGACCATGTCCCACTTTATTCATGTGATTTGCTGCTGACTGTGTCCCACTTTATTCATGTGATTTGCTGCTGACTGTGTCCCACTTTATTCAATGTGATTTGCTGCTGACTATATCCCACTTTATTCAATGTGATTTGTTGCTGACCATGTCCCACTTTATTCATGTGATTTGCTGCTGACTGTGTCCCACTTTATTCATGTGATTTGCTGCTGACTGTGTCCCACTTTATTCAATGTGATTTGCTGCTGACTGTGTCCCACTTTATTCAATGTGATTTGTTGCTGACCATGTCCCACTTTATTCATGTGATTTGCTGCTGACTATATCCCACTTTATTCAATGTGATTTGCTGCTGACTTTGTACCACTTTATTCAATGTGATTTGTTGCTGACTATGTCCCACTTTATTCAATGTGATTTGTTGCTGACTATGTCCTACTTTATTCAATGTGATTTGTTGCTGACTATGTCCCACTTTATTCAATGTGATTTGTTGCTGACTATGTCCTACTTTATTCAATGTGATTTGCTGCTGACTTTGTACCACTTTATTCAATGTGATTTGTTGCTGACTATGTTCTACTTTATTCAATGTGATTTGTTGCTGACTATGTCCCACTTTATTCAATGTGATTTGCTTCTATGTCCCACTTTTCCATTACATTTCACATTCTTTATGAGTTAACTGTAACAGCTTTTACTAATTAAATATTTTAAAACTATAATTTTAGTATTTATACTGCTATAAGATCTAATAGCAAAATATGTCCTGTTCTAAATATTTTTCACCATATAACTTATTCAAATTCACTTTGTAAAATAAAAAATGTAGTTTATCTAATAACAGGTACAAATTCCTAATATGGAACAAACCTCAAACCCATGACATATACGTATAAATTTACATAAATCTCAAGTTTAAAATAATTTACTGAATTCTATGAAATTAAAACAATTCAGAATTTACCGTCTTACCTCTGTTAAAATAACTACATTAGAAATAGTTAATGAAGACATCACTAGACTTCAACAAAAAACAAAAACGTCAACATTTTGAACTAAGAACATTATATCTTTATGGATTAAACCTAGATTTTAATAACTTTAGTTTTCAATTAGAGTAATAATTACTGAATTACCAGAAGTAAAGAAAATAATACTTAAATTGGGTTGAATTTTCAGAATTTTGTAGTAATTTGGAAAATATTTTTATCCTAATATTAGTATACGTAAGTTATTTTTAAAAAGATTTATGAATATAATCTTCCCAAATTAAAAACATTAATTAATGTAATAAAAAATTGGATTTTCGAAACGATCGTGCAGATAAACTTACTAAGATAAGATATTATAAAATATCCAATAAAATCAATAATTTGGGAAGTTATGAAAAAATAAACTGTAAATCAAACCTTCATATTTTGTAATTAATTTTAGATATAAAATATTCAATAATTTGCAGAGTTTTGATATTATTAATTAATCAATAAAAAAACAATATTTTTTATGTAGAAACTTAAGACAAACTGTCAGTTATAAATACAAAGTTCCAATTAGTTCATTACTGTATAATTATAAAACTTTATTAACTGATCGAAATGTGGATGAAGCTAATAACTATTTTACATTTTATCCACCTAGAAGATGGTTGGAATGGAAGATGTATGTACTTAAAAATATAAGTTAAATTATCCAATAAATTTAAGTAACACCATAGAAATTTATCACTTCATCAGATAAAAAGTAGGATTCAAGAATTTAAAGTAAAATATATTACAGTTTACATTGTTAAGACTAGCTGTGACATTGGTATCATTTGATATAGTTCATATTGTTAAGACTAACTGTGACATTTATATCATTTGTTATAGTTCACTTTATTCAATGTGATTTGTTGCTGACCATGTCCCACTTTATTCATGTGATTTGCTGCTGACTGTGTCCCACTTTATTCAATGTGATTTGCTGCTGACTGTGTCCCACTTTATTCAATGTGATTTGTTGCTGACCATGTCCCACTTTATTCATGTGATTTGCTGCTGACTGTGTCCCACTTTATTCAATGTGATTTGCTGCTGACTATGTCCCACTTTATTCAGTGTGATTTGTTACTGACCATGTCCCACTTTATTCTATGTGATTTGCTGCTGACTGTGTCCCACTTTATTCAATGTGATTTGTTGCTGACTGTGTCCTACTTTATTCAATGTGATTTGTTGCTGACCATGTCCCACTTTATTCATGTGATTTGCTGCTGACTGTGTCCCACTTTATTCAATGTGATTTGCTGCTGACTATATCCCACTTTATTCAATGTGATTTGTTGCTGACCATGTCCCACTTTATTCATGTGATTTGCTGCTGACTGTGTCCCACTTTATTCATGTGATTTGCTGCTGACTGTGTCCCACTTTATTCAATGTGATTTGCTGCTGACTGTGTCCCACTTTATTCAATGTGATTTGTTGCTGACCATGTCCCACTTTATTCATGTGATTTGCTGCTGACTATATCCCACTTTATTCAATGTGATTTGCTGCTGACTTTGTACCACTTTATTCAATGTGATTTGTTGCTGACTATGTCCCACTTTATTCAATGTGATTTGTTGCTGACTATGTCCTACTTTATTCAATGTGATTTGCTGCTGACTTTGTACCACTTTATTCAATGTGATTTGTTGCTGACTATGTTCTACTTTATTCAATGTGATTTGTTGCTGACTATGTCCCACTTTATTCAATGTGATTTGCTTCTATGTCCCACTTTTCCATTACATTTCACATTCTTTATGAGTTAACTGTAACAGCTTTTACTAATTAAATATTTTAAAACTATAATTTTAGTATTTATACTGCTATAAGATCTAATAGCAAAATATGTCCTGTTCTAAATATTTTTCACCATATAACTTATTCAAATTCACTTTGTAAAATAAAAAATGTAGTTTATCTAATAACAGGTACAAATTCCTAATATGGAACAAACCTCAAACCCATGACATATACGTATAAATTTACATAAATCTCAAGTTTAAAATAATTTACTGAATTCTATGAAATTAAAACAATTCAGAATTTACCGTCTTACCTCTGTTAAAATAACTACATTGGAAATAGTTAATGAAGACATCACTAGACTTCAACAAAAACGTCAACATTTTGAACTAAGAACATTATATCTTTATGGATTAAACCTAGATTTTAATAACTTTAGTTTTCAATTAGAGTAATAATTACTGAATTACCAGAAGTAAAGAAAATAATACTTAAATTGGGTTGAATTTTCAGAATTTTGTAGTAATTTGGAAAATATTTTTATCCTAATATTAGTATATGTAAGTTATTTTTAAAAAGATTTATGAATATAATCTTCCCAAATTAAAAACATTAATCAATGTAATAAAAAATTGGATTTTCGAAACGATCGTGCAGATAAACTTACTAAGATAAGATATTATAAAATATCCAATAAAATCAATAATTTGGGAAGTTATGAAAAAATAAACTGTAAATCAAACCTTCATATTTTGTAATTAATTTTAGATATAAAATATTCAATAATTTGCAGAGTTTTGATATTATTAATTAATCAATAAAAAAACAAGATTTTTTATGTAGAAACTTAAGACATACTGTCAGTTATAAATACAAAGTTCCAATTAGTTCATTACTGTATAATTATCAGAAAGATCAGGTGTTCGAGTCCTATTCCGGGTTAGTTTATTTTTGCACGAAAAAAAACAACTGACACGTAACAGTAACTTAATAATTATATGTATCGGAGTTTCTATTTAAACGAAACTTACTGTAGTACACGTGACCGGGACGAACTTTTCTATGAGGTTTTAGCATATTACGTAATACCTATTACAAATTGTAATTATCCAGAGACTATTTTTCTGGGGATGGTGTATGAATAAATCTAATCGATCAGTCTCAGTTCTGCGGTGTACAGTTTTAGAAAACGTTCAACAGGGTAACTGATGATCCATTGCACACGTTGCGCACGTGCTTTGCGCATGTACCAATCAAAATTTACGTTCGCACTTATTTACGTTGTTTCTTTATAGAACCAGTAAATTTAAATAAACACATAAACTGGATGTCAGTTCAATTACTGGATACGTAAGTTCACCTCGGAAAACAACACTTTCTTTTTAACCAGTTAACAAACAAGTATCGATTCTTAATGTCTGTCTCCAGGGGACCTGTAGAGCGTGTTCACATTGATTGGGTTAGCTAATGACGCTTTTATATGTCGTAAAAGTCACATTACCGATTAGAAGAGTGCTGGTAAACCTAACAAACTTAGGAGAAAAACTGGCGTACCAAAAAATAGCATCCAACCTATTGTATGTTAGCATCGAAGTAGTAAAAACGTGAATTAGTGGAATGAAGATTCTATCGCAAAAGTAATGTTTTTTACTTAGAGTAATGAAAATAATGGAGAAAGCGACGCACACACACAGACGTCACGAACAACAAATAATAATAACTCGACAATGAATTGATAAAGGAAGTAAAGCCCATAAAGCAAATAAATGTAAGTTGTAGTACTTTAACAGATGTCCAGTTATTACCCATAATTCAACCACGTTATATGGACATCTTTAGATCTTTCTAATTTTCACTTAAGCCTAACCAGCTTCAAAAATATGCACACTAGTACTTTGTTGTGTTGTTCTTTTGACTTTTGACCCTTTAACAGATAAAAAAAAAAATTGTTGGTCCTGTACGGCCAGGTGGTTAAGGCCGTGGGGACGTTATAAAGTGACAGTCAATCTCACTATTCATTGGTATAAGTGTAGCCAAAAATTTGGCGATGAGCGGTGCTGCCTTTCCCTCTGATCTTATATTGCTAAATTAAGGACGGCTCGCGCAGATAGACCTCAAGTAGCTTTACGCGAAATTCAAGAAAACAAACAAATAGAAAATTATCATTTCACCGAATTTACTGTATTTGTTTTGCTGCATATCATTTTCTTCGAGAAAGATGAATCCAAAACAATTACTTGGGAGTATGGCATAGCGAAATAGAGCCCACCTGTACTTGTCAGCAGTCAGGGTGCCATTAGTTTTTTTTACATCACGATACTGCTGCCCGAACATTAACTATAATATTGTTTTCCTCTCTATCAAGTAAAATTATATTTTTTGTTGCTGATCTATTAAAATGTGGATTCATTTATAGAGAAAACGTGTTTCCAGCTTCGTTCATTCAACTATTTGTGGTTCGATACCCATTTCAACGTTTGATTTAATTATTTATCTTAGTCAGCCACTTTCGAGGAGCTGCACAAGCTCAGTGTTAATGTGTATCTTTCTATAGTCGAACTAATGTTCACATTTATATCTAAAGAATGGCTGTTTGTAAGATCTACACTCTATTGTCTCATATTTCGTCAGGATCAGAGTTTGACTAAATATCGTGCTACACGAAGGCTATCTGCGCTGGTCGTCCTTAATTTAGCAGTATAAACTAGAGGGAAGGCAGTTAGTCATCACCATTCACCAAAAACGCTTGCGCTACTCATTTACTATAAAATAGTGGAATTGACCGTCACATTACAATGACCCCAAGTTGAAATGGTGAGTATATTTGATAGTACGGGGACTCTAATTCTCGACCCTCAGATTGTGAGTGAAGTGTTCTAACCACCTGGCCACTTTAGGCTTTATTTCGTTACTTTAGATTTAGGACGTACAGACGTTTACCATAGTCAAACAAATAAAAAAAAATGTGAAAGTGTACAATTAAAATAAACATTTTATCGTCAGTGGTTTTCATAATTCTCCATGAGTGACCTTTTAAAAACATTTCATAAGTTACGTTTGTAGGCATTAAATTTGAAATTACTACTTTTTGTATTACAGTTGTGCTTAATGTTAATACAAAATGTATATTATACTGTTTCAAGAATTAAAGGAAAAAAACTCTGTATTTAACACTGTCGTAAACCAGAGCAGAACACGTGATTCGTAATGACGAGAAACCCACTTGACGTAAATATGTATTTCAGGACGGATGATACGGGTATTAACGCTTTTACCAAAATAAAGCAGAAAACAACGTTGTGATATTTTTAGGTCGTCTTCAGCTTATTAACAAAGAGAATTTGCAAGTGACCGTTGCTGGGCACAGGTCTTAGGGGCAAGAGTTTAAAAGGTTACAGGATTGTAGATGGCGTTGTAGTACATGTTAGGCTATTAATTAGCATAGGTATGAAGGTGTTCCTTTATAGTGGTTTAATTTTAGATTTTGTTGTTGTGTGGGTAGGGCTTCTTTGATTTTACGTTTATTTATATTTCTTTTTTTTTATTTAGTATCTGGGTGTTTTCTATGGTTACGTTTTGCTTATTTGATTTCAAGTGTTCAGAAACGTGTGAAGGGTTTTTTTCGTGCGTATGTTTCTTTTTATTTTAAACTGGTTTCCATATTTCTTCTTGTTTGCTAAAAGTTTTAATATTCGCACGAGCCGCCCCGAGATACAAAGCAGAGTACATAACGGATTGTTGAATCCTAACGAAGTCTGCGGCCACTAGATGGAAACACATTCGCTTTTACTGTTCAAGCCTTAAACGTCTTTCAGTGAATGACGAATAGTCAAACTTGGTATTCACGTGAAACAAACATTACATGATCACTCACACGTGATTTAATAAATATTCAAATTTTGGATCGAAATAACAAGTTCCACATAATTTTAAAGCAGTAAGATCAGGTTATCGTCCTTTTGTTACCAAATAAACTCCAACTTAAATATACAGACAATTCGATGGAGCTTGAAGATATTACACGTGGTCTATGAATAATTAAACGAATAGAATGCGTTTCAGACATAACAAAACCTAAATTCGTGTGTCACTACTGTGGTTAGATAGTTTTCTTAAGGCTTCCGACGTGCTAGCGATAAACTTGTTTGTGACGTCACATGCAATGACGTCAAACTAGTGTGCCTTCAAGTCCGGAAGAGAAGAGTTTGTTGTCTAACCAGGTATTTACTTCGAAAGACACTATGGTAACATGCGAAACAGATAATGTATTTTAAAATAAAACAATTGATGGTAAATCTAGTTCAACAATTCATTTATTAAATAATTCTTCTCAAGATTTCTTTTAATACGTATATTTCAATTACTTTTCAAATATTTGTGTTTTGTTTTTTTAATTTCGCGCAAGCTACACGGGGGCTATCTGCGCTAGCTGTCCCTAATTTAGCAGTATAAGACTACAGAGAAGGCACCTGGTCATCACCACCCACCGCCAAGTCTTGGGCTACTCTTTTACCAACGAATAGTGGAATTGACCGTCACATTATAACACCCTTACTGCTGAAAGGTCCAGCATGTGTTGTGTAACGGGGATTCGAACCCGTGGCTCTCAGATTATGAATCGAATGCCTTAACTAACTGGACATGCCAGGCTTGTGTTAAAAGACCAAACCTTTGTGTTTTAAGTCTTGCTGACTTATGTGTTCATTGTAACCCTAGTCTTCTGTAGCACTTGGAAGGTATGCATGTGTGGTTCAACAGGGATTCGAACCCGTGACCCTCAGATTACGAGTCGAACGCAAATATTTGCGAAGATTTATATATATATATACTGTTAAACTAAAGTTGTGCTCTATCAACACCCAACAATTTTAACTTAGTTGATATAATCATGTGATTACTGTTTTCACCACAGGCTAAATTAACTAATCTTTTATTATCATATACATTTTCTCGGTATCAAGTGAACTGCCTTTTGGCAGCTGTCAACTGTGCATTTTAACATTCTAATTAGATTTCCGATGTCTACACGTTAATGAGACAGTGCTCCAGGCCTGTAAATTACACCAATATTGCTAGGAATACTATAAATGCCTGTATATTTATATACTGTTTGCATACTGCAGAGCACTGAGTCACTATGTGTTTTAAAGACGGCTGTTATGGATATTGAAACTACAATTAAAATAGAGTACAGAACAACGTTTGGACCTCCTTAGAACATTTGTGTAACTATATATTTACCTGTTGGAACATTCAGAGTAAATACCTAATAACCGAAAATATAAAAATCACTATTTTTATGCAAGATGACCAGAGGTATAATATATTCCAGCATTAATTAATTAGAAATACTAACGGTCTTTTTGTTTAATTGTTTTTTTGTGTCTCTCATACATTATTACAAACCCTATAAAAAAAGAGTCATTCTGGACACACAAAAAGCGTGATGTATGAACAGTCCAGAATTTTTTTTTAAAAGGTCGGAGGTAATTAAAAAGTCCACTTACTGGCGATTCTATAATTAAAACACGAGAGATACAAATGAAAATTACAGTAAGACCTAAACGTATACTAAACGAAAATGTTGTTGTATTTGTACAACATTCGAATAGTTTCTCCATCTTAATTCCTTTAAATATATTTTATCTCCGAACAAACAGTCCGGTTAATAAAATAGTAAAGCGAAACGAATTATTCTGGGCTTACCTGATGTAATAACGCATCATATTTGGAATTTTGTTGTTATTGTGTGTGAGAAAATACTCTTCTATGTTATACGACATTACAAAGTCCATGTATGTGAAACAGGAGAAGACAACAACTGGGAAAATAGGAGTTGAATGTTTTACGCTTAAACTTTATAGAAACCGAGAACCAAATGAAACCTGCGAGTTTCAGTTGTTTATTCCCATAAACACAAATCTTTCAGCACAAAACATCGATGTAAGCTTATGTTTTGTTCAATTTTACAAAAGGACTACAGGTAAGCGTGAGTTATAATACAATAATACAATATAATATAATATAATATAATATAATAACACAATATAATATAATATAATACAATAACACAATATAATATAATATAATAACACAATATTATATAATATAATACAATAACACAATATAATATAATATAATACAATAACACTACGTGACAAAATCTTTACTTTTTCTTGTTCATGGGCAGAAAGTATTATTTCCCTTTTGCTTATGCATAACGTAAATGGAAAAAAAAATCTCTTTTTGTCTACAAACTTTGCTTTTGTGACCTGACTAATGAAATTTTCAAATTTACCCATTTTCCAGAACATTCCAGGTAGATTCTGTGCTGAGTAGCTGATAGAGAATTTTCTCGAGCTTAAAAGAACTTTCTAAAATGTTGTAGAACTTACGACAATTTTCAAGAACCTTTTTAGAATTTTCTTGAACTTTCCATATGTCATGTAAATGTTTTGTAAGCGACAACATGTCGTGTTGTGTTTAAATTTTCATTTCTATTATTTATATTTCCATATTTATATTATTGTTTCAAAGTTTAAACAATAAAATACGTTGCTATTCATTTAAAATAACATTTAAAATTTTCTAGAATTAAGTAGACCAATCATATGTATGTAAATGAAATGTTGGCGGCCTCGTGTCTAGACGTTGAGTTTCGTGCAAGAACGGACATGCGCGGATTGCTCTGGAGTTCCGTAGAAGTTTCGCGATGGTTCGAGAAGTCTAGGCCTACAATATATAAACAGACGAAGATTCGAGAGTCGACACGTACGGGACTAGCCAGGGGAGATCGGAAAAATTGAGGGCGACAAGTTTGCGACGTTCATCGGAGGCATCGTGAAAAGAACTTCGTCGAATTTATTGAACTGTGAACTGTTTCTGAACTTCTTCATTTAAACTTTGGAATTTCTTCGTGGTACCAAATTCACATCCTAGACTGGAATTTGAGACTTTCATTTTAGATCATTATATTAGATACAGTACCATTTTGTATTGTGATTAATTTCGAAGGTTGAAACTAATACCATTTTGAAGGTTTAAACTTAATATCTGTCATTGTTAATATATATTTTATGTTATATTTGTTACATATATATATTTAGTTCAGTGTAATAAAATATACAAGCTGTTATCTGTGTTTTTCTGTTGCGTTTAGTCTACGAAAAACATAAAACATAAAAATACGTAACACCATAGTAATATGAATAAAGGGGCTCACGACTCACCACTTCAGTTTAGTTCTAGCTAAATAAATGAACACAGACGTGTCTGATTTGATCAGAGATGGCATCAAGAAGATGCAAGCATTCTGCTATGTATGTGGTCAATTTGTCAAGACAAATCCTGGCCATTTCATTTTACCTGCGAGCACTGCAAAAAAAACAACATTAGAAGGTAAGACGGACAATTTTTGCTTTCTTGAATAGTAAGATTTTATATTATATAAATTTTAAACCTTTTAAATTTTAAATATCTTTTTTCTAATTTCGAATAGTATAGAAAAATATCACATGTACAATATTTTGCATAAACCTCTTACACATTAGCTGTGGTTGAAATAAATTTGTTCTTCATAATAAAAATTTTATTTTTATTTTTGCAGGATGGCACAGAGGGGAAAAGAAAGCCATGAAGTTTGCTATTCCAAGAATTTGGCGTGAACTCACTGACCACTCAAGCAATTGCTACTTCTGCGTGGTGGACCCTTCTAAACGTCAGCCTAACAAGAATGCATGTGCTATCATGTATCCGGACTATCCATCATCCATCGCCCCAATGTTACACTGCCCTGAGTTCCCTGTACCAACTCCATCAGAGAGAAAGCGCCATCCTCAGAAGAGAGCAGCAAATCAGAACAGGAAGTAGACATTGAAGATCCAGATTACAATTTCAGAGGTTCAGTTGGTGAGAGAAACCCAGACTACCTCAATCAGAGAGACCTCAATGATTTGATCAGAGATCGTGGTCTAACAAAGTCGAATGCTGAGACTGCATTTGGCGGCTGATACGTGAAAGTGATTTACATTACAGTTGCAAATCTCAATAAACTACTCACTTCTAAACATTGTTGTAGAGCTTTAGTATAAATACAAGTAAATATTGATTCATATGCTGTTTTATTCGGACCTTATGTAAATAAAAATGTCCTCTGTTATAGAAGTGTTAGGCTTAACTTTCGCTGATATATATATTATCCTGTCTTCATATAAGTTGTATCAAAATGAAGTAAGATAGGAAAGTTTACCTACCTCGTTCTATGTCTGTAACTGTGCAAGGAAATAGCTAAGACTTATCTATTAAAACTGGTAGAAGACAATACTTCAATATACTTGTATTAATACGTATCTAAAACTATTATTATTAATATGTGAGACCACAGCACATTCTCGAATAAAAATTGGTTACCGTGAAACGGTCTAATTTTTTTCATTTACATAGTTACTGGAATGGAAAGAAATCACCCTAGCAAACAAGACATGGTTTATTCCCCTTTTACTATACTCAACCAGATATTCCGAAGCAGAGATTTGTAACTTTACTCTTTTACGTTTTATTTCAAAAAGATGGCGCTGCTTTAGGACTTTGAACCTGAATAGAATGAATTCCTGACTAATTCCTGTTCGTATTCCGAATGTATTTATTGAAAAAAAAACACAGAAATAAAACTTGAGAGGGATGAAGAAAAATATAAGATTTAATATAATAATAAATATAATATTTAATATAATAATAATAAAATATAATGGATATTTCTTCTCTTTTCAATACAGGTTCTTTCGGAACAATTATTAAAATCTGCTTTAGATGCGCGACCCAGCAAAGCCAAGCGTGTTAAGGCATGCGACTCGTAATCTTAGGGTCGCGAGTTTGTAACCCCGTCGCGCCAAACATGCTCACCCTTTCAGCCGTGGGGCGTTATAAAGTTACGGTCAATCCCACTATTCGTTGGTAAAAGAGTAGCCCAATAGTTGGCGGTGGGTGGTGATGACTAGCTGCATCCCCACTAGACTTACACTGTTAAATTAGGGACGGCTAGCACAGATAGCCCTCGAGCAGCTTTGTGCAAAATTAAAAAAAACAAACAACGAACAAGCTTTAGATGCAAGACGAAATTTTTGCCTTTTTAATTTTATGGAATTAAACATTCACAGCGACACGAAGAAGCTTGGTTTGAGTATTCATTTAATTAATTCTACACGTTAACTCGCTATCGCTAAACAGATGCTCATAAAATATGGTACGTACCCTTAGAGCTACACGGAAATGGGGATTAAAACTTGAATATGACTCCTTCTTATGTTACCCTTTTCATTTCTTTGTCATCTCTGTGCGTTCAGCTGGCATTCAACACATAAACAATGGCGAGTTATACAAGTGTTTACTGGGATAGCGGTCAGATATGACCAGGTGGTTAAGAAGCTTGACTCGCAATCCAAAGGTTGCTGATTCGCATCTTACTCACAGCAAACATGGTCACCCTTTTAGTAATGGAAGCATTATAATGTGACGGTCAATCGTTCTATTGCTAGGTAAACAAATGGTCTAAGAATTGCTAAATTAAAAACGCTTAGTGCAGGTGGTCCTTATGTCGCTTTGTGTGAAATATTAAACAAACCAAACCGAATTTGCTTTCAACACGTAAACAATGAAATATAGTTTATTTTTTCTGTTAGAGCTTACATACAACAATATCATGGATGGGGGAAAAATGCAACATTATTTATATAAAACTCTCATTTTTGAGAAGAAATCGCTCAAAAATATCCTATATTAAAAACAATTTTCTAGAAACATAATAAATAATTTTTAAAGAGTACTTCTGAAGAGACGAACATGTCGATTGCTTTAACTGTATATTCTACTAAAATAATGACCATTTTTTGTACAAGAGAAACCAAGTTAAATCTTTGCACCTCTACTACTACGAACTTTCGTTATGACGTTGGTCGAATTGACCGATCTCGTAGCTATCTTGTAGTGGTGAATGTTATAGTGAGCTGTGTACAGCTTCATCATTCTAGCACTCTTTCTTTTTGTTTACATTATTCTAATTTTACATTTTTTCTCACGTATGTACATACATAGATATATAATCAAAATCGCTTTAGGTGTGAAGAATAAAAGAAATGTTTTGGAATTTCGCAGAAAGCTACTCGAGGGCTATCTGTGTTAGCCGTCCCTAATTTAGCAGTCTAAGATTAGAGGAAAGGGAGCTAGTCATCACCACCAACCGCCAGCTCTTGGGCTACTCTTTTACCAACGAATAGTGGGATTAATCGTAATGTTATAACGACCCCACGGCTGGGAGGGCAAGCATGTTTGGCGTGACTCGGGCGCGAACTCGCGACCCTCGGATTACGAGTCTTGCGCCTTACGCGCTTGGCCATGCCAGGTTTGTCAAAAAAAGGGAGGCAGCAAAACTTGTTTTTTACTTATAGCGTTGATAACAATTTTACAACAAATATTCAATCATCAGTTAAGCAGGTCTCGTTTTTCTCTCAACTTGGGACACGCTTTTCCATCAAATAAAATTTGTGTTCCTTCATTGCGAAGAAAATCAACCGAAAAAATTAAAATAAACATTAGAAATTTAGGCCTGGCATGGCCGAGCGCGTTAAGGCGTGGACTCGTAATCCGAGGGTCGCGGGTTCGCGCCCGCGTCGCGCTAAACATGCTCGCCCTCCCAGCCGTGGGGGTGTATAATGTGACGGTCAATCCCACTATTCGTTGGTAAAAGAGTAGCCCAAAAGTTGGCGGTGGGTGGTGATGACTAGCTGCCTTCCCTCTAGTCTTACACTGCAAAATTAGGGACGGCTAGCACAGATAGCCCTCGAGTAGTTTTGTGCGAAATTCCAAAACAAACAAACAAACATTCGAAATTTAAAATCTCTGGTATTTCTGAATTGACTGCCTGTAAATCTAGTGTGTGAAGTAACAGTCTAGTAGAGTACATCTAATTACAATATGTGATGGTTTTGATTACCACTGTCTGAACTACATAACGTAGAAAACTGCTAAACTGTCATTCCTATACACTGCAAAATTAGGGACGGCTAGCACAGATAGCCCTCGAGTAGTTTTGTGCGAAATTCCAAAACAAACAAACAAACATTCGAAATTTAAAATCTCTGGTATTTCTGAATTGACTGCCTGTAAATCTAGTGTGTGAAGTAACAGTCTAGTAGAGTACATCTAATTACAATATGTGATGGTTTTGATTACCACTGTCTGAACTACATAACGTAGAAAACTGCTAAACTGTCATTCCTATTTATAACAGTCTCCTGTTGGTTGTTTTGGCCGCACGACACACAGCTGTGTTTCTTGATACGTATAACATTCATAGCATTGATGCCGAAACGTTTGGAGATGAAACGATTGTTGCCTTAACCATATAATTATACAAAGATGATGAAAAAGTGGTTATTTTAGCTTAACAGACTTACATTCTCTCTGTTCCTTGGTGAAGATCTTAACTTGTAGATGTAAAGTGAAACGATGTAACAACAAAACACGTTTGACATGCTCTATACGTCGTTGTGAATGTAATGATTCAAGTGTTGGAATTAACTTAAGCTGTGAGTTCAGGTCGGATGAGGTCAATCAATTTGACCGGATGTACAATTTGTCAGTTAATTACTGCATTGACAGCAACACAATGTCAAAAGGAAAACGACCACAAGAGTGTCTTATCTCCAAAATATGGTGTTGGGATCATGTGTGAGAGATAATTAGTTTCAGTATTTTGGGAAACTAATGACACAGTAAAGTCCAAAGGGGCATTGTTGAAGTAGATGTGTGATACATTACAAAGTGACTTCCTGAGCGATTCTCAAATTTAAATAGTCAGTTCTGGAATGAAAGGCCTGGCATGATCATACGCGCAAGGCGTGCGACTCGTAATCCGAGGGTCGCGGGTTCGCGCCCGCGTCGCGCCAAACATGCTTGCCCTCCCACCAATGGGGCGTTATAATTTCAGAGTCAATTCCACTATTCGTTGGTAAAAGAGTAGCCCAACAGTTGGCGGTGGGTGGTGATGACTAGCTGCCTTCCCTCTAGTCTTATACTGCTAAATTAGGCACGGCTAGCACAGATAGCCCTCGAGTAGCTTTGAGCGAAATTCCAAAACAAAACAAACCTGGAATAAAAGGTAAATAGTAGATTGTTAGGTAAGGCTGTCATTCATATTTAGTTTTGTTTTTTGTATTTTTCGTTTCTCAATTTCTTTTGTCAAGATTTGTCTAAATAACACAACTGTTTCCGGAATGATTTTTCCGGTTGTACAAGGTTCTGGAGTGGTTCCTTTGGCAAGTAATAAACAGATTGTCAGTCACGATGTTAAATATGGGAACAGTCACTTGCACGTTATTACACATTAAACATTGTCAGCCTGGTGTTTAGATAATAAGTCATACTTAGTGGCTTAACATACAAACTGTTATATTTTTGTTTTATCTTTTGTACGTCACCATAACTGTTAATATTTCCAATTTGGAGATCCTGTCTTTCGATACTTATACTCTATTATTTTATATTTATACTTACCGGTGATTTATGTGGCGCAAATCCTTCCTCTTAGGTCTAAACATCATTAAAAGTGTGACAAAAGAAAATGGAATGAATGCCCCCTGCGACCTCTTTTCTGTGACCATAATATGTTTCGACAAAACGTAAGTTAATTAATAATGAATCTGTTTTTGGTCAGAGAACTAGAGGAAGATATAAATAACAAATAAATTTCAATCACGTGCAGAGAACGAGAGGTTTGTCACATATATACGCTAAGGTTTGGTTTTGGTTTGTTTTGAGTTTGGCGCAAAACTACATGAGGGCTATCTAGGCTAGTCGTCTTTAATTTAGCAATGCAAAACTAGAGAGAAAACAGCTATCATCACCAGCCATCGCCAATTCTTGGGCTGTTTTTTACTAGACACTAATGGGATTGACCGTCACATCATAACGCCCCCACCCCTGAAAGGGCTAGCATGTTTGGCGTGACAGGGATTCGAGCCCGCCACACTCAGATTACAAGTCGAGCGCTTTAACCACTTGGTCATGCCGGGCCCGTTACGCTATCGAAACGCATTACACATATGGAGAAGATCGTGTGTGCTGCATTCAGGCAAAAAATTGTGATCAACACAGGTATCAATCTGGGGTTTTATCACTGCTGAAGAGCATCACTGAGAAAGCAGTGATACAGAACTTCACACGGAAAACAGTTATGCCAAGTTCTCGTGGTAATTTAAAGTCTTACCATACGTCATAAACATTGGCAAACATTAATTTCATGTGGAGTTTAAATTAATGTAGGCATTTTTGGTGGTTATAACACAGCAAATAAGAAAAGACCGTTTCGCAAACAGGACAAGTGCGTACACTCTGGAAATGGCTCGAACCAGGTAGTGTCATCTAGTGAGTAAAATTTGTTCGAATATACCTTTTTGATAAATAAAAAGTATAAACAAGCTGTCTTCTTGGCTTTATATTTGGTTTTCTAATTGCATAATGTTTAGTGATTCATCTCTGCAACAAGTTGTTGTATGTTATATTTTCACTGAGGCAAAGTGAAAAGAAAACATGCCTATTGCCGAATGCAACAGTTCTATTGTTTTTATCCGTCATGAGAAGACTCGGCATAGTCAGGTTTGTTAAGGCGTTGGATCAGTAACTGGGGGCTGCGGGTTGAAATCCCCGTTACACCGAACGTACTCGCCCTTTCAGCCGTGGGGCGTTATAAAGTTACGGTCAATCCTACTGTTCGTTGATAAAAGAGTAGCCCAAGACTTGGCGATGGGTGGTGATGACTAGCTGCCTTTCTTTTAGTGTTACACTGCTAAATTAGGGACGGCTAGCGCAGATAGCCCTCGTGTAGCTTTGCGCGAAATTAAACAAACAAACCCGCGACCCTCGGATTACGAGTCACACGCCTCACGCGCTCGGCCATGCCAGGCCCACAAATTTTGGACTGAGGAAGTTTCATCCCACTTGCAAATGAACGTGCAATCTTTTCACTGGCTAATTTCAGTTTATTCCACACACTAACCAATAAGAACGTCATATTAATATTTATAATCAACCAAGACAGAAATGATAAAACGTGCTGTAAGTAAACATAACAAACAAGCGACGTAACTATCGCGGATGTTAAAGTAAAAAGTCAGAGTATTTTGTCCCAGATTCTGAAACCAAATATTAAGCATGATAAATCCTCAGAGTATCGCTTAGCCACAGTGATGTATCTTAAGGTCTAGAAGTTTCGTTCCTGTCGGTTGTTTGTTTTGAATTTCACGCAAAGCTGTACAAGCGCTATCTGTGCTAGCCTTCCCTAATTTAGCAGTGTAACACTAGACGAATGACAGCTAGTCATCACCACCCTCCGCCAACTCTCGGGCTACTCTAACCAACGAATAATGGAATTTACGGTGACTTTATAACGCCCCCACGGCTGAAAGGGCGAGCATGTTTAGTGGGACCAGGATTCAAACCCTCGATCTACAGATTACGAGTCGAGCACATTAGCCACCAGGCTATAATTAACAGTTTCTAAAGTGTATAAGCTGAAATTCTACGCTTTATAATTTTCTGAGGAAAACAGAAAATATAAAAAATTGAGTAAATCACAATGTACGTTTTATCTTTATTAAGCGTCTTTCCAAATTATAGGACTTGGTACAGTTTAATGTTTGATGACAAATGATATTCAGAAATGTGATATATCAATAAACTGTTACACATATAAAAAGTAGCCTTTTTTTGTTTTACATTTTTGATTACGTCTGAAGCGACAAATGTGATTCTTAATTGAAAACATTCAGAAAACAAAGACAAGAGGGAATCCTCAATAGCCGCGGCACTTTAGATTCTTTATATGTAGGGTTAGGGTAGATTAATCTATGAGATCTTGGGTAGGGTCAAATATATGAATCGATAGAGTTCGATCTCCTGAGTCCAAAACTGTAAGTAGATATCACATCGGTAAAATAATAATGAAACTTTGAGCTACAAGTTTGTAGTTGACAAATAAAAGCAAAGAGAAAGAAATCAGAGCCGTTAAGCCGCGGCTGGAGAGAAAGAGAAATTTGTCATCGTTTTCCTTTAGTTCAAGATTGTTTTTATTCCCGTCTTCTGGCGTTATCTTCAACGATTATTCTTCAGTTTAGATAGTTGATAAAACGATTACAATGATTTAATGCCATGACAGGGCAGATAAATTATCATTAATCAACGTCGTTTCACAACGAGAAAAATCCTTGAAATGAGCTTTCATACCAAACCCGTTGATGCTACACGTGTGTGTTTTTTTCTTATAGCAAAGCCACATTGGGCTATCTGCTGAGCCCACCGAAGAGAATCAAACCCTTGATTTTAGCGTCGGAAATCGGGAGACATACTGCTGTACTAGCAGGGGGCATACGGAAGCAATAGATCATATGGATCCGGGTGGAAAACGTGAGTCTGAAACTACTATTCTACTTGGATATAGAAATACAAAGAAGCGGTTTCAGTAACGTTAATAAGAAGTGAAGATATTAAAAACTGGTTGAAAAGAAGCAGGTAAGCGATATGCACAAACTGGTCACTGTTTCTGTAACTAAAAATAATGCGAAATTATTCATATTATTTTGTTGTTTTCAATCTGAAAGACCTGTTATCCGTCACACGGATCAGTCAGACAGGTTAGAGATTCTTAGAGTTCAGGTGTGGCTCTCCATAATTTTTAAATACTTATAATACATAAGGCATTATTTTAGTAACACCTGCCGCCATAAGGGCCTTGTCTGGCTTTAATTTAAATAATATGAGAAACTGCCTTTTTTATAACGCCATTAAAGCTGAATGAACGGAGAATTTTCAGAAGCATCGCGGCGTTAACCTTGGGCCTTCCTATTAAAACACACAATAGAGTGCTGTTGTTTTCTTGCTTTAACTAAAGCCTGCATCCTCCTAACTACTTGTGATAAAGGTATAACAACTGCAAAATTCCGGATATGACCGAAATGCGTGTTGCAAGCCGCCTCATGAACGTGTTTTCTGGTCCATCAGTATGCCAAAATATGCACTTTACAATACAATACCGTACGTTATGCAAGTGTTCACACTTCAGAACTTCAGCGGTAGATTTGTAACTCAAGACGCTAAAATACAGGTTTCGATTCATGTGTACTGTTGTGCCTAACAAAATTAAACTAAATTAATTTCAAATTGCGAAATAAGTTCAACTATAGCTCAGCGCTAGGCCTAAGCTGTAAACACACGATAGCTTACCGCTAGGCCTAAGCTGTAAACACACGATAGCTTAGCGCTAGGCCTAAGCTGTAAACACACGATAGCTTAGCGCTAGGCCTAAGCTGTAAACACACGATAGCTTAGCGCTAGGCCTAAGCTGTAAACACACGATAGCTTAGCGCTAGGCCTAAGCTGTAAACACACGATAGCTTAGCGCTAGGCCTAAGCTGTAAACACACGATAGCTTACCGCTAGGCCTAAGCTGTAAACACACGATAGCTTACCGCTAGGCCTAAGCTGCAAACACACGTACACACATACATATTTTTGTCGATATTTTACTTTTTCTCTTTGTACCTTTTGTATTAATCATTATTTCTATTGACTGATTTACGACACCGCTTACTTCCTTTATATTGTTGTCCATTTATAGGCATAGAAAAACAAAGCTATTATTAACTACTTACACGTTAGGCACTTATAACGCGTGTGTTTTAGATTTTCAGGCACTATTATTATTACGTTGTTTGTACCGGATCGATCAACGGACATCGTAGCCATGGTAACCAAAAACATTAATCTTGTGTAAAAACACCCGAATTGGTTATATGCGTGGTGATAACACTGCTACATAACAAAAGGATATCGTTTCGGTTGCATTTCAAGTTTGATATGAAATACGAAAACGCAAAAAAAATTTGTATAGCGTTACTACCATTCACTTAAAGTTTACCTCCTAAGCCTTTTTATTTTCTATTTCTCTATTTTCCAGGTTTCTTTTGTTTAACAAAACAATGCAAATTAGACTCATGTCCAAAATCGGTTTGTGTTTTGCATCATTTTTGCACAGATGTGAACAGAATGTGTTTAGTGTTCACATGCTACACATTTCAGATTATTGAGGCGGCCATTTTGTTTTTGTTCGTCCATTTTCTTCTCGCGTGAAATGCTTCCCTTCCTTTTCCAGAATGTTCTCAACCTTAGGCAGTTTTAATTAACACTTTCTAATCCGTGTTAATATCTGATATGTGATATTTACACTTCAATAATGTCAAACAATCAGCTTTTTAACTCACACACGAAATTACCGTGTGTAAATTTCCGATTCTCCTCTTTATGAAATAAAATTTAATGAGAAACGGCCTTCGATCTCTTTTTCCTGACGTCTTACAGTCACATAGTGTTATTGATCGCTGGTCACTCAGACTAGCATGAAACTTATGTTACATGTACTACACTCATATTTGACATATATGACCAATGGTCAGTCAAACATCCATGTCATGTATATTTGTAGGTATGAACTTCATTTGTGAGTAATAAAGACCGTATTTATTTAATGTACACTTAATATAGTAATATAAGTAACCAGGAGTTGACCACCGTCACAAGCTTATTCGTTGTTTATGCAAATGAAAATCCACATATGTCATGTAAAACCGGGTAAAAACATTTAATGAACGACAAGGGAAAATGAGCACCACGAAATAAATCGGGTTATGAATACATCATGATAAAATACGAAAGTAATCCTACTCTAGATTTTATGCAGCAAAGCAATAATTATTTAAATTGAATTATTACAGAGGATTACAGAGTGAATCTTACTTCAAGTTTGGTTTAAAATCCATAACATTTGAGTCATAATTAAGAAATTCCATATTTTGTATATTTTTCTTGTTTAAAATGTCCTCCCACTGGCTCGTCAAGGACCTGTTAGATTAATTTACACACACAGATATTTCAAGTTGAATTCAAAGACATTATCAAGAATTCTAACTTTGAAATTTAAAAAAAAGTTTAATTTTTCCTCATAAACGTCTGCGATGTCACTCGTTTTGTTTATTGTCTTCAAGATTACAGCACGTAACTTTCAAACATGGTGTCAAATAAACCATTCTGAGATACAGGAAGGACGATATTTGGCATCATGTGACAGTATTATCATTAGATTAGAATGGCTTATAACAGACATTTCTACATATCCTTATAATATCGCATGAGAGGAGGATAGTGCAGGTTTTGTTTTTTAATTTTGCACAAAGATACTCGAGGTCTATCTGTGCTAGCCGTCCCTAATTTAGCAGTGTAAGATTAGAGGGAAGAGAGCTAGTCATCACCATCCACCACCAACACTTAGACTACTCTTTTACTAACGAATAGTGGAATTGACCGTCACATTATAACGCCCCCACGGCTGAAAGGGCGAGCATGTTTGGCGCGATCCTCGGATTACGAGTCGCACGCCCTAACACGCTTGGCTATGCTGGGCCTTTAGACATTGTATCAGGTAGTTAAAACAACAGAGGTCTTGTTGATTACCAGAGGTATAACTACCACCTAATTTTAGAAAGTTTAACGTCGAGATAGACTTCTAACGTTACAGAAACAATCAACTAAATGCAGAATGAAAAATATTTGAAGAAAAAAAACAAACAATCATGTTTGCCGAAACAAAATGTTTTTGACAGAATTTTTCATAAATCCTTTCACGTGTTTCCAAAATCTTACTTATACCGAAGCAACCTTTGAAAGCTTTAATGGAATGTTATCTTTTCCATATGTTTTATACTCTATGATATATCTACTTCTGGCTGAAGGTGGATTTAAAAGGCTTTGACTCTCGTTCTCAGGTCTTTCCATAGAGAAATCTCAATCGTTCTTAGATTACTATCAATGTGGCGCGTGGAACTTTCCATCACCCGCTAAGAGAACGGTTTGCTTTATGACAACGGTTTTCTTTATACAGTTTTTAATACGACAAAAAATGGGGTTTTCATAATGATAGTGTGTAAGATTTATTGCGCTGGTTATGGATCTCTGCTCCTCTATTCATTCTCTAGACCCTTTCAACAGCCTTCTCTGTTCTAGAAGACCACATCCTGTCGTAAAGACGCCATCCTATGTTATTGACTACAATTAGAGACGTCTCTGCGTGCCTTTTCCTTACCCTAGATTTAGTTATGAATATAAAAAATACACATATTCGACAAATGGAAACTCATTATTTGAACACTTTTCCAGCACATCATAACACGTGCAAAAAAGAACAATCAGAAATTTAAATTGTTGTTCAGACACGTTGTTTCTCTTATTTGGACAGCACCTACATCCATTGTTGTTCAGACACGTTGTTTCTCTTATTTAGACAGCACCTACTTCCATTGTTGTTCAGACACGTTGTTTCTCTTATTTGGACAGCACCTACATCCATTGTTGTTCAGATACGTTGTTCCTCTTATTTAGACAGCACCTACTTCCATTGTTGTTCAGACACGTTGTTTCTCTTATTTAGACAGCACCTACTTCCATTGTTGTTCAGACACGTTGTTTCTCATATTTGGACAGCACCTACTTCCATTGTTGTTCAGACACGTTGTTTCTCATATTTGGACAGCACCTACTTCCATTGTTGTTCAGACACGTTGTTTCTCTTATTTGGACAGCACCTACATCCATTGTTGTTCAGATACGTTGTTCCTCTTATTTAGACAGCACCTACTTCCATTGTTGTTCAGACACGTTGTTTCTCTTATTTAGACAGCACCTACTTCCGTTGTTGTTCAGACACGTTGTTTCTCTTATTTAGACAGCACCTACTTCCATTGTTGTTCAGACACGTTGTTTCTCTTATTTGGACAGCACCTACATCCATTGTTGTTCAGATACGTTGTTCCTCTTATTTAGACAGCACCTACTTCCATTGTTGTTCAGACACGTTGTTTCTCATATTTGGACAGCACCTACTTCCATTGTTGTTCAGACACGTTGTTTCTCTTATTTAGACAGCACCTACTTCCATTGTTGTTCAGACACGTTGTTTCTCTTATTTGGACAGCACCTACATCCATTGTTGTTCAGATACGTTGTTCCTCTTATTTAGACAGCACCTACTTCCATTGTTGTTCAGACACGTTGTTTCTCTTATTTGGACAGCACCTACATCCATTGTTGTTCAGATACGTTGTTCCTCTTATTTAGACAGCACCTACTTCCATTGTTGTTCAGACACGTTGTTTCTCTTATTTAGACAGCACCTACTTCCATTGTTGTTCAGACACGTTGTTTCTCTTATTTGGACAGCACCTACTTCCATTGTTGTTCAGACACGTTGTTCCTCTTATTCAGACAGCACCTACTTCCATTGTTGTTCAGACACGTTGTTTCTCTTATTTTGACAGCACCTACTTCCATTGTTGTTCAGACACGTTGTTTCTCTTATTTGGAAAGCACCTACTTCCATTGTTGTTCAGACACGTTGTTTCTCTTATTTAGACAGCACCTACTTCCATTGTTGTTCAGACACGTTGTTTCTCTTATTTGGACAGCACCTACATCCATTGTTGTTCAGATACGTTGTTCCTCTTATTTAGACAGCACCTACTTCCATTGTTGTTCAGACACGTTGTTTCTCTTATTTGGACAGCACCTACTTCCATTGTTGTTCAGACACGTTGTTTCTCTTATTTGGACAGCACCTACTTCCATTGTTGTTCAGACACGTTGTTTCTCTTATTTGGACAGCACCTACTTCCATTGTTGTTCAGACACGTTGTTTCTCTTATTTAGACAGCACCTACTTCCATTGTTGTTCAGACACGTTGTTTCTCTTATTTAGACAGCACCTACTTCCATTGTTGTTCAGACACGTTGTTTCTCTTATTTAGACAGCACCTACATCCATTGTTGTTCAGACACGTTGTTTCTCTTATTTGGACAGCACCTACTTCCATTGTTGTTCAGACACGTTGTTTCTCTTATTTAGACAGCACCTACTTCCGTTGTTGTTCAGACACGTTGTTTCTCTTATTTAGACAGCACCTACTTCCGTTGTTGTTCAGACACGTTGTTTCTCTTATTTAGACAGCACCTACTTCCATTGTTGTTCAGACACGTTGTTTCTCTTATTTAGACAGCACCTACTTCCATTGTTGTTCAGACACGTTGTTTCTCTTATTTAGACAGCACCTACATCCATTGTTGTTCAGACACGTTGTTTCTCTTATTTGGACAGCACCTACTTCCATTGTTGTTCAGACACGTTGTTTCTCTTATTTGGACAGCACCTACTTCCATTGTTGTTCAGACACGTTGTTTCTCTTATTTAGACAGCACCTACTTCCATTGTTGTTCAGACACGTTGTTTCTCTTATTTAGACACCACCTACTTCCGTTGTTGTTCAGACACGTTGTTTCTCTTATTTAGACAGCACCTACTTCCATTGTTGTTCAGACACGTTGTTTCTCTTATTTAGACAGCACCTACTTCCATTGTTGTTCAGACACGTTGTTTCTCTTATTTGGACAGCACCTACTTCCATTGTTGTTCAGACACGTTGTTTCTCTTATTTGGACAGCACCTACTTCCATTGTTGTTCAGACACGTTGTTTCTCTTATTTAGACAGCACCTACTTCCATTGTTGTTCAGACACGTTGTTTCTCTTATTTAGACAGCACCTACTTCCGTTGTTGTTCAGACACGTTGTTTTTCTTATTTAGACAGTACTTGTTGTTAAACGATAGTTTTCTGAGTTGTTATGAATATTTCAAACAGAACATAGCATACGGAGTTGGCAACGTTAAATTTATAATAAAACTGCGTTTTTTTGTGAATATTGTCTGATCAAAATACCATTTTTTTTTACCCATTCTATCTAAAGAATCTTAATTGTGTGAAAATTCATAAAATAGAAGTAATATTTTTAGTATAAACAATTCTGCAAATACTCAACTTAAGATTACTTGAGTATTTGATGACAAATCAGGCTATCTGCTGTGCTCACCTAGGGAATCGAGTACCTTTATCTCAACATTGCACATCCACAGACTTTCTGTTGTCCCACCAAGGAATAAACAAAACAAGTATGTTTTTACGTTATTATGCAACTGGTATTTTTTTAAAAACTGACAGCATCATATAAATATGATAACCAGTCAGGCCTGAGAAACAAAAGTTTAAAGGTAGACGTTTCTAATTTCAAACTTTAAAATATGAGGAGACTATCAGTAGCCAGTACCACCTGCTTTCACGGCTACTCTTTATCAAATAGTAGAATCAACTGATATTTCCTCAACAACTATGTTGACGAATGTGCAAAGCAACTACAACGGTAAATTGTGGGCTAAGACTTTGGACTTTTCCACCGCGGCCCAGCTAGCCAATCACTACGTCATTATCCGGCTATAAATTATAGATAAATGATTGTTTGTTGGTTATTTATTTTTTGAATTTCATGTAAAGCTATCTGCGCTAGCTGTCACTTATGTAGCAATGTAAGACTAGAGAGAAAGCAGTTAGTCATCACCACCCACCGCCAACTCGTGGGCTACTCTTTTACCAACGAATAGTGGGATTGACCGTCACATTATAACTCTCCCATAGCTGAAAATACGAGAATCTTTTGTGTGACGGGAATTTAAATTTGAGGTCTATGAGTCGAGTGCCTTAACCTCCTGGCCATGCCAAGCATAAATAAATGAAATTAGAGACAGATATGCAAATAACTAAAGCAGATAAGTAACCTTAAAATTGTTCACTTTCCAAATATTTTGTATTCCTTCACCACACAGTTGTAAGAATCAAAACAGGTACAGAAGTAAGTAATCACGTGATTCAATTAGTTCGGTTTCTCGCTTCGGCGCTTAAATTTGTTAAAATAATTCTGAATTTCTATTTCACGATAAAGTTAACACGAACCCCTGATAAGCACGAATTTTGTTCAACTCAATAACAAACAATCTTAAAATGCATTTATAGGTTGATTGTATCATATCAGGAACTGGAAGTGTTGTATCATATCAGGAACTGGGAGTTTTGTATCATATCAGGAACTGGAAGTGTTGTATCATATCAGGAACTGGAAGTGTTGTATCATATCAGGAACTGGAAGTGTTGTATCATATCAGGAACTGGGAGTTTTGTATCATATCAGGAACTGGAAGTGTTGTATCATATCAGGAACTGGAAGTGTTGTATCATATCAGGAACTGGAAGTGTTGTATCATATCAGGAACTGGAAGTGTTGTATCATATCACGATTCAAAAACGTGTTTAACTGTTAAGAACCGACTATATGACGGTAAGAAATATTTAATTAGTTTTCTTTGTTTACAGAAGAAAAACAATGATTCTGTTTCCAATAGCAATTTCATTTTAAAAGGCCAAGCCCATAATAAACAAATTCAAGGTTTCCAGTTTGTGCGGAAGTCATTTGATAGCTGACTGGTAGCCCTACAATTCTTTGTTCCGGTATCAAACAGGGTGGATTTTCCACGTCTAGCAAATACTTTATCATCTGAGATAGCAGTATACCCACTCAGAAAGTGCTCGAGAAATGTTTTAATACTTCGCAGTACATGAATATCTCCAAACACACTCGTCCTTTCAGCCGCGGGGGCGTTACAAGTGACGATCAATCCCATTATTCGTTGGTAAAAGAGTAGCCCAAGAGTTGGCGGTGGGTGGTGATGACTAGTTGCCTTCCTTCTAGTCTTTCACTGCTAAATTAGGAACGGCTAGCACGGATTGTAGCTTTGTGCGAAATTCAAAAACAAACAAACACACTTCTCCAATAAGGTTTCTAACACCCACACCACCCTTTCTGAGATACATTTTTATTTCGTCATCATGAACGGTTTGACTGTGAACCTCTACTTCTATATTATTACATTCATGTTTAACCTTTCAACTTCGACTGATATGTAACAAGCATTTTGCGCGCAACATTTTGAATGACTCTTCGCTAATATTCAGAGAGAGTTTGAACATGCGATGGATAACCACAAGTACAAAACCTCAAGAGACGAGTTATAATACCTGAGTACAGGTTACGGATTGTCTTACCTTTTTACTTTACCATCACACTACTGGTTGTCGTATCTTTTTACTTTACCATCACACTACTGGTTGTCGTATCTTTTTACTTTACCATTACATTACGGGTTGTCGTACTTTTTTTTTTTTTTACCGTTACATTACCGGGTGTAATTCAGGGCTGTATTCTGTTTCCATGACAAACTTTATAATCTGAATGTTTGTAGGAAATCAAAATATAAGAAAATCGATTCCTGTCATATCTTCCATCGGATTTCTTCGTGATTTATATCGATTTATTAAGAGGTAAGCCATTGTTCTAACATAAGTATTGTTTACGTAAGCCACAGAAGTTGTTGGTGTTTCATGTTTTGCCTACATGTAATACATATACACAGAAAAACTACCACTTGGAATCGAAATAAGTGTAATTGTCAAAACGTTGCATAACATATATTCAAACTAATTCTATATTGTGTGTAACTTAAGATATACAGGGTGGTCGCTAGAAAAGCGGAAAATTTGAGGGTCAGATGAGATCATGAATAAAATGCGTGCTTACTCATTTCCATTTTCATTTCTTCACATCATGAATAAAATGCATGATTTTAATAATTTTGAGCATCTATGAGTGTAATATAACATATGCCTTTAAAAACTTTGTAAAAGTTGTTCTTTGTAAAAATAAATATCTGTTTGACAAATTTTCCGCTTTTCTAGCAACCACCCTGTATATTGTCTCTTTATTTTGAGTAGATTCGACACAGCAAAACACTTTACTATTAATGTCTGGAATTTGTCTAATTTAATGTTACTTTGGATGACTGAGAAAAACTAACTTAAGTGATTCTGATGTTACACCGTACATCTAAGAGAAACATTGAGACTGCCTGGTTTAGATGTTACATTATATGAATAAAAAAACTATGAAATGGTGATTTTGATGTTACACTGCATAGCTAACAGAATCTACGGAAATAATATTTTCAGTTACATTGTGTGGTTATAAAATCTGCAAAAGTGGCGTTTTGATGTTACATTGTATGGGTAAAAACTTAAAACATTGTTTTGCTTGTTTAAAATTCGTTTTGTATTTACAAAAATAGAATTTATTTGAATACAGTGCAACATTGAAACACATATTCGGTTTGCACTTTTCTTATAAAATAAAATTAAAATTGTATATGTGGAAATATTTCAATCTAGGTTTGACGTAAAATAACACATTATGGTATAAATGTTATTCTCGCCAACCTCGAGTATATTTGTTGACAAGCTATAAAAGAAAACTTAACATTAACTTCAAGTTTAAAAAAATAACTGAAGTGCTCATGGTTGCTACAAAGTGCAATTTTTTTTCATTCAAAGGAAATTGTGATTTACGAGTGAACAGTAGAACGGTGGTTAAGCCTCGTTTACCGCTGTTATTAAGATATAATCTTGAAAAAAGATGTGAAACACTTACTATCTGTAGCTCATACATCACTTGTTCAACGATCCTCTCTTACTAAAATAATTAAGGATGGATCTTAAATTAACAAAATAAATATTGTTTACTAAACATCTGGAGAATAATAACATCTTTTTAACCACTTATATCAACTGGTCTATAATCTTTATCAACAGAAGTGGTTAATACTGAAACTTATAACTGTATTCATCAACAATAGCATTAGTTAGGCTTAACTCCAAAGGATTTTATTAACGTTGTTATCAATAATGGTATCAGTAGGATTTTTAATTGGCTTGTCTTTGACGACTTTTATTAAAGTTGTCATCAACAATGGTATTGGTTAGGCTTAACTTGGTTTATCTTCAATGGCTTTTATTAACGTTGTTATCAATAATGGTATCAGTAGGATTTTTAATTGGCTTGTCTTTGACGACTTTTATTAAAGTTGTCATCAACAATGGTATTGGTTAGGCTTAACTTGGTTTATCTTCAATGGCTTTTATTAACGTTGTTATCAATAATGGTATCAGTAGGATTTTTAATTGGCTTGTCTTTGACGACTTTTATTAAAGTTGTCATCAACAATGGTATTGGTTAGGCTTAACTTGGTTTATCTTCAATGGCTTTTATTAACGTTGTTATCAATAATAGTATTATTTAGACCTAACTAGGTTTTTCTCCAATGGCTTTTATTAAGATTGCTGTCAACATTAGTACTAGTTAGGCTTAGCTTGACTTATATTCTGTAGTTTGACTTTTAGAACATGACTTGGAGTACCTATTTGTGCAATGTGTCATAGGTAGGAATAATCACATATGAAATATTGTTCTTGTTTGTTTTTCAGATCCTAATGTTCACACTAATACTGTTGTTATTACGTTTCCATAGAGACAATTTCTTACACTTAACAAATAGTTTGGGTTTTACTTCACACCCATGGGACAACGGTACGTCTGCGGAGTTATAACACTAGAAACAGTATTTCAATGCCCGTAGGGGACATAGCAGAGATATCTCACAATACAGCTGCGTAATAAACTTCACGTAAACCTTTTATTTTTAACACTACTGTCACTAGGTTTTCATATAGAACATTTCATACACTGAATTGCATACGTTTTTTTAAAGTTAATTCAAATACAATAATTTGAAATGAATTCAATAGCAGAGACAGAATTTATTTGTTCTTAGAAATAACCAAAAATTATGACACCCAGATGGTTAACGTTCAGAATTATAGATCTTACAGTCTAAGGTTAGCTTTCCATTCGCTTAAAAAAATTCTAAACTTAAATTTCACAGCAAAGATACATTAACAAGTTTGTCGAATCAAATCTCTTTATCCAGTTAAATTGGGCAACCAAAACGTTATCTGTGTTTTCTACAGGCATGACCCAATATTGCCAAGCGTGTTAAGGCGTTCGAAGTAAGTTCACATAAAACATGCTCGCCCTTTCAGCTGTGAGAGCGTCATAATGTGACGGCCAATCCGACTATTCGTTGATAAAAGAGAAGCCCAAGACTTGGCGGTAAGTGGTGATGACTAGCTGCCTTCCCTCTGGTCTTACACTGCTAACTTAGGGACGGCTAGCGCAGATAGCCCTCGTGTAGCTTTGCGCGAAATTCAAATTCAAAAAACAAATTGCAAAAATATCGCCTTTTTGCTATTATATTTGGTAAACATTGAGAATGCCTGATTCAAATCAACCTTGTGTAGCTTTGTTCAGTTGTTGGAAATAAACAACAATAAATGTTAAAAATGTCTAGTGTATACCTCGTGTGTCTTTGTTCAGTTGTTGGAAATAAACAACAATAAATGTTGCCTAGTGTAGACCTCGTGTAGCTTTGTTCAGTTGTTGGAAATGTTTCCAAAAGACCTCACACAAAATATTTTGTGTTCCAAACACCAGTGTTTTGGTAGCGTGTTTATATCCCTTCTTCAGTGTGTATTTCTGTTCTATAGGGATACTTTACTCTATGAGTTGACAACATTTACTTACTAGGAAACCACATTTTATTCACTTTTCACAATGAAACAATTTGTTTTGCATAATAATATAACACACATTACATTAAATCAGCCAAATACAATCTGCGTTGAAGCCACATATTCCAAGGCACATTATAAAGAAAAGTATGAATTATGAACAGTTGACAATTTAGTTTTAATATGTCAAAATTATCGTATGACTTAGGTTTTTGTAACAAACGAGGTATACGTCGTGAGCGGTATATTTGAACATAGCAAAACTATTGAAAACTTATTATCTGTTACACATAGCAAAACTATTTAAACTTATTATCTGTTTCACATAACTAAACTATTGAAGTCTTGTTATCTGTTACACATAGCAAAACTATTGAAGTCTTGGTATCTGTTAAACATAGCAAAACTATTGAAAACTTATTATCTGTTTCACATAACTAAACTATTGAAGTCTTGTTATCTGTTACACATAGCAAAACTATTGAAGTCTTGGTATCTGTTAAACATAGCAAAACTATTGAAGTCTTGTTATCTGTTACACATAGCAAAACTATTGAAGTCTTGGTATCTGTTAAACATAGCAAAACTATTGAAGTCTTGTTATCTGTTACACATAGCAAAACTATTGAAGTCTTGGTATCTGTTAAACATAGCAAAACTATTGAAGTCTTGGTATTTGTTAAACATAGCAAAACTATTGAAGTCTTGGTATCTGTTAAACATAGCAAAACTATTGAAGTCTTGGTATCTGTTAAACGTAGCAAAACTATTGAAATCTTGGTATCTGTTAAACATAGCAAAACTATTGAAGTCTTGGTATCTGTTAAACATAGCAAAACTATTGAAGTCTTGGTATCTGTTAAACATAGCAAAACTATTCAACAAAAGTGTTACATACGGCAAGAATAACAAAGCATTGTTATCCAACAATAGAGTTACGTAGGACAAAACTATCGAAGTTTTTTTTTCATCCTACCGGTGTGTTACATACAGCAAAACCATGAAAGTTTTGTTACGTGACAAAAGAGTTATGAAGAGATTATACGAAAGTCTTGTTACACTTCACGGAATGTACGTTATAAATATTGGCTGTTAACTATTTATTGTTGAAGATTTATTTAGTAACAGAACTGTGTAAAATAAATTATTACTACTATCCACAATTAACTTGGCTCTGCTTGTAGAATATTAAAACAGAGTGAAATCATTGACGTGTTTATTTAAAGGTAATTTTAATAATAAAAATTATTATTAGATACGTAACTTATTAACTCAGTTCCTTCGTGGTAGTTTCATAACTCTTTGTTCAGACTACGAGAAGAAAGTAATCTTTGATGTTGGTTTTTCTCTGCCAAAAATCTGTATGGATCTTCGATAAAGCTTTCTAACAGTTAAGTGGTTATTCAAATGTCCTGTTTGTTTTTATTTCAAAATAAAGGAAATACATTATATATTTACAATATAATTGTTGAAAATATTCCTAAATAAGTACATATAGTAAGTGATAGTACAATGTACGAAGTGTAAAACACACGCCCCCTACCAATTGCCTCCTAGTGACACAGCGATGTGTTTGCGTACTTGCACCGCTAATAACCGGGTTTCAATACCCATGGTGGGCAGAGCAGAGATAGCCCATTGTATAACTTTGGGCTTAATTCTTACTAAACAAATCCCGTATTAACATATACCCATGGTGGGCAGAGCAGAGATAGCCCATTGTGTAGCTCTGGGCTTAATTCTTACTAAAGAAATCGCGTACCAACATATTTAATTACATAGTCGAGATAAAATTTTAAAACCAACAATAAGTGGTTTGTGTTTTTGCCGTGGCTCTTAAGCCTTTAAAAAATATCTTCTTGTTTCGACGTCAGCAATTGGACGATTTTTATAAATTAGGCTCCACGAGAGAAGAAACAAACAATGAACCATTCACAACAATGGCATTGTACACTTCAAGATAGGCCTGATTGTATTAACTTATTGGTCAACATTTAACTTATTCCAAGCCTCTTTAGTGCACATTAAGTATAAAAACGTTTCGTTTGGATGTTCTTAAGCGCAAATGTATACAAAGGGATATGTGGGCTCTACTTAGCCCCTCCCCCAGGAGCTAAGCGGTATACGTGTGGAACCGTAATGATGGAAAACGGGTTTTGATTTTCACGGTGGGCAACAGTTGTTGTTGTTTTGAATGAAGCACAAAGCTACAGAATGGGCTATCTGTGCTCTGCCCACCACGGGTATCGAAACCCGGATTTTAACGTGTAAGTCCGCAGACATACCCCCGAGCCACTGGGGGGCCGGTGGGCAACAGACAGAACCAATTGTGTAATTTTGTGCTTAACTACAAACAAAGTAACTATGTTCTGCCATTCACTGATATCGAAACCCATTATTAGATTCATGAGCCTACAGACTTGACGCTAAGCCATTGGAGGCAGGTTTGAAAAGATCATCTGCCATTGGTTTAATTAGACCCAATCACATGTTTTGTTTACAAACTTTCTTTTGTTGTCCTTATATCAATTCTATGTATTTCTACGTATTACTGGTAACAGAAAACATCTATCTTCACTCCTGAATTTATTAAATAATACAATGTGTACTTCTTCGAAAAATAGCGTAATGCAGAAGGAATTATTCCTGAAAACACAAGGACATCCAAGTAGTCGGCCAATAAAAAAAAATATCAGCTTTAATGACGTAATATCCGCCTATGTGTACCATAGCAATAGAGATGTATATATATATATTGTGTTTATTTTAATTTGGGACACGCACGGCTTAGTAACATCTATGATCACAGCTTCAGAGTCACTGAGTGTTGACACCATCGACATGATTGGACTAGATGACCTCACCATCACTGTTGTGGTCCGTTAAGATGAGATTCACAAAGTGAATTGAAAGTAGAACCACCAACAGGTGAATGCATGGTGGCTTTGCTGGTTCTCCACCATCCGCTTCACTGCATCCACCTGAAACAATAACAAAAATAACAAAAATTATTTAACACCAACAGAGCTTCAAAGTAGCACGTGTCACGAGTAAGAACTTTTTTTCGGCAGTCTACAGTACTATTTTTAAACCAAATTTCCCATAGAATTAGAACAGAAAACATTGTTTTATCAGTAAAAGATCGCACCTGTATTACTACCGTGCGTATTGTGAACATAATTACATTATCAAAGGAATTCAGTTGACTAGTTTTACCGTTTCTAATCCAAAGTAAACTGTTTTAAGCCAAGGAAGATTTGTAATGTAAAAACAACAACAAACAAACTAAGTTATAGAAGGGTAGGTGTTTCATAGTATTGTAGGAGTGGCTTATTAGTTGTTACAGAGAAAGCATCACACTTTTAGCTATGGATGCATTAAACTGGTAATAATAAATTCTAATATTCATGCGCGTACGATGTGTCTTTCATGTTGAATACACCAAATTCGATGCTTTGTATTCGTTCAGGCGCGGGTTAGTTCAGTGGTGAAGCCATGAATTTCGGAACTGGATTTCGAATCCACGCGATACCAAAAAAAAATATTTTTTTGCACTCAAAGGGGTAGCAGTCACACTCAAGACACGGATTCTTGGTTGTAATCCCTCCTCTGGTCACTAGTTCAAAATTAGAGACGATGGAACATATTCTTCGTATCTACGTCAGAGATACAAGATGCAAAACTATTTTGATTTAAATGTAGTACTTTCATTCTCTGTTCGATAGCCTATCTTTCATTTGAAAGAAGTGGGTTTAAGTACAGTTATATGATTATACGAGTTATAAGTGTTATATATGAAAATCTCAACTGAATACACACTGTACAATTTTCAGAGCATCTTACTCTATTAATTATACTTACTATGCGAAGGATACTAATAGATAAAATAAATCTAATTAAAAGAGCATTAGTTTTGTCTTACACCAACAAACAATAATTTAAACTTCATTAAATCAGTAAAGATAGAGGCAAAGTCACGTTAATATTGCACTGTGCAATTTGCAAAATTTATAATATACGGTTGGTCAAAAACAGACTTAGCCCTATTTTATCATATTCACGTAATAACGTCTTTCACGTTTCACAGAGACCTACGAACTCTCAGTGGCTAAAAAATAATTCTGTCTGTCGTCTGTTTGCATTGTCCACTTTGAGTTTAGATGCGTTGGGTTTGCGTTACTTCCAGCAAATTTTTGTCCACTTAGCGAAAGACATAAATTCAAGTTCATCTTTGAATAACTGTTTTATTGGTTCTCTTGTTACTATGGTTACTAGTCTTCCTTGAAATGGAATCAGCACGTGAGAACAACACAATAAAAGTAGTTGGTTTGGTGGAGCCAGAAATCATACTTTTGATTGGAGAAAGTTGAGACATCGAATATCCGAAAAAAAAAAAAGTGTAATTGAAGACAGGCTAAAAAATCTCGCATGATGAAGTCGTTGAAGTTTGCACGTGGTTATACGTCACTGATCTTGATAGAAAGAGACTTTAATAATTAGGAATACCAGTATAGCTACCAAACCTCATATTCTTGTGAACAGAATAATGCTTTATAATTTCTATATAAATAATATATTAAATATAATGAAACATGATCATTGTGTCTTGAAAACTAATATATATTACCTAGTTTTACACATATTATTAAAATATATTACCTACTATTACACTTATTATTCAAATATATTACCTATTATTACACGGCGTATTATAGCATACATTATTACACAGATTTATGTATTAACCAGAAATTCCGGCCCCACCTATACAGGATTAACTTCCACCTGTGAGGTTAAACCTAGTGACGTATATCCTGCACCTACCCGTGCATTCTGATAAAACAGGAGTGAAGTGAACTGGGCCATTTTTTTTTCTAAACTTCTATAACATTAGATATAAAATAAATAAAACCGATACAAAATATTGTTTACTTTCTCTAACGTAGAGCACAGAATCACACACTTACAGTTTACAATTTAAAATTACTGACTACCAAGGAAACCGTACATTCGTGTACTAACCTGTTCTTAAAAGTTTCCATGTTAAAATTTCAATTTCGGAAGACTTGACTTAGAATGTTAACACAAATAACTCATTTCTCGCGATTGAGACAAAACGTATTAACGAAAATTACGCCTTTAGTTAAGACTGGACAATACAACTCTTTTTGTATTAAAATACCTTTAGTTAAGACTGGACAATACAACTCTTTTTGTATTCAAATACCTTTAGTTAAGACAAGGCAATACAACTCTTTTTGCATTAAAATACCTTTAGTTAAGACTGGACAATACAACTCTTTTTGTATTAAAATACCTTTAGTTAAGACTGGGCATTACAACTCTTTTTGTATTAAAATACCTTTAGTTAAGACTGGACAATACAACTCTTCTTGTATTAAAATATCTTTAGTTAAGACTGAACAATACAACTCTTCTTGTATTAAAATATCTTTAGTTAAGACTGGACAAAACAGCTCTTCTTGTATTGAAATACCTTTAGTTTAGACAAGGCAATACAACTCTTCTTGTATTAAAATATCTTTAGTTAAGACTGGACAATACAACTCTTCTTGTATTAAAATATCTTCAGTTAAGACTGAACAATACAACTCTTCTTGTATTAAAATATCTTTAGTTAAGACTGGACAATACAGCTCTTCTTGTATTGAAATACCTTTAGTTTAGACAAGGCAATACAACTCTTCTTGTATCCGTTATTCTTACCTTAAAATATGATTGTTATTAATAAACATAACTATTAAACACAAGGTAGTTAGGTAAAAATGTGATACAACAAACACCATCTTGAAGCGAGTACTTCTAAAGCACGTGGGATGGTAACTTTGACTCCATGTGGTACATTCCTAATTTACTGGGTAAATGTCACGTTAAGAACGCACAACGGAACAGACCGTTCTCAGCTCTAAATGTTTATGTTTATATAATTAGTTGCTAAGCAATTTTGGAGGAGAGGTGGAAAGACAAGAAACTTTCAAAAAATGCTGAAGTCTCAAGATACCTTATTTATAAATATTCAGATTTCCGGCTGCTACCTTATTTATAAATATTCAGATTTCCAGCTGCTCAGTGTTTTAAGTGAATGAATTTGTATAATCACAACCCTCTGTTGTCATAAGACCGTGTAAAACTTACAAATCTCTCTCACCATAATCTAATGAACATATAAAACTCATAACTGTATTGTTACAAAACTCATAAAATAAAATAAAATCACTTTGTTGTTGTCACAACCACCAGTAATATAAAAATCTCACCTTACTGTTGTCACAACCACCAGTAATATAAAAATCTCACTTTACTGTTGTCACAACCACCAGTAATATAAAAATCTCACTTTACTGTTGTCACAACCACCAGTAATATAAAAATCTCACTTTACTGTTGTCACAACCACCAGTAATATAAAAATCTCACTTTACTGTTGTCATAACCACCAGTAATATAAAAATCTCACCTTACTGTTGTCATAACCACCAGTAATATAAAAATCTCACTTTACTGTTGCCATAACCACCAGTAATATAAAAATCTCACTTTGCTGTTGCCATAACAACAAATTTTAGAATACTTTCAACTCGTTGGTTTAACCATCAGTCACCCAAGATTACAAACAGAGAATACCCTCAAATCTCCAACATTATGAACAGTTGTAAATGTGTTTTATGGACATGTAGTCAGGGTGCAACATTATAACTACATCTAAATTTGAATAATTGACCTCTTACCTTTATCCGTGATGCTGAACACTTTATTCCCACTGTTATAAAGATTAAGTGTTTGTACACAAGTTTGTGCGCCACTGGACAAATACATCACTTTATCTTCTTCTGTAAAAGCCTGTTTATCAACGTGGATAAATAAATCATAAATATTTCTAAATTCTAACTTCAATAACAACATCCGAATCGACCAATAAGAATAACAATATGAAAATTGGATTTCAGCGATCGGTGTTTGGTTTCGTTTGTTTTGAATTTCGCGCGAAGCTACTCGAGGACTATCTATGCTAGCCGTCCCTAATTTAGCAGTGTAAGACTAGAACGAAGGCAGCTTGTCATCACCACCCACCGAAAACTCTTGGGCTATTCTTTTACCAACGAATAGTGCGATTGATCGATACATTATAACGCCCCCACAGCTGAAAGGGCGAGCACGTTTAGTGTGATCAACTGATTGTGATCCAAGAGTTGGCGGTGGTTAGTGATAACTAATTACCTTCTCGCTGGTTTTACACTGTTAAACTAGGGACGGCTAGCACAGATAGCTCTCGTGTAGCTTTGAGCGAAATTCCGAAACAAACAAATACTATAACTTACTTAAGACTTTTCTTTGATATCAAATTACTGACTGTTTACAGTCTGATGCGCAAATCACATGTTCATTGAAGACTTTTTTAGATGGCATCAACCTTTGTTCAGTCATTCTGAAATAGACTGCATGACTTTCGTGCTAACTCATCACCCGACATCAGCTTTAACAGTTTAGTTAGGCTTACAAGAAATGTCGTCACTGAGTGGAACTTTATATAAATAGAGTTAATAGTAAATAAAGTTAGCTATAGTTATTAACACATGTAAACAGGCTTACGGAAGACAATCAAGGTGTAAGTTAAAGTTATTTATATATTAGATATATTACTCATGAAATATTACGTCACGCAAGCGGAATACACATGTCTAGCTGATGGAAAATGCTTTGTTTTACTTGTTAGGACATGCGCACAAACTTACAGAGTCTCACAGAGATAAATAAATGGATAACGTTCAAGTGATTTACATATTAAATATACTTTAACTTAAACATTTAATGTAATGGTGTTGCTTAGTTCGATAACTGGATTCAAACCATCTACAATAAAATGTAGTAACAATATTTTATAGGAACATGGTTAACACAAAAATGTTGCTGAAATATGTAACATAAATGTAAAGCTCTTATGCATACGGGCCCGCCATGACCAAGCGTGTTAAGGCGTGCGACTCGTAATCCGAGGGTCGCAGGTTCGAATCCCGGTCACACCAAACATGCTCTCCCTCCCAGCCGTGGGGGCGTTATAATGTGACGGTCAATCTCACTGTTCGCTGGTTAAAGAGTAGCCCGAGAGTTAGCGGTGGGTGGTGATTACTAACTGCCATCCCTCTAGTTTTACAGTGCTAAATTAGGGACTGCTGGCGCAGACAGCCCTTGAGTTGCTTTGCGAGAAATTTAAAACAAACAAAAAGTTCGTATATAACATTTATTTCAACAGAACGGAAGCGTACCGTTCAAGGTTTCTTTAAATGCTGAAAACAATACACAGCAAAAACTTACCATACAGTACTGCTCCCTGGTGTCGGGAACACTAACAATTAAATATTGAGTTCCATTTTTTTCCCAGCTTCTGTGACATTGAAAACCTAAGAAAAGAAAAAAATTCTCTTTTTTTTATCTGCTAGTTACTTTGACTGTTTCATGTAAACTAAGAACATATTAAATGAAAACCTTGTATTAAACACACAACCTGTACGAAACACACAATTTGTATTAAACAGACAATCCGTATGAAACACACAGTCTGTATTAAACACATAATCCTCAAAAACAAAGATCATGCGTACAAAACAAAGAAACAGAATTTACCGAGACAACTTTGTTTATTTTAGAACTTTAACCCTGAAGTATCAAAAACTGGAACGATCGTTTTTTATAAACCCTAATCGAGACACTCCAGAATTCCACTGTACAATTAAGTTAGTTTTGCAACATAAACATTGTTTCTGTCAGTGGATATTTCAGCCTCACATCGGGTTCAATTTCTGTGTTTGCTCAGCCTTCAATACGAAACAAAAATAAATTGATTACACGTTATAATATTCATTAAATGAATATTTCAACGATAAGAGAGTTCCAGAAATGTTTTCATTTAGTCATTCTAAAATAAGATCTCTCATGCGGTCATGAAAACATTAAATTACAAAGTAAACAGAAAATGTATCACGGACACTTTTTATACTCTTTAAGGGGAATCGTAATATGAACTCCTGTCTTCAAGTATATGTACAAATAATCTTGTGTTTCGAGCTCACTTTTTACTCTCGTTTCGGATGAGCATTTCATCTGGAAGTCGAGTCTGTCGTACTTGTGACATGCCGCTGACAAAACTGACCACTCGGTACATAAATGGTCATTCGAATCGCTGAGCACTAGTTCCGAAAACTGTGGCTTCGATTCTTTTATCTTGTAAACTCCTGTTAATGGACAGCCATCCGTGGAAGGGATCTTGGCTAAAGGAAGATAAACCAGACGTTAACCTGCAATGCCTAAGGATAATCAGTGTAAGATAAACACTGAACGACTGCCCCGGGTTACTAATAAGAAAGGAACACACTTCACAAAACAAAATCGGGTTATTAGTAAAGTATCGACCTATTTTGCTATAGACCAGTCTGTAGCAATTGGAAGTCTTTTGGTATTGATAAAATTTGACAATTTTGTGCGCAAGTTAGAAATTACAACTACGTTATTTGACAGATTAACGCTTGTTCCATATCTTTTTCTATATAATAGTATCAATGCTAAATTTTATAAAATAAATATTACATACTTGTTAGGGTTACAAATTCTTCTGACGAGTCAAATGTCTCATCAGTACACGCTTCGTAAGCGTGTAGAACTTGTTTACCTGAGGAAAAAACAACAGACTTTTACATCAAAATTTAGCTACATAAATCACACTGACATGATATAACAGTACTCACTAAAGTGCAAAACATAAGTAACACCCACATGATATAACAGTACTCACTAAAGTGCGAAACATAAGTAACACCCACATGATATAACAGTACTCACTAAAGTGCGAAACATAAGTAACACCCACATGATATAACAGTACTCACTAAAGTGCGAAACATAAGTAACACCCACATGATATAACAGTACTCACTAAAGTGCGAAACATAAGTAACACCCACATGATATAACAGTACTCACTAAAGTGCGAAACATAAGTAACACCCACATGATATAACAGTACTCACTAAAGTGCGAAACATAAGTAACACCCACATGATATAACAGTACTCACTAAAGTGCGAAACATAAGTAACACCCACATGATATAACAGTACTCACTAAAGTGCGAAACATAAGTAACACCCACATGATATAACAGTACTCACTAAAGTGCGAAACATAAGTAACACCCACATGATATAACAGTACTCACTAAAGTGCGAAACATAAGTAACACCCACATGATATAACAGTACTCACTAAAGTGCGAAACATAAGTAACACCCACATGATATAACAGTACTCACTAAAGTGCGAAACATAAGTAACACCCACATGATATAACAGTACTCACTAAAGTGCGAAACATAAGTAACACCCACATGATATAACAGTACTTACTAAAGTGCGAAACATAAGTAACACCCACATGATATAACAGTACTCACTAAAGTGCAAAACATAAATAACACCAACATGATATAACAGTACTCACTAAAGTGCAAAACATAAATAACACCCACATGATATAACAGTACGTACTAGACTGCGAAACATAAGTAACACCCACATGATATGACTCTGCTTAATAGAGAACGAAACAATGACAAGATCAGTGGGGCTGACCTATGTTTCCTTCTGTATTAAACAGTGTTATATCATGTGGGTGTTATCTATGTTTCCTTCTGTATTAAACAGTGTTATATCATGTAGGTGTTATCTATGTTTCCTTCTGTACTAAACAGTGTTATATCATGTGGGTGTCATCTATGTTTCCTTCTGTATTAAACAGTGTTATATCATGTGGGTGTTATCTATGTTTCCTTCTGTATTAAACAGTGTTATATCATGTAGGTGTTATCTATGTTTTGTTCTCTACTAAACAGTCTCATATTATGAATCTAAGGTTTGTACTTGAGACACACCAATTAAAACATATATTCTACAGTAGTTATATTATGTTCTTTCTGATATTTTGGTGTTAACATCTTTAATATCTGTTTATATATGTGATCCAACATAACATAATCATACTATATGATTATGAATATTATGAAAACAGGGATTAAACATGGTAAACATTTGTTCATAAACCTGTGACCTTTTACTTTTACACTTTGACCTCTAGAAACACGTTCAATTTCACATGATGAAAAGCTAATTTGAACAAGTAAAATTATGTAGTGTAGCACATTCTCGGTAGCTTTAATACACACACGCGCATATATATATATAAATCATTGTGAAGATATAACTCCACAGTTAATTGTGTTCTAACGTAATTGTATGAATTTCCAAAGCTCAAAAATCGAGTTGCTCGAGGCATCACATGTTCGCTCATTCTGCAGATAACAAACGTGGAAGTGGTCTAGATAATGTAGGATAAGTCTCATCCAATGCTAAGTGTAAATATATCTCGAAAATGAAAATTTGTTTGTTTCTTTTTTTGGATTGTTCTGAATTTCGCACAAAGCTTCTCGAGGGCTATTTGCGCTAACCGCAGTGTAAGACGAGAAGGAAGGCAGCTAGTCACCACCACCCACCGCCAACTCTTGGACTATACTTTTACCAATGAATACAGGGATTGACCGCGACATTATATCGCCCCCACGGCTAAAAAAATCCAGCATTTTTGGCGTGATAAAGAACTGAAACTGCGACCCTCGGATTACGAGTCGAGTGCCTTAATCACGTGGCCATGCCGGGCCTATATAATGAGAAAAAAACAACATTTAGACATATTTTTCAACAGAGAATAGTTATCAAAACCTGAGACCTTCTCCTGAAATTATTCAAATAATTAACACACTAATTCACCCCACTAGTGGTCTAAGAAACAGTGATACAACACCTGAAAATATTTAAATAATTAATAAAATACGTCGCTTCTATAAACCAGCAATATATTAATGCTATTCGCAGTATTAATTGTTCTATTATTCATCTCATAAGCTAGACAATGGAATCTCTTTGTTTTGTTTACCACGGGTTATACATCCTGGTCTTTCCTTTCTCATGTGAGTCCGCAGACACTTTGCTGTGCCGCTGGGGAACTATTTTATTGATTCGGTGCCAATAAGATGAGAACTCTGATAGTTGAATAGCTAGAACATCTTTCTTTCTGACATAAACATAAAGGATTGAATCCCAGCTTTTATCGCTGTAGACAGTCTTTCTTTGACGGTAGCAACTAATTATCAGTTATTAGCTAATTTGTAGCTAGTCTAATCAGTATGTAATCTGCTTAAAATAAGGAAGCTATTTTATATTTTTAAGATGTTAAAGTGTAAACGATGAATCACTTTCACCTTTCACCAATTCTAGGTGTTAAAACATCAACGGCAACGACGTTTCAATACTGTAGTTGTTTTTTTGCTCACTAGATGGTAGTTAAGCAGAGACGTGACGAAGGTAGTGACCTGTTTCTGTCTTGAAGTTTAGTTTATAACACAAACTAAATGTAATGGTCGTAACCGTGTTTCAGCCCAAAATAACTCCAGTATTGGTCAAAATTATATGATAAATAAATTAAGGACATCAATATGGTGTGGTATCTTTTTACCATGTTGGGAATGGATTGTTTTCAAATGTAGCTACAAAGAAACATAAAAAAAACGCATTTGTTTCAGTTATGTTAACGTAATTAAAATATATATATATACGTTGTTGTTGTTTTGAATTAAGCACAAAGCTACACAATTGGCTATCTGTGCTCTGCCCACCACGGGCATCAAAACCCGGATTTTAGCGTGCAAGTCCGCAGACATACTGCTGAGCCACTGGGGGGCATATATATATACATTCGAATATATTACGTGAATAATTTACTGATTCTTTGATTTTATTGACTACGATCATCTATTTAAAATAGCGGATTAGTTATAGCTTAATGTTATGCAGCTGTAAACAGTTACAAATGTTAGTATTTATTGGAATATTCACAGATGTGTAGTTTTGAGATTTATTTAAATAAATGTAACATAGTTTAAATCTTTGAAAGCTAATAATGTTGACGGATTTTCTGTCATATATCTATTTTAACGTCAATTTTTGTTTAAGTTAATTTTATATTTAGGAATATACATAATGCACACTGTCAAATTTGTATTATGAAATTTTTGCCTACTCTCAAAAGTTGTAATAAAATGTTAAAAGTAAGAATTAATAATGTGTGTTTGTGTGTAAACACTAGTGTGTTGTCTATATTGTTGCGTAAGCTAAAATTTTGCAAAACTCTCGCACGTACATAAATATAAATACGTACATATAAAGAGCCAGGAGACAGTATATATATCATTGATTTACAGTTGTTCAGGGATTACAAACTTCAAAAGCTAGAAATGTCATTGATATAACGCTTATTAGTCGCGAACTTTATATATTTGACCAGCAACGTTTGCAGATTTGAAACATTACAAACCATTTAACCTTACCAGATTCACATTGGACATCAATATTTTTATTTAAACTTCAGCGGTGAGAAACTCAGCGTGTGGCCAGCGAAGAACGAAAAGTACAGAGCGAGCTATCTCCTTGTTGAATGAATCCTCGATAAAATATCAAGGAAGTCCCGAAACAGATAGACGACTCAACACTGTTTGTAACTTTGTAAAATATTTCTACATAGATCATTAATAATAACAGTAAATTTTGTAAACTGTGTTACTGTTTGTGTACGAAAATATTTGTATTTAAAACAAATGTATACATCAACATTGTCGGTAAATATCATGAATGGATTGCGTATCTAGATTTATTGAATTACTAAATCTAAATTATCATTTAACTGAGATTTATGCTATTTAAATTATAATACTTTACGTTCTGATTTAGAAGCTTATTTCTTTTTTGAATTTCACACAAAGCTACACGAGGGCTATCTGCGTTAGTCGTCTCTAATTTAACAGTGTAAGACTACAGGGAAGGTAGCTAGTCATCACCACCCATCTCTTGGGCTACATTTTTACCAGCGAATAGTGGGATTGACCATCACATTATAACGCCCCTACGGCTGGGAGGGCATGTTTGACGCGACGAGGATGCGAACCCACGACCCTGATACAGAGGCTTATCTGCGATAAACTGCAATATTTAAGAATACTGATAATTGTTCCACAAGCTATATATATATACATGTATACATACAGTTCAAATCTATCTAGCTTCGTTAGCGACACATCTATAGTTGAAAATTATATACATTCACACTTCAATCAACATTTTGGTAAACGTCATATCGCTTCAGTTTTCACTGAATATTTTGATTACATGGACGCTACGTCATCAAGACTCGGTTTTATTTACGAACCGAGTTTATTAAAGTGATGCCCTGTTTAAACTATCCCATTCGATGAACAAATATACTGACAGAAAATCACTGGCGTGAGATAAGTGAACATTTCTAGTTTTTCTCACTTTCCCTCTTAATTTCAATGATGTCGCTTTACCCAAAGATTAGTCAGCAGGTCGAAGTGAGGCTGGGTGAAGGATAGAAGGTCCAGGAGTAACTAATCGAAATTCTTCTACGTTTCCATGGCACTGAGTGATAATGTACCACTAACTGTAGGCAGCCGAGTTAAGCTTGCACGTGCACAAAAATGATAATACTTTTGAAACGAAAGTAACTGTATTTTCGTATGTCATCAGGGAAAAGTTAAACGGTCTTTGGAATATATTTATCCATGAATATTGTATTAAAATCTAGGGTGATTTTATGATATCAGTTAAGTTATTTTGTTCGCATATGTTTTAAAAATACAAATAGTAAAATAATGAGACGCATATATAATGAAACATGAAGTCCTAGACACGCGTTTAGATCTTGTGAAATGTGATAAAATCAGCTTGCTGTATCTTACATGTTTTTTTTACAGTAAAGCCACATCGGGCTATCTGCTGAGCCCACCGAGAGGAATCGAACCCCTGATTTTAGCGTATTAAATCCGTAGACATACCGCTGTGCTAGCGGGGTGGGTGGGCTGTATCTCATAAATGTGGAATAAAACTATTATTTTATAGTGAATTTTAATGAGATAACAAAATTAAGTAATTTTATCGATTGAAGTCTACAATATAGAAATTCGCTAGGGTAAATAATCTCATACGGAGATCAATACGAAGCCCAATAATCAATATATCTTCTAAGCTATTCAAGTAATGAAAGCAGAAGGTTTTAATGTTTAGTTGTCATTCGAAGCGTAGTAGGCCCGGCATTGGCCATGTAGTTAAAACAATCGAATCCCCGTCACCTCAAAGGGGCTCGCTCTTTCAGCCATGAGGATGTTATAATGTACGATTAATCCCACTATCAACTGGTAAAAGTGTAGCCCAAGAGTTTGCAGTGGGTGGTGATGACTAGCTGCCTTTGCTCTAGTCTTACACTACTAAATTAGGGACGACTTGCGCAGATAGCCCTCGAATAGCTTTGCGCGAAATTCAAACCAAACCAAACCAATTCACAGTGTAACACAAACAAAATAAAAAACAGTGATATACGTGAGAAAATTCTGTAATAATAACTGTACCTTGTGAATGCACAAAACTGTCTTGAAAAGTATTACAAAGTCAGTTGTGATGTTGTAAATTTTTATTAAAACTTTAACCGATCTTATTACTAACAGAAGATTAGCCATCAAACTGTACGACATTCATTATACATCGTTTTATCTGAGCTGTTTCATTACGAGGTTTGTGCTGAAACACACACAAATACACGTCTTTCGTTAAACACAGGTTTTGCTTTTGGCTTGTCTAGAGATGTTTGATCTTCTGTTCAGTTTCATTTGAATAAATTTTGGTGTTGAAAAACTCTAACCTCTATTAACCCACGCCTAATCCTCAGTCTCACTTAACCTACACTTAATCCTCCCATAACCCTCAACCACACTTAACTCTCAATAACATGTAACCTTCACTCTCACTTGAATGAGGGTGAGAGTAAATGTGTGGGTTAAGAGAGAAAGAATGTTGAATGAAGATTGTGTGAGTTACGGTTATGTGAGCGCCATTTATTGCCGGCAGTTAAGTGAAGGCTTAGTGTGAGCAAGAGTTAATTCAGGGTTAGAACTAACTAATGTTTATGTGTAGGAAGGTGAGAGCTAGTTATGGGTTTGTGTTAATGGTAGTTAAGAGAGGGTAAGTTTTAAGTGTGGGTTAATTGAAGGTGAATGTTACTTATGAGTTTATGAGAATAAGCGTTAAGTGAGGGTTATGTGAAATTATGGTGTGGATTACATAAGCGTGAGAATAGTGTGTGTTGGTTAGGGTTATGTAAAAGCATAGTGTGGGTTATGTGTGCGTGAGAATCGTGCGTTTCGGTGAGGGTTACGTGAAAGTATAGTATGGGTTATGTGTGCGTAAGAATCGTGCGTTTCGGTGATGGTTACGTGAAAGTATAGTGTGGGTTATGTGACCGTGTGTGTCGGTGAGGGTTATATGAGTGTTCATTGAAGAAGACGGTTTTGAGTCTATATGGGTTTTGTGTTTGGGTTACAGTTAAGTGCGATTTTTACGTTTGGGATGGGTTTAAGTGAATATCATGGGTTAAGTGAGGGTTATGTAAAAGTAGCACTTAATTGAGAATTAATTGAGGACGATGTGAGGGTTAAGTGAATGTGCGTACGAGGAGATTTTACAGGTAAACGTAAAATACATTAACCTTACGTTGAGCAAAAGAACTTAAGAACATGGGGCTATTATGCTGAGACAAAAACAGACGTAAGTTGAAGAATATGTTTTACACTTCGGGGTGTAAATAATTAATATCATTTCACCTTTTTATCATCGATCTATCGATTTATTTAAAGTGAATATACGGCGGTAAAGTTATCAATTGGACAGAGAGATCACAGCGGAATATGTTTCGTCGTCTGGCATTTCACAGTTTTAAATCTGTCACCGAATGTCAGCACGTGTTTATCTGGAAAACTTCGTGCACGTGGCACAGACAGTGAGGTTTAAAGCTAGATGGTGACATCCAATGATCAACAAAAGACAGGTTGGTATTATCTTAAGTTGAGTGATTTTTGTACATTTTGTTCAATAAATATTCTTAATTTATGAGCGACAATTTAACTTATAGAAATACAAAACATCGTTTAAACAGAATTTCACACACACACGTGAACAACAATCAGTTACACACCTCCACGGATAATTATTACGTTGTCATGTGCGATAAAAACCAATTTATAACACGGGCAAATAAAATCTTAATGTGGTTTTAATGTTAATAATTATTATTAATTTTACACAAAATTCAAATTACACAATAAAAACGTTTAGGTCTAACAACACAAACTGCACAATAAAAACTTTTAGGTCTAACAACAAAAATTGCATTCTTAAGTTCAATATTTTTCACTTAAACTGAATAATAATAAATGCTTAATGACCGTTCATGTAATTGGCGAGCTCCAAAACCCGTTGGGACGTTATAATGTGACGGTGAATCGCATTATTCGTTGGTAAAAGAGTAGCCCAAGAGTTGGCGGTGGGTGATGATAACTTGCTGCTTTCCCTCTGGTCTTACACTGCTAAATTAGGGACGACTAGCGCAAATATATCTCGAGTAGCTTTGCGCGAAATTCATACCAAACCAAATCACATTTTATGAACTTATTGCAAATCAGCTAGGTGTACACAGAAAGAACTGAAACTCATTTCTTTGTTTATACAATTCTTAATATATTAGTCAGTATAATAAGATCTGCTAAGCCTAACCATGGGTTTTTAGAGTTACAGAGTAAACTGAAACGAGAGTTTGTTTGTGAAAACCTTTAACCCGCAATCCATGCAATATACAAAAGCTGAACAAATCAAAAGGATTTCAGGATACAGGCTATCATGTGGGATACAATGTACCCTAGGATTTTGAGGTGACTGTATCTAGGACGGCTGGTATGCGTATTAGCGCTTTCAGTAATAAAGCACAGAATAATGTTTCGACTTTCTTTGACCGTCTTCAGACGTTTTCACCAGCTCAGAACGATAAAGTCTGAGGTAGTAAATGAATATATCTTCAATAATTAGATAAATCAATATAAAAAAATCTGATTTCCTTATGTGTATAAATGGCGTCAATACCTAATTAGTTACAAGACAGAAAATTTCTAAACCTAGAAATAAATGACGAATTCTAATATAAAGAAGAATAAACACCGAAACTTCTCACCCATCTGGATTTCAATAACATGAGGTGTACGTTTGTGAATCCGCATACACTTGTAGCCTCTGTTTCCGAATAAGCTGGAAAAATAGTAAGTCATATAAATAGAGAATAATAATGTTCAACAGTGAAGTAAAACAAAGCAAAACAAAACGAAAGACTATTGATGATTTATTATGAAAAAAACGAACAAACAAAAGGAACCCAGGATGCACGCTATAATGTGGGATGCAATGTACCCTAGGATTTGGAGGTGACTAGAGGTAGGACCCACATTGCGGTGGGGATACACCGTTTATCAGTCTAAACCTCTTCTCGTCTGTTTCACATGAATAGTCCACCCTCCTTCCTCAGTGGCACAACGGCATGTTTGCGGACTCACATGGTTAGAAACTGTGTTTCTAAACCCGTGATGGGGAGAGAACAGATAGCCAATTGTGTAACTTTGTGCTTAATTCCAAACAAACAATCGATCAATAATATGAAGAAATTTGTAAATAATGATAATAAATAATCAAAATAAATAGAAATTAGGAAAACGAGATGTGGGTGGTCAAGCCCACAATGCCCCACATCTTTATCAGCCTTCATTGTCTGCAGACTGTTGTGGGAGAGTGACTGCTCTCCAAAGTAAAAGAGGTATTACCACTTCGCGGTGAGCAAGATAAACTTACATCCTGAGGTTGTTATTTCAACCCACAATTATGGTGCTAAGGCACTAGTTAGTAATCCAGTAAACAAATTATATTAGTATAGAGAGCTCCAATTAGTTATCTAAACTAACTAGGATAAACCCCAACAACCCATTTTATCTTAGGGACCCAACAAGTGGTAGTGACTTATTATTATTCTATTTTATTTTTATCCTTCTTTACTTCAGAGACCAGTTACCTTCCCACAATTGTCTACAGACAGTGAAGGATTATAGAGATGTGCGACGTTGTGGGCTTGAGCACCCATATCTCACTCTCTTAATTTATATTTCCTTTGATTATTTTATTATCATTATTAATGGATTTCTTTGTGTGAAACTAACGAACGGAGAATAAGACTGGTATACAGTGTATCCCCACCTCAATACAGGTTCTACTTCAACAGTCACCTACAAAACATAGGATACATTTTACAGCCCACATATGGCCTGTATCCTGGGAATATTTTTGATTTGTGAAGCGTTTTTCTAATTTTTGTCAAGCATGATTTTCTTTACGAGAAAATATCAAGATATATATATAGTAATTTAATTCTTGACAAAATATTTTTGTCACGTTCACAGAGATAACAGTGGTAATACATACATATAAACACCAATAATTTACATAAGAGGATATATATATGTGTATCATTATATTCATGTTTTAAATTATTTAGAGTTTCAAATAAACAGCGTCTTTAGATTGTGAATATTTATCCAGGATCTAGTTTAAAACTTCAACTGTCGCAAACCATTCTGATTAAGGTTATGTGCACGTGTTTGTACAGAAATTAATGTTTTCATCTCTTGTTAGAACATAAATATCTCGTGCAATCAGTCGCGACCAATGGAGCTAAGACATTTTATTTAGTACTTTAGACTGAAATACAATTGGACCAATCGAAATAGTTAAGCGACAAGACATGCCAAGACACCCACGTCTCGATTTTTTTGAAATATCAGAGTTTCCAAATCATGCATTACTACATGGCTGAGAACCTAAAAATATATTCTAATAATGTCAAAATAAAAATTAAATTGTAATCCAAGCTGTTGTTTTATGATCATTTCATTTTTAAATGAGACAATGGTTACAGCGAGCTAGAAATATGAAGGAAAAAAGTCGCGTGAAAAATCGAATAATTACTTTTGATTTAAATAACTTAAACTATAACTTTGTGAATAGCTATCGGTAGGTTTTTAAACAAATATTTTTAAAGAATAACTGACATATAATATAAAAAAAATATAAATCCTTTTTCTACAACAACGGTTGTAAAAATTTTGAGCTAAAGTAAGTTACTCACCAACATCTTAAATTAACGCTAATAACACGCCTACATCTTAAGGGACAAAAAATATTATATTAATTTGAACGGTTTCGAACCTGGTTCACCAACACCAAAAACCACTGAACGCCAGAATCTGGCTTTGAGAACTGAGAAGTGTGATAATGCAATTTACAATACATTACAAAGAACGTTACAAATAACATGGAACGTGTTCCTTAGAGCACAAATTTAGTGCTACAACACAAGTTAATAATATATAAATGCCCCTCTCAAAAAAAAAAACCCACACACACCAAAACGTGTTATTACTGCACATTATCTGTGAAATAAATCTTAAACAATGTCCATAGATATAACCATAATAACACTACAAAAGCATTCGATAACATTAATTGATAAGTAAAGATTTTATAAACACAAAATTTTAAAAATGGCATCACGTGATACTTGTGAACGATTCGAACAAAAATTCGTCGTAAAACACGTGGCTTTATGACGAGAGAATGTACTCAAACAATCACGAATTTTGATTAAAAGCACCCTCTGTTGTATTTATCACAAAAAATTCGTGTGTTTATATCGCTACAATAGTAACTGTTATAATTGACACGGGTCTGTATTTGGCCAGTTGGCGGTGGGTGGTGTTGATTAGTTACCATAAGGTGTTATTACAGTGCTGCATTAGCACAGATAGCTCGCGCATGTTCCGAACAAATCAAAACTCAACTGTTTTATGGAGAAGACGTCTCCCAGAAAACTAAACAACTATTTGTTTCATTTGGAAGACTGACTCCAAACTGCATCCAAAGGCGGTACTCCAATTGCCTCCAGCTTTAAATATTAGAACACAAAAACAAACTGCATGTGTATGCATTGCACGTGAGGGATTTTGTCGATGGCCACAAAAGAAAAACGAAGGACATGTTTTCCAAAGCTCACACCAAGAATACGTTTGTTTAACGCAGTTGGACGCGCTCATCTGTTCTTGTTTCCTTTACAAGAACATCTGACATCTTACTACACTTATGTTACAACACCCATGTTACTACACTTATGCTACTACACCCATGTTACTACACTTATGTTGCTACACTGGTATATGTAGACTGTTAAACAAAAGGTATTACTACACTTATGTTCCTCCACTGGTATATGAAGACTGTTAAACGGAAGGTGTTACTACACTTATGTTACTACACTGGTATATGAAGACTGTTAAACGGAAGGTGTTACTACACTTATGTTACTACACTGGTATATGTAGACTGTTAAACAAAAAGTGTTACTACACTCATGTTCCTTCACTGGTATATGAAGACTGTTAAACGGAAGGTGTTACTACACTTATGTTCCTCCACTGGTATATGAAGACTGTTAAACGGAAAGTGTTACTACACCCATGTTCCTTCACTGGTATATGAAGACTGTTAAACGGAAGGTGTTACTACACTTATGTTCCTTCACTGATATATGAAGACTGTTAAACAGAAGGTGTTACTACACCTATGTTCCTTCACTGGTATATGAAGACTGTTAAACAGAAGTTGTTACTACACTTATGTTCCTTCACTGGTATATGAAGACTGTTAAACGGAAGGTGCTACTACACCCATGTTCCTTCACTGGTATATGAAGACTGTTAAACAGAAGGTGTTACTACACCCATGTTCCTTCACTGGTATATGAAGACTGTTAAACGGAAGGTGTTACTACACCCATGTTCCTTCACTGGTATATGAAGACTGTTAAACGGAAGGTGTTACTACACCCATGTTCCTTCACTGGTATATGAAGACTGTTAAACGGAAGGTGTTACTACACCCATGTTCCTTCACTGGTATATGAAGACCGTTAAACAGAAGGTGTTACTACACATATGTTCCTTCACTGGTATATGAAGACTGTTAAACGGAAGGTGTTACTACACTCATGTTCTTTCACTGGTATATGAAGACTGTTAAACTGAAGGTGTTACTACACTTATGTTCCTTCACTGGTATATGAAGACTGTTAAACGGAAGGTGTTACTACACTCATGTTCCTTCACTGGTATATGAAGACTGTTAAACAGAAGGTGTTACTACACTTATGTTCCTTCACTGGTATATGAAAACTGTTAAACGGAAGGTGTTACTTTTCACCTCATTAGGTTATTTAAGTTCATCTGATGCGGGACACATTTATTTTATGAACACTCAACCGTATTGGTCGAAATCATGACTGCCTATTCGAAAGCTAGTATAATAGAATTACCGGTATCACACACACATGTATATGTGTATATTATGGAATCTATATTTATCATTATCTTTTAAAACTCGCCTTCTATACAAATACACATGTATAAATATTAATTCGTAGCATTATTACCATTAAAGTAGTAAATATCTTTTTGTTTGTCAAGAGATTGTTTGTACTGTGTCCATTGTTTCGAAGCCTGGTTTGTATCGTTATTAGTCGTGGGACTTAATGTAAAGCCTAGACAATGGGGGCCCGCGCGATATGAGCATAATAAACATTAATAATGTAACAATGTTCTTCACATGTTATTAAGGAAGTAAATATTTAGAACTTTTTTTTAAAGTTCGTTCAGACACGTGCGCACAGAAAACAAAAATAAATGAGACCTTGTTAACAAGACGAAACGTCCACTTACCAGCCCGACACTTCGTACACAGTTATCTCGTAAAGCAAGTCGTGAAGCTGTTGGATCTTGTTACAAGCTACCCTGATGCTGTCACTCATTTTTGAGCTGTTGGACAGTCGAAAAGACTTCAAACTCTTGTCGGTGCTATAAAACTTGGTACCGTCCAGAGATTGCCAGAAGGAATGTTCCGTGAACCACTTCGGAAAACGACACTTAGCTCCCGAGAAACTTCCTGTGTAAAACAGGACAAAAATCACAACGTGAAAAGATAATAAGTGATAAGCATACAAATAAAGCGTTACGAAACAGCAATTGATCCGAAAAAAACTTCTGGATACGTAAATTAGAATACACAGAAGGGGAGTATAATTCGTGTTTCTCACAGGCAACAAGGTAATATTTCGCAATTCCACACAACTTTGAGCTGACAGTGGTAATTGTCTCTGATTTGGGTAACCAAGCCTTGTGTTTACTTGGGACTAGCATGTTTTAATTCGAAGTAAATGAACGAAGCTGTCTTCTCTGTTTGTTTGTTTATGGCTCACCCTTACCACTTAAAACTTACTTTAAAAAAAAAAGACGTAATCGCTAATTCTGACGTGGTTGTGCCACGTGCTCTATGACAAAATTATGATTGTCTATTACATGAAAAGATTTTCCTACATATGAGATTGAATACCTAAAGGGCCCGGGATGGCCAAGCGTGTTAAGGCGTTCGACTCGTAATCCGAGGGTCACGAGTTCGAATCCCGGTCACACCATACATGCTCGCTCTTTCAGCCGTGGGGGCGTCATAATGTGACGGTCAATCTCACTGTCTAGCTGCCTTCCATCTAGTCTCACACTGCTAAATTATGGAGCTAGTACAGATAGCCCTCGAGTTTCTTTGTGCGAAATTCAAAACAAAAGAAATGGAGTACCTGTTCCAAAGCAGTTGAATGTTTGAGGACATTGTTAACCACTACGGAATCTTAATTTTCATCGACTATGAGCTTATTGGTTTCGATTCCATTACTGGTTTTTTATTTATTTATTTATTTTATATATATTTGTGACGTACTCTGAAGATACACTCTGCAAGGAGATGAATGAAGAACTTGCTTTCCTTCGTAATATTTATAGCAATAAGACGAACTGGAGATAAACTTTTTAACCCTTTTTTTTTATAAAGTGTCTCTCCTCCTTCTAACTCTTTCTTTCGAATTATAGTTTAATATGTCCGTTGACTGTTTTAACCATGTACTTAAGCAATCCGAAATAATTTAAGAATCATAGTCGACGTAAATTTGATTGATTTTGTATCGATTTTCGAGACCTTATCGTGTATAAGGTTTGATGACGTTTGTTTAACGTACGAGCATTTCGAATTTACTTCGGCTACAGTGAAAATAGTCCAGAGAAAGCTATTTTGATCCATTAAATAGAAAATGCAAGTCCAGAATTGAAAAGAAAGATATTTATTATTAAAGACCTTCTGGAAGTGATAAATAAATCCATTTAAAGGTGAAGATTTCTTGTTAACTTAAATAAAAAAAATATTGTTAATGTAGGTAAAACAATTAGCGTTAACTTAGGTAAAACAATCAGTGTTAACTTGGATAAAACAAGTTTAGTTAGTTATCTTAGGTAAAACAATTAGTGTTAACTTGGGTAAAACAATCAGTGTTAACTTTGGTAAAACAATTAGTGTTAACTTAGGTAAAACAATCAGTGTTAACTTTGGTGAAACAATTAGTGTTAACTTGGGTAAAACAATCAGTGTTAACTTTGGTAAAACAATTAGTGTTAACTTGGGTAAAACAATCAGTGTTAACTTGGGTAAAACAATTAGTATTAACTTGGGTAAAACAATTAGTATGAACTTGGGTAAAACAATTAGTGATAACTTAGGTAAAACAATTAGTGTTAACTTGGGTAAAACAATTATTATTAATTTAAATAAAACAATTATTCATAAATGTATCAAACTTTATTGTATACTATATAGAGAGTTGTGATTTATGTCTATTTATTCACGTGTTTATTCTAACTAAAATTGACTCCGGTGACTTAGTGATAAGACTAAAATGCATGTTTTGATTCTCGTAGTGGACAGAACACAAATAGTTTTTGTGTAGGTTTGTGGTTTATATATTTATAACCTTATGTTATTCTTGAGTAGAGACCAAGTTATTCTTTTGGATACTTCTCTGTTATTTTTCACTATGTTATTGCTCTATTTAACCAATCATTATTTTTACAGATCATAAAGAACGTCTTTGTTTCTTTAAGCCTAAAAATCCTCAATTTTACATTCCTGTGTAAAAACACTCATTCTGATGACTGTAGATATATATGCGCGCGTTTGTGTGTGTGCGTATAATTTTTGAGCAAAAGGGACATTTTTTTACAAAGTCCTCTCTGATTTGGAATTAATGGACTTACGAAAAGTCGGTCAGTGAATCATCACACACACAGTAACAAACTTACAGTATCGTTATGCACCTGAATGTTAAGATTCAACAGTCGCTTATAAACTAAAACTTAACCATGACCTCAAAGTGCGGAGTACGTTTCTTGTTTTGTAAGAGATCTGGAACCGTGACATCAACATAGGTCAGTCCGTGAAGAATAACTACTAGGCCACGCCTGCTTATTTTACTGTTGAAATAAGTGAGTTCGAAATCAACTCATTGCTGCATATTTCAACATCTATCAACATCATTAAACAGCTACATCATTAAGCTACTTCTCGAGGGCTATCTGCGCTAGCCGTCCCTAATTTAACAGTGTAAGACTAGAGGGAAGGCAGCTAGTCATCACCATCCACCGCCAACTCTTGGGCTATTCTTTTACCAACGAATAGTGGGATTGAAAATCATATTGTAACGCCCTCACGGCTGAAACGGCGAGCATGTTTGGTGCGACGGGGATGCGAACCCGCGACCCTAGGAATTACGATTCGAACGCCTTAACCCACCTGGCCATGCCGGGCCCTATCTCTGGTATAATAATTTACGTTAGTAACTATTTTAAACATTAGTGACTACGAATAGTTTATAAAGTTGGTTTTAATTTTCAAAGAAAAGCTTGTCTGTTAGTTGTTGATTTTTTTTTGTGTACAACGTTTTATATCAGAAGGTCTGCAACTGGAGATAATTACATGTATGTTATTTATTGAATTATATTTCACTAGTTTCCACTTGTTACGGCTCTGCTGTACGTTGACCACAGAAGAAGTGAAAACCTGTCGCCCAGTAGTCTCAGTCTAAACTCCGGGATTACCTTTCCTGTGGTATGGAAAGTGTGGTTAGTCTATAGTGCGGCGTTGTGCTAATAAAACAAACGTGCGCATCCTTCACGCAATGGAAAGCAATCACAGAAAACGAAAATCCTGACTCATCTTAACGTTTCAGAAATTCACAGCTAGCTGGAGAGTAGTGACATCTAATGCACACAGTAAGACACATGTCACTTGTATATGTGAGTTACCAACATAATAACAGCTGTGATTTATCAGTCTAATCAAGAGGGTTTTGTTTTGAACTATGATTTAACACAACAATGGTCTGTCTTCGTCAGAAATCATATAAACAAAACCCAAAGTATGACGACAAAAGAATTTGTTGTTGAGGGACGCTGTCACCTGGGATCGCAGAAAAGGTCAGAGGTCCAGTCTGGTAAAGTTTGTTCGCGAAAGTTAGGTAAACAAATAGCAGTTTGACACTTTACTATTGTCACAGACTTTTGAGGTACAATTTTCGTACAATAAAAATATTTTAATGAATTTTTTCAGGAAATTACATATACATTATTTAACATTGTTTTTGTATTACAATTTTCCACAGGTCAAATGTACCAAGCATTTATCATTTTATAGATATAATACACAAGATGTACATTATTTCATAGCTATATTATACAACACGTACATTAATTCGTAGTTATATTATACAACACGTGCATCATTTCATAGTTATATTATACAACACGTACATTATTTCATAGTTATATTATAGAACACGTACATTATTTCATAGCTATATTATACAACACGTACATTATTTCATAGTTATGTTATGCAACACGTACATTATTTCACAGCTATATTATACAACACGTACATTATTTGATAGCTATGTTATACAACACATGCATTATTTCATAGTTAGATTATGCAAAACGTACATTATTTGATAGCTATGTTATACAACACATACATTATTTCATAGTTATGTTATACAACACATGCATTATTTCATAGTTATATTATACAACACGTACATTATTTGATAGCTATATTATACACCACGTACATTATTTGATAGCTATGTTATACAACACATGCATTATTTCACAGCTATATTATACAACACGTACATTATTTGATAGCTATATTATACAACACGTGCATTATTTCATAGTTATGTTATACAACACATGCATTATTTCATAGTTATATTATACAACACGTACATTATTTGATAGCTATATTATACACCACGTACATTATTTGATAGCTATGTTATACAACACATGCATTATTTCATAGTTATATTATACAACACGTACATTATTTCATAGTTAGATCATGCAAAACGTACATTATTTCACAGTTATATTATACAACACGTACATTATTTCACAGTTATATTATACAAAACGTACATTCTTTCATAGTTATGTTATACAACACGTGCATTATTTGATAGCTATATTATACAACACGTACATTATTTGATAGCTATGTTATACAACACATGCATTATTTCATAGTTAGATTATGCAAAACGTACATTATTTCATAGTTATATTATACAACACGTACATTATTTGATAGCTATGTTATACAACACGTGCATTATTTCATAGTTATGTTATACAACACATGCATTATTTCATAGTTAGATTATACAACACGTACATTATTTGATAGTTATATTATTCAACACGTGCATTATTTCATAGTTATATTATACAACACGTACATTATTTCATAGTTATATTATACAACACGTACATTATTTCATAGTTATGTTATACAACACGTACATTATTTGATAGCTATGTTATACAACACGTGCATTATTTCATAGTTATGTTATACAACACATGCATTATTTCATAGTTATATTATACAAGACGTACATTATTTCATAGTTATATTATACAACACGTACATTATTTCATAGTTATGTTATACAACACGTACATTATTTGATAGCTATGTTATACAACACGTGCATTATTTCATAGTTATGTTATACAACACATGCATTATTTCATAGTTATATTATACAAGACGTACATTATTTCATAGTTATATTATACAAGACGTACATTATTTCATAGTTATATTATACAACACGTACATTATTTCATAGTTATATTATACAACACGTACATTATTTCATAGTTATATTATACAACACGTACAATATTTCATAGTTATATTATACAACACGTACAATATTTCATAGTTATATTATACAACACATGCATTATTTCATAGTTATATTATACAAGACGTACATTATTTCATAGTTATATTATACAAGACGTACATTATTTCATAGTTATATTATACAACACGTACATTATTTCATAGTTATATTATACAACACGTACAATATTTCATAGTTATATTATACAACACATGCATTATTTCATAGTTATATTATACAAGACGTACATTATTTCATAGTTATATTATACAAGACGTACATTATTTCATAGTTATATTATACAAGACGTACATTATTTCATAGTTATATTATACAAGACGTACATTATTTCATAGTTATATTATACAACACGTACAATATTTCATTATAACCACTGATGAAACTACGATATGTTACAGAATAGAATACTTGCTGTAAGAAAGCCATTTTCGAAATACTAAAAGTACAAGAATCCACAACAAACTTTTACTTTCAAACCTTTTCTCAAGTAAGAACTTCAACAGATGTAAACATATTTACATAATTTTTTACGCATATTTACATAAGTTAGAGTTCTTTGTTAAAATGTCCTGTTTTAAGAAAGAGCTTGCTTTCAGGTGAAACACTTGAAATAAAAATTAGCCCTCTAGCCAAGACGAGTATGATTTTTTTTTCGGAATTACAAAAATATGTGTTTACTTGCAAACTGTCTTTGTTTCATCAACAAAATTTTCATTTGTTTAAACTAGTGATCCAAACAGAAGATTTAAGCACAAAAAATTTATTATCTTAAGTTTTTGATTTAAAAGATACTTACCACTCTTAATAAGTGTCATTGTTCGAGATCCTTCCGCAGCAGAAAATAGTCCATCACACGTGGCGTCTCCTGATTGGGCAATTTGATAACCTGACTCATTTTTTAGCTTGTCGTATACCTATCAATTAACAAAAGGCTTTCAGTGTATTGATTTATATGGGTAACTAATGATTAATTAGTTAATCCATGAAAAACATTTTCATATCTTATTTAAAAAATAAGTTTCTAGTTAAATAAATTTCATCATAACTAAAGCTAAAAGCAAATATTTGTTCACTTTCGTTAAAGTGATGAATACCAAATTTAGTATGGTAGTAACGGATAGAGAATATGGAATGATACTAAATTTTGAACCTGGTATTGAGTGACTTACGAAACATCGAAACTTGTCTTCTTCTGTAATCGTATCTTTATGTTCCATTTTAGCAATTAAATACCGTGTCGAACCTTCTTTCCACGTCGCAAGACAAGTCATCTTTTCTTCTATAAAAACAAAGAAAACCATAATTTACTGAAACGATTAGTTTCGTTTTGAATTTCTCCCACAGCTACACGAGGGCTATCTGTGCTAGCCGTCCCTAATTTTGCAGTGTAAGACTAGAAGGAAGGCAGCTAGTCATCACCACCCACCACCCATTCTTGGGTAACAATTTTACCAACGAATAGTGGAACTGACCGAAACATTTTAACGCTCCTCTCACGGCTGAAAGATGAAATAGTGAGTATGTTTGGTGTGACAAGGATTCAAACCTGCGACCCTCGGATTACGAGGGCATAATGGGTTATCACTTTCATCACTTGTTCATGAAATTTTACATGTTTGCGATTTCCACAAGCTGAATTGCGTTATTGGTGGAAAATAACGACACGATATAAAAAAGATAAATATTCCAAAATGTATGTAATAGCTGCGCTTAAAGACAAAGTGAACAAAAATTAGGGTTAACCATTATTGATTATTTACTTTCTTAATTTAACATGTGTTTTTCTTCCTGGTTTCTATCATACTTTGGCCAAAGTTGTAAATGTAAATATTTTAAGAGAAAACAACCCCCTTCCTCACTTCTTCCTTCCTTTCCCTGCGGAAGAAACAAATACAATTTTAGTTATGAATGTGGAAAGGAAACGGAGAAAATATCTCTTGGAGGGGTCGCGGGTTCGAATCCCCGTCGCACCAAAGATGCTCGCTCGTTAAGCCGCGGGGGCGTTGTAATGTGACGGTCAATCCCACTATTTGCTGGTAAAAGAGTAGCCCAAGAATTGACGGTAGGTGGTGATGACTAGCTGCCTTCCCTCTAGTCCTACACTGCTAAATTAGGGACGGCTAGAGCAGATAGCCCTCGAGTAGCTGTGGGCGAAACTAGAAACAAAGAAATTGTCAAGCCTTTAGAGAAACCCAAACAAATCTTAGTTGAAATGAGTAAACATAGTAATAAAACCAGATGTGTTCTGGGATTAACGTAAAAACGAAAAATATTTCTCGTTGTGAACAAGAACATAAAAATCCGTGAATAATTACCTCTACTTTCTGAGTTGCGCACATTTGTACATGCTTGGAATTTGAAAAACAGGTGAGAGTCATCAGTGCAAGAATCGACAGTCGACACTGGATGGGTACATTCGCCATGACCTCGGTTGTAGCTGAAGGTGAAATAGCCCTTAAAAGGGCACGGTACGGGTGTGGTGTTCACTGGAAAAGTTCAAGAGTCGAAAAATTTAACTCTCGAATTAGTAATGGTGTCTCCAATGTGCTTTATAAATACCGTTTTATAAACTGTGTACGAAACAAATTGATTGTAAATCTCTGAGCTTGTTGGTTATAGGATCTCTTACAACATACGATTCGTATAATAAAAAATAAGATTCCCCCGATGGTTGAGCGATCAATATGTGAGCTTATAACTTTAAATTCGGGTTTTGATATCATCTTCTTAATGAAGAAAAACGTATCTCGAAACGGCTATGTTGAAACGTTGTTCTCCGACACATTTCGACACCCTATTTGGGCAAAATGTAGATAGCCCATTGTGTAGCTTTGTAGTTAACAAAAAGAAAGAGATAAAAAATGTTCCACTATTATAAATTATTCAACCGCACAACTACTGGACTCCCTTATGAACCGAACAAAGAAAATACGTCTCATTGCGCATTTATATTTTGGTCAGTTTCTTTCGTATAGTGTTGTTATAGAAAATACAACACTATAACACGGTTAATAGGGCATAATAACGGGACCTTCTCTGTAGTGAACAATGTAAATATAAGTTGGTAATTTGCGTGTTATGTGTTTGGTTTCATTCTGTTAATAAAACATATTAATATCGCCACAAAAACAGAGAAACGTTAACTCACTGATAAGCAGTAGAAATGTGAAGACCTAGTTTCACAGTTTTAAAATATACGTACCCTGATAACCAGTTACTTATTAAGTAATATACTTATTCCGAAACGTGGCCCAATGAAATTGATGCGGTAAACATGTCTTCTGTTCATTGGTTAGACAGCACAAACGTTACGAACTTAAACATAAAATAAACATATTATTAGAAACTGGTTAGTTAAAACACGAATGTTACTACTGCAGCCATAAACGAAGAAGATAAGAGATTTTAAGTAAACAAATAAGTAATTACAACTAGAAGATGCTACGTTGTTCTAATAAGGTTGTAGGTAGGTGTAACAAGTCTGGTGTAGTTTTCACATCTGGTTCACGGTTTAAAACGTGAAGGGAATTCAAAGTTATGACCTCTCGAACCTTGGATCCTTCAACCAGCTATCAGATTCGCTAACCATTTATTAGACGAGTTTATAATTAAGACTTCGAGTTTCAAATGTTAAATGAAGAAAATAGGAATTACACTCGTTATAATGATAACTTAATATCTTGAAAAACAGATAGAGGAAAATTACATTTTGTCTGTAGATAGTGATCGGTGAACGTATGTGTTAACAGGGCAACTAGAAATAAAATGTGATGTACTTACTCCTAAACATGGAGTACAGGAGAGCGTCGCCACTGATTTCTCCACATTTCTCTTCCAGGTCACTGGTAGGAGAACAGTATGCTAAAAGTCGGATAAAATAGATTTAACCCAATGTGAGAATTCAGACGTTCACAAAGTAAGTTAAAATTTTTCCTTTCTTACTTAAGAAAATCTACATTCACATAGAAATCAACTGGTACCTTGAGGACATCCACAGCACAGTACACAAAGTAATATAGAGTATACCTTTTACAACCAGTTGTATATGCATTTTTTTAAACTCTGTTTTCAAATTCGGTTTCATTGCCGGCATTAGATCCGCCACTTTAACGGGACAAGGCCCGGCACGGCCAAATGGTTATGGTACTAAACTCGTAATCTGAGGGTTAAGGGTTCGAATCCCCTCACAGCAAACATTCTCGCCCTTTCAACAGTGGGGGCATTATAATGTGACAGTCAATCCAACTATTCGTTATGTAAAGAGTAGCCCAAGAGTTGACGGTGGGTTATGATGACTAGCTGCCTTTCCTCTAGTCTTACTGCTAGATTAGGGACGGCTAGCGCAGATAGCTCTTGAGTAGTTTTGCGAGAAACTCAAAACAAATCAAACCAATCAACGGGACAAAATCCAAGCTTTGTGTACTTACTTTCTTTGTATTGCAGTACGTTTTCATGTCTTTCATGAACGACAACACATCGGAAACAGGAGTCAGTCCTGAGAAAGAAACAAAACAAATAAAGAAGATATTGGTTGGGTAGAAACATGGTCAGTCACGTGTTCATGATTTATTTCCAGTTAATTTGTATACAAACTGTTAAAAACCGCGTTCAGTACAAACAGCCTTTAAATAAATAAACAAAACACTTGAAACCAACTAAAAGTGTACATTGGCAACGCCAACTCCAGTTAAGTCTTAATTTGTGTAATTATAGTGTGTCAGTTTATATTATACTGTTGTTAATTGAAATATTCTGGAATATTCCATCACACATGACGTTAAGAGAGGTCGGTGGGGCCTGGCATGGCCGAGCGCGTTAAGGCGTGCGCTCGTAATCCGAGGGTCGCGGGTTCGCGCCCGCGTCACGCTAAACATGCTCGCCCTCCCAGCCGTGGGGGTGTATAATGTGACGGTCAATCCCACTATTCGTTGGTAAAAGAGTAGCCCAAGAGTTGGCGGTGGGTGGTGATGACTAGCTGCCTTACCTCTAGTCTTACACTGCTAAATTAGGGACGGCTAGCACAGATAGCCCTCGAGTAGCTTTGTGCGAAATTCCAAAACAAACAAACAAAGAGGTCGGTGGTTCGTTTTAAAATTATTTCATGTTTTTTTGCATGTTCATAAACTATGTACAGTGTTTGTGTGTGTTTGTCTTATAGCAAAGCCACCTCAAGCTATCTGTTGAATCCACCGAGGAGAATCGAACCGCTGTTTGTAGTGTTGGAAATCCGTAGACTTACTATTGTACTAGTAAGAGGCGAATTACATTCCGAAAAATAAAACGAAAACAAACCAAAATCTTTAGTTCGATTTCTTAAACTGTATCGATTGTATTGATTAATTTTTTTTAAATATTTAAGGTTTTAGATAAAAACAAAATAAGAACAGAAACACTGACGCTTAATCTATTGCGCCGTTTTGGTATCTAATGCCTAAAAAGTATTTTGTAATTACAGATAATAACAAATAATCTTATATTTAAAAATATCGCTAAAATCAGGGGTTTGATTCCCCTCAGTGGGCTCACGAGACAGCCCGATGTGGCTTTGCTGTAATAAAACACACACACACACCTGGTGGACTTTTAATATTCCCCAGCCCCAAGAGCGTAGTGGTATATCTGTGGAGCTGCACTGTTAGGAACCGGGTTTAGATACCCATGGTGGGCAGAGCGCAGATAGCCCTTTGTGTATAATACCAAAACAAAACAAACAAAATTTAATATAATACCGCCCCCCAGTGGCTCAGCGGTATGTCTGCGGACTTACACGCTAAAATCCGGGTTTCGATTGGCATCAGTTAAAAAACCTATAAATGGAATTGATACTTTAAAAACGTGGTTTTCTTAACTCTCTGATTATGAAGAAGAAATAGAGTTATCATCTAGGCAGGAGTCACTGTGACAGGTACGTCGTGAAGCTTTCTCTCACAGAATCGAATCTAATGCTCATTAGACCATTGAAAGTCTAAAGGGGGGAACGTGAGTTTTGTCAGCTGGGGCACATGTGTAGACAGAAAAAAGGTTTGAAACCATTTGTCAATGTCTGCATTAACGACAAACCGATTCTGGCTTTCTGGATTTTAGGTTTTATAAGAAAATACGAAGTGACACCAGTTAATCAAAGTAGGAGAACAGAAATAGAATCAAAGAGATAGGTTTCTAAATCATTTTTACTGTAGGGCAACTAACCCTAATTGAGAGCAGTTTAACAACACGTGCAACACAGAATTTTTGAAAATTAACATTCCATTGAACCTAATTGAAAAATCTCCTAAATTTAATTTACATGTAAATGAGATGGCTGTGACGTAGGTTCCACCGAGGTTATTTATTAAGAACATTTTGAACTGTTCAAATCTTCCTATCTAATGAAATTCTTGATCAATATTAGACATCTGTTTCGAGCTGACAACATTAAGAACAGAGATAAATCTTAAATATCTTCCAAACAATTCTCAAAATGTTGAAGTGTCTTCGTTATCAAAGTGCATGTACGTATTTACGTTCTTTCAAGTTATCTTCAGTGTAAGAATATATCGGTATCGGTTTTTATATATATTTTATTTCATATCTATTTATACGCTTAAATGTATTCTGGCCATGCGTGGCAAAAAGCTGAAAACTCCAGTTATGTGATGTAGCATGATTGTTTATTAACTTGTTATAGAAACAAATATTTCTGTTAACGTATATTTCATTGTCCGCGGATTGATACAAAATGCATTTAGTTGGGAATTAACATATGAGCTAATAGGCGGTAAGAGAACCATACAGCTCACAGCTTTACAAGGTTGGAGAATGTACGTAGAAACGGGCTCGGATCTTTTTTATTAAAGCAAAGACGTGATATCTGGCGTTGTACAGTGACGGTCAATCCCACTATTCGTTGGTAAAAGAGTAGCCCAAAAGTTGGCGGTGGGTGGTGATAACTAGCCGCCTTCTCTCTAGTCTTATATGGCCTGGCATGACCTAGCGCGTTAAGGCGTGCGCTTCGTAATCTGAGAGTCGCGCCAAAAATGCTCGCCCTCTCAGCCGTGGGGGCGTTATAATATTGCGGTCAATCCCACTATTCGTTGGTAAAAGAGTAGCCCAAGAGTTGGCGGTGGGTGGTGATGACTAGCTGCCTTCTCTCTAGTCTTACACTGCTAAATTAGGGACGGCTAGCACAGATAGCCCTCGAGTAGCTTTGTGCGAAATTTCAAAACAAACAAACAAACTCTAGTCTTACACCGCTAAATTATGAACGGCTAAAGCAGATAGCCCTCGTGTAGTTCTGAACGAAATTTAAACAAACCAAGATCTAAACATGACTTTCAAAGGCCTTACAGCTATCAATCGTATTTTAATTTGTCGTCAACGAAAGCAGAGGACGAATTGAAATTACTGTTTAAAAACGAAAATAGAATATGCGTATATAGATGTAAATGGAAAGTGAAAGACAGAGAATATTCTGACATTATTAATAGCGCTGTCTTAAATTAACTTTATGACAAAATTCCACGTGGAAAAAATATTTACCCAATTAAATGTATTCTGTGTTAATAAAATATAATGGAGACATTTTTATACTAGTGATAAGTAAACTCGTGGACTTTAACTGTTGTTGTTTTGAATTAAGCACAAAGCTACACAATAGGCAAGCTGTGCTCTGCCCACGAGGGGTATCTAAACCCGGTTTTTAACGTTGTAAGTCCACAGACAAACCGCTGACTAACTGGGGAGCCTGAGGACTTTAATAACGTAACAAGACACGTCATATTCCTTTAGAACAATAATAAATAAACTGATTTTTCTAGAAATAGTGATAAATGAATACCAAACGTATTGTCCACCCAGTTGCTGGGGTCATAGCGCAAACGTGACAGACATATAAAACAATCGTCACCACTGAACGAAGTTACTTGACGAAACACATTCACAGAAATATGGCCATGTGGGTAGATTGTGCCCGACTCGTATTTTGAGGGTCGTGGGATCGAATCCCCACAAACAAACATGCTCACCCTTTCAGCAGTAGGGGTGTTATAATGTGTCAGTGAATACCACTATCCGTTAGTTAAAATTGTATCTCAAGAGTTGGAAGAGGATGGAGTTGACTAGCTGCCTTCCATCTAAACTTACCATCCTAAATTAGGGGCGGTTAGCGCAGATAACTCTTGTGTAGCTTTGCGCGAAATTCAAACCACACTTACGGTTACCTACTTGCTCTCCACCAGAAACTTGTCACCAGAAATCTTCCGACACACACCCTTGGAGGACATTACACCATTTTTGATATTTATAGGGTCTCGGTATCCTTTCTGGAACCAGAAGCCCGTCCAATGAACCGGAAACTGGCACGTAGTTCCTAGGTTAGAATAAAATAGTTACAAATCAGTTCCACAGACAACAAATGTCCACATAATTATTTTCAACAATCTCATTCTATTGCGAAACCACACCTTGTTTTCCAGCAGTATTTCTGGTTATTCGTAAGTTACATTAAATAAAACCTGAAGGTGAAAATCATATCCAAGCTGATGTCTTGAGCCTTCATTCAACACGAATCACGACCATGTTTGTGTTTAATGAACGTGCCATTGTTTGGAATACGCTTAGAAATAAACAAAATGTTAACATCCAGAATTATTCTTGACTTACAATACTAAAATCCAAGGTTCGAGTTCCCCTCGCGGACTTAATGTTTATAGCTCGTTTTATATAAAGCTTTGCACTATTAAAAACATCAACAAGTTGAAATTAAGTTGAATACGAAACAGTTGAATTAACTACAGCTCCATCTGTATTCAATACCGAAAACAAACTGCTGGTGTAATTATATTAAGTAACAGGAAGTGGAGCGATGGTGGTGCCACTCTGTGCACATAACTTGAACTATGTAGAATAATAGCCTTAGTTTGTCCTTTAAAAAGTTCCTTTTTTTTTTTGATTTTCAAAGCTACTCAAGGGCTATCTTCGCTAGCCATCCATCTTTAGCAGTGTAAGACTAGAGGGAAGGCAGCTAGTCATCACCACCCACCACCAACTCATGGGCTACTCTTTTGCCAACGAATAGTGTGATTGACCGTCACTTTATAACGCTCCCACGGCTGGGAGGGCAAGCATGTTTGGTGCGACCGGGATTCAAACCCGCAACCCTCGGGTTGCCTGGCTCCTTTAAAATGCACACAGCATTTTTCTTGTACCACACAACAGAGGAACGCAAGCCCTCGTAACGGCAACATCGGCCAAGCAATTTACATAAGTTTTCTTCCTAAATCTCAGTTCGTGGAAATGTAGATAATTGTCACGTGCTAGTATTTACATTAAAAACTAACAGAAATACAATGAATGTCTCACAGAATTATTTTTCTTTGGAATTTCAAAATCGGGAAACATAAAACGTTTCTTATAACACTAGCGTAAACAATGCGACACATATTGAGTTAGTGGATTATATTTGAAGTTTAAAATTTTGAGTCACTAACTACACAGGGTAATTACCAATGAATCAGATAATATGGCGGAGAAGCATACTCCATTGACTCACGCATTGCGTTGGGAAAACGGTGTTCACTGACGAAATATCAGGTAACAGGACAGAAAAGTCCATAAAGAAATAATCGGGTAACTTGGCAGGAAAATTATCCATTAGCAATGTATCGTGTTATTCTGGTCTGTTTAGAATACTCCAATGCACGAGCAATAGTTAAACCAAATTCACAAAGTACTGAGTTTTAATTTGACTGACTTTAAATCCGTGCAACGAGAGAGCCAATAAACTAGTGACTTTTATTAACAGTTTTGAAAGCCTGTTGTAAGCATAAGTAATGGGCAATAGAGACTTTAATATTCGTTAAAGTTGCACAATGCTTTGTCCAACTGTGAGAAAAGACGAGACATTTGGCGTCTTTTCTATGAAACACAAAACTGCATGTACCGTTATTCCTTAAGGCAGATTTTAAATCAAGAATTTGAAACGACTCTACACAAGTTTGTAATTGTATTTCTTGCTTAATTAACCTCTTTGCGAACAATGCTGCATAATCAGTAACGTGACGTCACTGACGAGAAATGATGTAACTGGATGAAGAATTCGCTCGTGATTCACAAGTGTACGTAAACATAATTTAAAGACAATGCGTCAAAGGGTTTACGACTCAGGCGAGATGAGATATAAAGTTAATTTCTTAATGAACCTTGTGAACGAATAATAATTTCGTGGTTCTAGAATTATTATCTTATTAGAAGAGTAACTGAAGATATTACAATGACAAAAACAACATTTCGACAAGTTACATTTACCTACCACCAGGTGTTAATGGTGTTTTCTCTTCTGTTTCTAAGCCTTATTTTATGCTAAAAATATGTGTGTATTATTTAGAATTACTGCGGTGATTTCAATATTTTATGCCACGTGCTAAATATTTACAGTTAATGCGGTGAAGTCCAAACTTCATGCTACAAGCACGTGCGTATTGTCTCGAGGGAAACGATAATTCCCGGGTTTCTTATTTTGTTGCTCGGCATGGCGAAGTGATTAGGACACTCAACTTGCAGTCTGAGGGTTACTGGTTTGAATCTCCGTCTCACCAAATATGTTCGTCCTTTCAAATGCAAGGGCGTTATATTGTGCCGGTTAACCCCACCAATCGTTTGTAAAAGAGTAGCCCAATAGCTGGCTGTGGGTGGTGATGAGTAGCTGCCTTCTCTCTAGTCTTACACTACTGAATTAAGTTCGGCTAGCACAGATAGCCAGCCTTGGTGTCGCTTTGTGCGAAATCAATAAAACAAAGCGGCAATTCGTCAAATCTTGTTGTTGCTAGGGTAGACAGGCTGGTGAGAACATTTCATAAAATCTTTACATTGTTGTTACAGAGTACAACAAACAAGTGTATTTTATAAACTCTTCACATTGTTATTACACAGTACAACAAAGCAAGTGTATTTCATAAACTCTTCACATTGTTATTACACAGTACAACAAAACAAGGGTATTTCATAAAATCTTCACATTGTTTTTTAAGAGTACAACAAAACAAGTGTATTTCATAAACTCTTCACCTTGTTGTTACAAAGTTCGACAAAGCAAGTGAATTTCATAAACTCTTCATCTTGTTGTTACAGAGTACAACAAAGCAAGTGTATTTCATAAACTCTTCACATTGTTATTACACAGTACAACAAAACAAGTGAATCACATAAACTCTTCACATTGTTGTTACACATTACAACTAAACAAGTGTATTTCATAAACTCTTCACATTGTTATTACACAGTACAACAAAACGGGTATTTCATAAACTCTTCACATTGTTATTACACAATACAACAAAACAAGTGTATTTCATAAACTCTTCACATTGTTATTACACAATACAACAAAACATGTGTATTTCATAAAATCCTCACATTGTTATTAAAGAGTACGACAAAATAAGGGTATTTCATAAAGTCTTCACATTGTTATTACAGAGTACAACAAAGAAGTGTATTTCATAAACTCTTCACATTGTTATTACACAGTACAACAAAACAAGTGAATCACATAAACTCTTCACATTGTTGTTACACATTACAACTAAACAAGTGTATTTCATAAACTCTTCACATTGTTATTACACAGTACAACAAAACGGGTATTTCATAAACTCTTCACATTGTTATTACACAATACAACAAAACAAGTGTATTTCATAAACTCTTCACATTGTTATTACACAATACAACAAAACATGTGTATTTCATAAAATCCTCACATTGTTATTAAAGAGTACGACAAAATAAGGGTATTTCATAAAGTCTTCACATTGTTATTACAGAGTACAACAAAGAAGTGTATTTCATAAACTCTTCACATTGTTATTACACAGTACAACAAAACAAGGGTATTTCATAAAATCTTCACATTGTTATTAAAGGGTACAACAAAACAAGTGTATTTCATAAACTCTTCACCTTGTTGTTACACAATACAACAAAACGTGTATTTCATAAACTCTTCACATTGTTATTACACAGTACAACAAAACGTGTGTATTTCATAAACTCTTCACATTGTTATTAGACAGTACATAAAAACAAGCGTATTTCATAAACTGTTCACATTGTTATTACACAGTAAAACAAAACGGGTATTTCATAAACTCTTCACATTGTTATTACACAATACAATAAAACAAGTGTATTTCATAAACTCTTCACATTGTTATTACACAATACAATAAAACAAGTGTATTTCATAAACTCTTCACATTGTTATTACACAATACAACAAAACGTGTATTTCATAAAGTCTTCACATTGTTATTACAGAGCACAACTAAACAAGTGTATTTCATAAACTCTTCACCTTGTTGTTACAGAGTACAACAAAACAAGTGTATTTCATAAACTCTTCACCTTGTTGTTACAGAGTACAACAAAACAAGTGTATTTCATAAACTCTTCACATTGTTGTTACACAATACAACAAACCGTGCATTTCATAAAGTCTTCACATTGTTATTACAGAGCACAACTGAACAAGTGTATTTCATAAACTCTTCACCTTGTTGTTACACAGCACAACAAAACGTGCATTTCATAAACTCTTCTCATTGTTGTTACACATTACAACTAAACAAGTGTATTTCATAAACTCTTCACCTTGTTGTTACAGAGCACAACAAAACAAGGGTATTTCATAAAATCTTCACATTGTTATTAAAGGGTACAACAAAACATGTGTATTTCATAAAATCCTCACATTGTTATTAAAGAGTACGACAAAGCAAGAGTATTTCATAAACTCTTCACATTGTTGTTACAGAGTACAACAAAACAAGTGTATTTCATAAACTATTCACATTGTTATTACACAGTACAACAAAACGTGTGTATTTCATAAACTCTTCACATTGTTATTAGACAGTACATCAAAACAAGTGTATTTCATAAACTCTTCACATTGTTATTACACAGTACAACAAAACGGGTATTTCATAAACTCTTCACATTGTTATTACACAATACAATAAAACAAGTGTATTTCATAAACTCTTCACATTGTTATTACACAATACAACAAAACGTGTATTTCATAAAGTCTTCACATTGTTATTACAGAGCACAACTAAACAAGTGTATTTCATAAACTCTTCACCTTGTTGTTACAGAGTACAACAAAACAAGTGTATTTCATAAACTCTTCACATTGTTATTACACAGTACAACAAAACGTGTGTATTTCATAAACTCTTCACATTGTTATTAGACAGTACATCAAAACAAGTGTATTTCATAAACTCTTCACATTGTTATTACACAGTACAACAAAACGGGTATTTCATAAACTCTTCACATTGCTATTACACAATACAACAAAACAAGTGTATTTTATAAACTCTTCACATTGTTATTACACAATACAATAAAACAAGTGTATTTCATAAACTCTTCACATTGTTATTACACAATACAACAAAACGTGTATTTCATAAAGTCTTCACCTTGTTGTTACAGAGTACAACAAAACAAGTGTATTTCATAAACTCTTCACATTGTTGTTACACAGTACAACAAAACGTGCATTTCATAAACTCTTCACATTGTTGTTACACATTACAACTAAACAAGTGTATTTTATAAACTCTTCACATTGTTGTTACAGAGCACAACTAAACAAGTGTATTTTATAAACTGTTCCCATTGTTGTCAGAGTCACATTTTATGGAGCATCGATCGTTTTCCTAATAATTCCACAACAAAAATTTTCATTTACTTTAACCCTGTTTACACTGTATTTGTTAACCCTATCCAATGAGATGAACTAAATGAAAACTACCAGTAGTGAATGCTCTATAAAGAAGTCCGTTAATTGAGGGTGAACTGACAATCATAATGAACATTTTTATAACACAGTAACATTACTGTGCTGCCTGTGATATGCTCACCACAGGTATCGAAACCCAGATTTTAGCGTTATAAGCCTTCTGAGCTATTAAACTGTTCCTTCAGCTCTGAACGACACCTGTACTTAACTTCCAACCCGACTCTATGATTCGTTTCGATACAATGTTGTAATTTACTCTTTGCTCTAAGATAAAAAACATTCTTTAACATTCTACTTTATTTCGCATTCTTTCCAATGGATTGCATGAGTGCAGAGAGGTTGATCTACAAAAAACCCCACAAAAACCAGCAATGATTTGAGTGATTTCTCAGACATCTCTAAACGAAAAACATAGCAAACATTTTTGAAAGGTAGGTCCTAACCGAGCACATATTTGAAATATTATCCACAATTCAAAGCACGTGCTCAGAACGAGGATGTGCTCCCATTGAAAATTTTTTTTTCTTTATCTACTGCGTTTCGATTGGTGGTTGCAAAATGAAATTTCACGTTCTATTGTGAACCAACAGACTTTTATAGGGCACAGTAAATATCTTTACCAGGAGCAGACTTTCAAACTTAGAATCTTAATGTTTTGTAGGAATCAATAAATCTTTATTACTAAAACAGTTTAGTTTTCCTTGAAGCTAGCTTACAAAATAGTAAACAGGAATGTACGTTCTCTTATTCACGGAAAACGTTCAAGCCTATAAAAAAAAAATGATGTAAGGTTTTTTGAATGCAGAACTGCAGAGTATCGAAAAACGAAAATGTCTCCCGTTAGAGGAGATTGAATGAAATACGATTTAATGTTTCAAATCATTAAACAAAATGGTGGATGAAGGCGTGATGGAGTATGGTTACATTTCAAAATCAAAATACACAGAAAGACACCCGGAGATATATGTTGTTTTTTTTCAAAGATATATTATATTTAAGTATCAAAGAAAACAACCAAGAGGTTTTGAATCTTTTGATTCTGTGATAAATAAGTACTTGACCCTGTCAAGGAATGGGTTTTTCTCATTGAATCATGTAGCGTCTTTTAAGAGACAAACAGGTATAAGACAGAAATCATACCTTCCAAGTGCTACAGAAGACTAGGGTTACAATGAACACATAAATCAGCAAGACTCAAAACACAAAGGTTTGGTCTTTTAACACAAGCCTGGCATGTCCAGGTAGTTAAGGCATTCGATTCATAATCTGAGAGTCGCGGGTTCGAATCCCCGCTACACAACACATGCTGGACCTTTCAGCAGTAAGGGCGTTATAATGTGATGGTCAATCCCACTATTCGTTGGTAAAAGAGTAGCCCAAGAGTTGGCGGCTGGTACTGATGACTTGTTGCCTTCCCTCTAGTCTTACATTGCTAAATTATGGACGGATAGCACAGATAGCCGTCGAGTAGCTTTGCGCGAATTTCAAAACAAAGAAACCAAACCTAACAAAACCCAGTAGAGCCTACGCAAGTATGGAATGTTTAATACAGATAAAGTATTCATACATCCTTTCAGAAAGATCATTTGGAAAGGTTACTTAACATGGTAGTGCAATAAAGCTATGCTGTTCAAAAAGTTAACACCATATAAAACAGTAATGCAGATGTGAATCCGCAGATGGTATAACAGCTAACAAATGACATGAGACGAATGCGGTTGGAGACAAAGACTGTTTTATTATGCAGCAAATAACCGCAGAGATTCATTAAAACTTTAAACAAGATTTGTCTGTAAGATTGGGTTCCAAAAATAATTAATCACGTAACTTTGAATCGTCCTGCATTTATGAAATTACAATAAAAATTAGGATAAATATATGTTTGTGTGTTTTTTTCTTGTAGTGAAGCTGCAAAGGATGATCTGTTTTGCTCACCGAGGGGAATCGAACCCTTGATTTTAGCGTTGCAAATCCGAAGACTTACTGGTGTCCCAGCGGGGGACCAATAAAAAATAACTAAAAATATGAATACGAATTTACCGATTGTGATAGTTATTAATGTCTGAAGTAACACATTATGCGGCCCCCCCGCTAGTACAGCGGTATGTCTCCGGATTTACAGCGCTAAAAATCGGGGGTTCGATTCCCTCGATGGGCTGAGAAGATAGCCCGATGTGGCTTTGCTATAAAACAAACACATTATGTGAACAATAATTTTACATACACTGTCAAGATTGTAAACACAACATTTCATATATTGTGTGTGTGTGTGCACTCAGCAGTAAATTTGGTATCGAAACTCAAATCGTGGACACGGCACAGATAGTCTATTGTTTAGCATCGAGCTAAAACAAACAAGCATTACGTTTGTAAAGCAAGGTGTTCCGCAAACTATTAGCGGTTGGTTAGAGTTGTAAAAACCGATATTTCTGTTTCTGGCGGCAGCTGGTCACGAATCGATCTTTTGAAGATTTTTTCTGAGCAAATAAACCGCCGAAACTGAGCTGGAGTTTGTTTTTTTATTCAAGTTCTGTGTGCAGGCAGTGTGTTATAATGTACGTAAAGAAACACAACATTATACACAGATGCGATGTGGAAACATTAGGTCACTGAGATTAGAAACAGAACAGTCTAACAGAGAACACCCTCCACTGAAGACATGCTAAACATCTGTTAATTATAAACAGATACACACTACATCGGCAAACACATATAAACAGATCCACACTGCATCGGCAAACACACAAGGATTTTTATGATGTTGAGACACATCATAAACGTGTTTTAACAGAGGATGGGCAAAAACACAGATTCGTCTTACTTTAGATGAAAGTGTGTGTATTAGGTTATATAAATATATAGTGCGGTCGTATCGCTGTCGTTAAATTACTCTAAGAGATTAAGAAATATTCATGAGAAAACAACACCAGTGGAGAGATATTCATGACATAACAGCCCCAATGGAAAGACATTCATGAGATAACAACACCAGTGGAAAGATATTCATGACACAACAACACCAGTGAAAAGATATTCATGACATAACAACATCAGTAGAAAGATATTCATGGCATAACAACACTAGTGGAAGTACTGTTAATTTTTCCTCATTTTTTAAATATTCACAAACAAAATGAAACCTTATGAGCTGCTAGCGCATAAATAACACTTTATTAAGGTTGGTTTGTTTGGTTAGTTTTCAATTTCGCCAACTGCCCTAGGCGTTCTTAATTTAGCAGTGTAAAACTAGAAGGTAGGAAGCTAGTCATCACCACCCACCGCCAATTCTTGGGCTTCTCTTTTACTAACGAATAGTGGGATTGACCGTCAGTAATAACGCCCCCACGGCTGAAAGGGCGAGCATATTTGGTTTCACGGGGACTTGAACCAGCAACCTTCGGATTACGAGTCGAGTGCCTTAACCTCCTGGCCATGCCGAGCCTCTTTATTAAGGAATGGTGAATTGTAAAGAAAATTCAAAAATAGATACGACACAGTTGTGTGTCTGCGGACTTACACTGCTAGTAACAGAGTTCATCGGTGGTTGGCAGAACACAGATAGCACTTTGTATAACTATGTGCATCATAACAGAACAAATCAAACAAACCGAAAAATAGATAGTTTTAAGTTATTAATCATAAGGGAGGAGGTAATTAAATAAAATCGAACGTGCAGGTAAAACCCAATTAATTTTGTTCACTGTTGGTTTCAGGTCGAAGTCCCGGCATGGCCAAGCGTGTTAAGGCGTTCGACTCGTAATCCGAGGGTCGCGGGTTTGCATCCCAGTCGCGTCAAACATGCTTGCTCTTTCACCCGAGGGGGCGTTATAATGTGACTATCAATCCCACTATTCGTTGGTAAAAGAGTAGCCCAAGAGTTAGCGGTGGGTGGTGATGACTAGCTGCCTTCCATCTAGTCTTGCACTGCTAAATTTAGGACGGCTAGCACAGATAGCCCTCGAGTAGCTTTGTGCAAAATTCCAAAACAAACAAGTCTCAGGTGTTATCTAAAGCTACAATATACACTTTACACATTGTATGAATTGTACTGATAGTTACAAAACCCAGATTTTGTATGGAATCACGGAAGATATTCCGTTTGAAAGTTTTGTTTTAACTATACTAAACACAATGTGATGTTAGATGTGTACTAAACACAATGTGATGTTAGATATATACTAAACACAATGTCACGTATTGGCAATAAGACACAAAAGATATTCCGTTTGAAAGTTTTGTTTTAACTATACTAAACACAATGTGATGTTAGATATGTACTAAACACAATGTGATGTTAGATATGTACTAAACACAATATCACGTATTGGCAATAAGACACAGAAGATATTCCGTTTGAAAGTCTTGTTTTAACTATACTAAACACAATGTGATGTTAGATATGTACTAAACACAATGTCACGTATTGGCAATAAGAAAAATATAAAGTGTTTAATAGAACTTACATTTTCTGAATTGGTTAAAATAGCCATGCGAGGCTTAATACGAGACTTGGCTGTATATTCCGATCGAAACTAGTCATTAATTAATTTTCAGATAAACGCACGCGCTCACTCTGTTGCTGTTTCTCCCAATTTATTGATTACATTACTTCAGAAAGTTGACCCTTTTGAAGAACTCTGCAAGCTAAGAAATGGGTGCGTTATAAGAGTTACTGTCTTAGCAAGAATAGTTGCTTGTTGATTGGATGTCTTTATTCTGATCAGAAGTTCATAATCAGGGATGCCAGCGCGATGGATAACATCAATAGTTTTACCATAAATACAACGTAATAATAATAACAAAAAGTAAAGAAGTGTTTCTGTGGGATTAAAACGCCAAAGTCATCCATTCAAACTCTGAAGCCACATGACCCAGCATTTCTGGGCGGCTAGGACGTTCGAATCTGAGACTAGCAGGACTGAATAACACAATGTAACAAAATGTTTACTGTTTCTTGTTCCTGGACAGAAAGTGTTGTTTCTCAATTGCTTATGCCTGAAGTAAATGGAAAAGACCTATTTTTGTCTTCAAACTTTACTTTTGTGACCTGGGAGTGTATAACGAAAACATGATGGGAGACTATATTTGGGGTCTGATAGGTGAAAGTGATTTACATTACAGTCGCAAATCTCGAAAAACTACTCGCCTCTAAACATTTTTGTATAACTTTAGCACAAATAAATGTAAATTTTGATTCATATGTTGTTTTATTCAGACCTTGTGTAAATTAAAATAAGCAAATTTGCCCGTTTTTACACAGAAAATTGGTTAATTTCTAAATTTCATTATCCAGGTCACAAAAGCAAAGTTTGAAGGGAATAATGGTCATTTTCTGTACTTTTACAACATAAGTAAAGAAAAAATGACACATATTATCCAGAAACAAAATTTGTGTTAATTAGTGTTACAGACTTTATTAAACCATGGCTGTGTAACATTAACCTTCGTTTTGTATGCAGTCAGCGTATGTGACAGATATTTGATTTACACCAGTAAAGGTAGACCCGTGTCGAGTTCGTGATAAATTGAGAAAATTACATCCACTTCATGTGGAATGACACACGTCAACAGGTTAACATACACTTGTAATATTGTTAAGGAAAGAGAGTTTGTGCAAATACATGGTTTATAGCCTTGTATAAACTCTGGACCATTAAGAACTCAACACACTGTTAACGCGCAAAGAAGTTAGCGCTTTGCAGTCACAGAGTCTGATCACACTGCCACAGTTGCCAGGAAACTGCACAAATATAGTTTGAAGAGGAATAATTACACTCATTTTGCGAGTCAGAAACAAAACACCCAAAGAGAAGCCTTATATTATAAATACTACCCCAAATAATGTGAGTTCGTAGCACAAAGTCCAAGAAATTTCTACGCCCAAAGTAGATATTTCTCAAACTCTTTGCACTTTACAAAATAAAATTTTCACATTATAAGGCCTTGGCATGGCCAGTGGGTTAAAGCACTCGACTCGTAATCTGAGGGTCGCAGGTTCGAATCCCGTCCCTAAACATGCTCGTCCTTTCAACCGTGGGGACGTTATTATGTGACGATCAATCCCACTATTCGTTGGTAAAAGAGTTGCCCAAGTGTTGGCAATGGGTGGTGATAACTAGCTGCCTACTCTCTAGTTTTATACTTCTAAATTAGGGACGGCTAGCACATGTAGCCCTCGAGTAGCTTTGGGCGACATTAAAAAGCAAACAAACTAAACCAACATTTCAAGTGACTCCCCCTTCTGGCTAAATTATATTATATTAAAAGGGCAAATAGCAAATAACAAGTATATCTTTTTAAACATTACTGGTGCGTTTTAATCGATCACTTTACACCTCAAACAAATTTCTGTAAAATTTAGTTATTATATGTATAAATTAAAATTAGTAATACATCATTATTAGGTCTTTTTGTCACTTGGCCTACAGAGGTTTTCAATATAACAGTAATATTCAAAACACATTATGTTCGCCATATCAATTGTTTACGTACTGTTCTTTTTGTGTCTCACCTGGCTTGTTGAGCAGTGGACTAAACAAGAAGGAATGCGGTCTTAAAACATATAACAGAATATCACTAGTATGGTTAACTATGATCGTGTCTCGCCAGGTTCTAAAAGTTCTTCACACCGTATAATGCAGTTAGTGTTAACATTATGTGCACCGAGCGGGTGTAACGCAGCATAGGTTGTGAACTGCTTTTTTTTTTAGAGTCCTAGCATGACAACTGACATCTGGGATCGTTTGTATACATTAGTTGTGCGTATTATAATGAAAATAACGTACAGAACATGTTTACCGAATTAGCGTTGTTTGTTTTTGGTTTTGAATTTCGCGCAAAGCTACTCGAGGGCTATCTGCGCTAGCCGTCTCTAATGTTGCAGTCTAACACTAGAGGGAAGGCAGTTATTCACCACCACCCACCGCCAACTCTTTAACTACTCTTTTACTAACGAATAATGGATTTGATCGTCACATCATAACGCCCGCACGGCTGAAAGGGCGGGCATATTTGGCGCAACGGGGATTCGAATCCGCAACCCTCAGATGAGTAAAGTGGATGTGTTTTTATTTGTTTCTTGCATTATCACACGAGGTAACAGAATTATCTCCACTAGCCGCCCCTAATTTTGAAGTGATAGAGTAGGAAAAGGTTGGCTAATCGACACCACCCACCGCCAACAGATGGGCTACTTTTGTTTGACCGAATAGTGACATTTCATTCTTATTCCGTGATACGTCTACAACACCCCTAGCGGAGAGTGATTTCTTTGTGACAGCTGGACTCTAACCATAATACTTCAGTTTCGTATTCTGGTGTACAGTTGGCCCAAGAATAAAGATAATTATTCAGTGATGTCGAGAAACCCACTTGTTGAGAATTTTATATGCAAAGACGGCTCGTTTTGGGTTCAGAAAATATTTTAAATAGAAGAGCGAACAACGTTTCGACCTTCTTCGGTCATCGTCAGGTTCACAAAGAAAGAGGTAACTGACCGGAAGCTGACCACATGTTTGGAAGGGGTTGTATAACTGAGTGTCGCAATGTAGAGGGCGCGGTTGGATGTTTGAATATATAATAATATATAATATTAATATAGGTATAATGGCGTTCCTTTATATTGGTTTATTTTGGGTTTAAGTTGTTGTATAAGTAAGGCTTCTTTAATTTTTCGTTTGTTTATGTTTGTTTCTTTATTTAGTATTTTAGTGTTTTATATGGTTATGTTGTGTCCATTTGACTTGCAGTGTTCGAAAACGTGTGAAGGTGACTTTTTATGTTCTTTGAATCTGGTTTCCATTTTTCTACTTGTTTCTCCAATATAGAAGTCGTAGAAGTTATCACATTGTATTTTATAAATAATGTTGGTGTGGTGTTTGTCAGTGTAGTTCTTACATAGTATAGACCTCAGTTTTGTGCCTGGTTTTTGAATAAATTTGGTATTAACTGGAATGTTATATTTTGTTACTAGTTTTTGCCAAATGTTGGTTATTTGTCTGCTGATGTCAGGAATATATGGTATACAGCAGTATATGGTTTCGTGATTTTTTGATTCGTGAGATATATTTAATTTTGTTGGTTGATTTTGCTTTCTGTCTAGGTGTGTGCATATAATGTTTTCTACGGTTTGTGGAGGAAACTTATTGATGTTGATGAAGTATTGTTTTATTTTGTCTAATTCATCGTTAATTTTATCTGGTGAGCATAGTTTTATGGCTGTGTTTATCTGGCTTCTTAGTATGTTGAGTTTTTGTTTTGTTTCACGTGCTGAGTTCCAAGGAATGTATAGTCCAGTGTGGGTGATTTTTCGGTGGATTTCTGTTTTGAATTGTGTGTCGGTTCTTATAATTTTGAGGTTAAGAAATGATATTTGATTGCTTTCTTCCTGTTCACATGTGAAGTTAATGTTGGGATGTATAGAGTTAATGTGATTGAAAAAATTAAGTATGCGTTCTGTAGATGTGAATCCCGCAACCGTGTCATCTACATATCTGTACCAGTATAGTGGTGGATGTAATGCTGTATTAATTGCTTGTGTTTCAATTTGTGTCATAAAAATATTGGCTAGAACTGGTGATACTGGGTTGCCCATGCTCAGGCCATTTGTTTGTATATAGTTTTGGTTGTTGAACATGAAGTTTGTCTTTATTGTGGTGAATTCTATGAGGATTGCTAACTGGTTGCTGGGAATGTCTATAGTTGGGTTATGGTCTCGAATATAGAGTTCTAAGGTTATCTTGCAGGCTTCTGTTGTTGGAACTTCTGTAAAGAGGGATATAACATCAAAACTGGCCATTAAGGCTTTATGATTAAGTTGATTAAAGTTAGACTTGAAATTAAAAGAGTCTTTGATGAATGAGCTGGCTGATGTTACATATTTGGAGAAACCTTAGCCGTCCCTAATTTAGCAGTGTGAAACTAGAGAAAAGGCAGCTAGTCATCACCACCCACCGCCAACTCTTGGGCTACTCTTTTGCTAAAAAATAGTGGGTTTGACCGTCACATTATAACGTTCCTACGGCTTATGAGGCGGGCATGTTTGGTGCAACGGGGATTCGAACCCACGTCTCTTAGATTACATGTCGAGTGTCTTAACCCCCTGACTATCCCGAGGCGTTATAATTTAAGAATATTCTTTTATAAAAACCAAAGGGTTTGTGAAATTTTGGCGTAAAAATGTCTTGGACTTCTGCGCTACGAACCCAAATTATTTGAGGCAGCAATTACAAAATATAGTATGTCTTTGGGTGTTTTGTTTTTGACCTGCAAAATGAATGCACGTATTCCTTTTCAAAGGCCGGCATAGCCAGGTAGGTTAAGGCGTTCGACTCGTAAGCTGAAGGTCACGGGTTTGAATCCCCCTCAAACCAAACATGCTAACCCTTTCAGCCGTGGGGGTGTATAATGTGACGGTCAATCCCACTATTCGTTGGTAAAAGAGTAGCCCAAGAATTGGCGGTGGGTGATGACGACTAGCTGCCTTCTCTCTAGTCTTACCATGCTAAATTAGGGACGGCTAGCGCAGATAGCCCTCGAGTAGCTTTGTGCGAAATTAAAAAGAACAAACCCTCTTCAAACTGCATTTGTATACATTCGTTGCAATTGTGGCAATGTGATCACAAAGCGCCGACTTCTTTGCATCTTAAAAATGTGTTGAGTTCTTAATGGTTCAGAGTTTATACAAGTCTATCAAGGCTAAAACCATGTATTTACGTACTCTCTTTTATTAACAGTATTTCAAGTGTACGTTAACTAGTTGGCACGTGCTCATTCCGCGTGAAGTGAATGTAATTTTCTCAATTTACCACTAACTTCACACAAGGCTACCTTCACTGGCGTAAATCTAATATCTGTCACATACGCTGACTGCATATAAAATGAAGGCTACTAGTATACAGCCATGGTTCGATAAAGTCAGTTTCCATTTCTAAGCTAGATAATGAATGACGTTGATAGTGCGTCTGGTGGGGAAGGCAGGAGAGAATCCCCCACGTTGGGTAATGAAGAAAGTGAAACAGAATGTGACATATACAACAACGACGTGCAACGTTTCGTTGTTATGAAGTATTTGTTTCACAGAAACTGTAATATTCATCGAAAAATCCGTAACACGAAACACTCGCCAAATGTGTCAGATATTGATAGCACTTTATATAACTTTGTAGAATGGACGGCAACTGCCAGTTATGGAGACACAAGTGTAAAGGACGACGTATCAAAAGTCTTCCGCCTTTCGTTTCTCATGTCAGTGTGTGTACTATTTATTTTAGACTTAACAGTAATTTCGGTTTTATAGATCTTAGGGAGACCCCTAAGGCAAACCAGATCATTGTGTGTATAGGTGTTATCGGTCTTTCACAGTGTCTTGGTGGATTGTGGAGAACGTGTTACGATTTGTTGGATTATCACTGTTCCTGATTGGAGGAGAGATTTCCTGCAGATTCAATCAATGGCAGCCAAGGTTATTCATTTCTATTCCGAAATCTATGGGCCCGGCATGACCTAGCGCGTTAAGGCGTGCGCGTTGTAAACTGAGGGTCGCGGGTTCGCGCCCGAGTCGCGCCAAACATGCTCCCCCTCCCAGCCGTAGGGGCGTTATAATGTGACGGTCAATCCCACTATTCCTTGGTAAAAGAGTAGCCCAAGAGTTGGCGGTGGGTGGTGATGACTAGCTGCCTTCCCTCTAGTCTTACACTGTTAAATTAGGGACGGCTAGCACAGATAGCCCACGAGTAGCTCTGTGCGAAATTCCAAAACAAACAAACAAACCGAAATCTATGTTAAGTGAAGATTTAATAGCGTTAATATGAAATGATTCTTTGAATTTTCTTGTCTTCCAGAATTTGTGTGTCGATTAATTTAGTTTTCTCACAGTTCATTCTGTCTCCACCTGACTTCACGTGCTCTACAATGGCTGAATGTTGTGTTTTCATGAATCTTGTGCTGTATTTATATTCTTTTATTTTTGTCACAAGTTTTCTTCCCGTTTCTCCAATGTGTGTATCGTTGTAGGAACACGAAATTTCATAGACGACGTTTTTGAGATTATCTTTGGTACGTCGCTGTTTGTTTTGTACCAGAATGAGGTATTGTAGGATTACCACCAGACTTCTATGTTGAATTTCATGGCTATGTGTTTGAGGTTTTCACTGAAATGTTCCAGGTACGTGGTGGTGGTGATGGTGACTTCCTGTTCTTTTCTTTCTGTCGTGGTCTTCAAGGAGGTTTTGATGAAGAAGGAAGTGTAACCATTCTGTTTAAAACTCTTTGTGATATTTTGGTGTTTTGATTCAACAGATGTCTTATAGGAACTGTTTTCTGCTCTCTTGTTTAGGCATTGGATTATACAACGTCTTTTTAAGGTTGGACGACAGGACTTAAAGTGTGGGTATCTGACCGTATGGGTGATTTGTCTTACACGTTTGCTGATGAATGTGTCAAGAAACTGGAACTCTCTCCAATCAGAAACAGTGTTTGTGTTTCTGTTTTTCTTATAGCAAAGCCACATGAGGCTATCTGCTGAGCTCACCGAGGGGAATCGAACCCCCAGAAACAGTGATAATCCAACCAATCATAAAACGCTCTCCACAACCAACTAGGACAGTATAAAAGGCCGATAACACATATTGATCTGCAGACGAAAGGCGGAAGACTTTTGTCCTCGACACTTTTGTCTCCACAACTGACATTTGCCGTCCATGCTATAAAGTTTTATCAAGTGTTATCATGTCTTCTAACAATCTATTAAAGAATACGATAACACTTCTTTTAAATAAAAGTAGTTAAATATATCTATGTTACTGGCTAGGATTACAAATTAAATTGTAATTGTGTTTTTGAACGACTATAGCTCTTCACGAGCCACTGGTCACGAGATGTTAAATTGTCATCATTTTCTCTCAATCTTTTGCCTCCAGTGGCTCAGCAGTAAGTCTGACCTCTTGTAACACCAAATATCCATTCCACAGAATAACTATTGTGTAGCTTTATGGTTAACATCATGCCAAGCCTTGTTACGTTTTTTTTGTATGTTTTATGCAGACTAAACGGAACAGAAAGACACAGATAACAGCTTGTATAATTTATTACAACAAACTATTATATATATAACAGATATAACATAAATTATATAATAACAATAACACATATTAAGTTTAAACCTTCAAAATTAATTACAACACAAAATGGTACTGGCCCGTATCTAATAATATGATCTAGAATGAAAGTCGAAAAGTCCAGATTAGAAATCCAAAATTCCAGTCTAGGTTGTGAATTTGGTCCCACGAAGAAATACCGAGGTTTGAATGACGAAGTTCTTTTTACGGTGTTTCTTGATGAACGTCTCAAACTTGCCGCCTTCCAATTTTCCCAGTCTCCTCTAAATAGTCCGTACGTGACGACTCTCAGCACAACCAGTAATTCGAATGAATCGCAAAGATTGACGAGACAAAATCACAGCTTCTGTAGATCTAGCTTCAGTCACAAATCCAAGTTGAATAAAATCACAGCAAACACTTAAACTTTCTCAAACGAATGACTGACTCTTCTTTTCTTCGAATAAAAACTAATGACTCTTCCCCTTCTCGTGCGTCTCCGTCTATTTATATTTTAGTAGGCCTAGACTTCTCAAACCATTGCGTAACTTCCACAGAGCTCCAGAGCAATACGCGCATGTCCATTCTTGCACGAGACTTAACGTCTAGACACTAGGCCGCCATACATTTCCGTTTATAGTCATATATTTGATCCACCTAATTCTAGAAATTTCTAAATGTTATTTTAAATGAATAACAACATATAGTTTAATTGGTTTAAACTTTGAAACAATAATATCAATATGGAAATATAAATAATAGAAATGAAAATTTAAACACAACACGACATGTTGTCGTTTACAAAACATTTACATGACATTTACATAACATCCTTCAGCCAAATTCTTTCTAAGATCTCTAAAGAACGTCATTATTCATCACACACATCAGTTTAACTGTACAACTTTCTTGGCTTTGTGAAACGGACCGACAGGCATCAATGGTCTTCATACACAACAAGTCACCAAATGTTGTTCTGAAACCTGTTTTAACTTATTGTTTTATTCTCTCATCAAACTCACTATTACAGATATCAGTTCAGATGGTTTAAATAAACTTGAAATGGTGTTATGCTAAACTTTATAAAGCTTTCACGAACGTAAAGTCGTAAGATAAAAGTATAGTTAAGCCTAATATCAGATGTGACTTATTCAAATAAACATCGTTGAATCTTCTCCAGATGATACTTCTGGTTAGTAGAATCATTCTAAAAACCTTAAACCAACTAACAACATTCATACTGAGCTCAACGATCACTGACAAGCACACCTGTCTCATGACGTCATCGTATGCGAGTTTATATATTTTATTAATTAATACACTGTTAACAACGCCAGGTTTAGGTGACGTCACCTTTCAAAAGTAGGTTAAAAAATAATACTAAATAGCCATATTTTGTTAACAGGTGGGCGTGAGTGTCGAACATCAAACAAAATCATGTTTTCAATTACATCAATTTAAAGAACATTTCTTACCCCAGAAACCGAAATCTGATCGATAGATAAACAATGAGAACGAAAATTCATTGTTACTGAAGTCTAAATAATGTACGTACACCAGATTACACTAGAACTGTTTATTACTGAAATCTAAATAAACTGTGTATACAAGATTGTACTTGAACTGTTTTTTACTGAAATCTAAATAAACTGTGTATTCAAGACTACACTAGAACTGTTTATTACTGAAATCTAAATAAACTGTGTATTCAAGATTATACTTAAACTGTTTATTACTGAAATCTAAATAAACTGTGTATACAAGATTATACTAGAACTGTTTATTACTGCGATCTAAATAAACTGTGCATACAAGATTACACTAGAACTGTTTATTACTGCGATCTAAATAAACTGTGCATACAAGATTACACTAGAACTGTTTATTACTGAAATCCAAATAAACTGTGTGTACAAGACTATGCTAGAACTGTTTATTATATATATTGTATATTATATATTATATTATGTTTATATATAATATAAATATTGTATCTATTAAAGATTGTTCTGTAACTTAATAAAGCAAATTCTCTTTCTTTCTTGTCAGATTAAGTTCATTCTAGCTCACCCATGTGTTTCATCCTTTAATTGTTTTCATTGAGTGGTTATCTCGCTGTTGAGAATCTTAGCATCCAATATACCGAGTTAATTATAGAAAGTGTATCATGGTACTTAAGTAACAATGCAGATACTTTATTGTATGGCATGAGTTTATTCACAGTTTGTAGATTTCTAAAATTCGGGTGTATTGGTTTCATATGTTTTCTTTAAGTGTGTTGGACAAGTGTGGTTAATTAGCTTGTTTTGATTGAAGAGATACAAAAGTAAAACAATGCGTGTCAATCATAACAGCTGTCGTTAGTTTTCGAGGTTTATACAAAATTAATTTATTGTTTTATATTTATTCTAGATTAATATGAAACAGATGGAGAAATGGTTAATTACACGTAAGATCGCAGACGCTCCTTTTACAGGTCAAGAAACGTAGAAAACAAGTAATTCTGGACTAATTCTTTTTTGAGGAGAATTGTTTGTATTCCATCATTTCCTGGCGGTTTGTTTTCTGAATTCTAGATTGTTTGTTTGAGTTCAGTTAGTGTGATTTTTTTTTTGGTGAGCAGTAAAGTATTATCGTCATAAATAATATTGTTTGTTATTTGTTAAATGGTTGTTTACTTTATTGTAGAAATAGTTGTTTATGTCTGGGTCATTGTGTGTTTTAAACGTGTTTTGTAGTTGATGTCTCAAGGCTTCTGCTTTTCTTTGTTGGCGCTTCGCTAAGGTGTTATGATGCTCCACTGTTGGGTATTTTCTTACAGTGACTCTATTGGTAAATCTTCTGAGATGCAACCAAAATTTCCAAGGTCAGTTTGTTCATTAAGTGGAATTGACAGTCACATAATAATGCCCCTAAGGCTGAAAGGGTGAGCATATCATTTGTGACGGGGATTCGAACCCTCAACCCTCGGATTACGAGCCGACCTCTTTAAGTTTACCTGGCCATGCCGGGCCTACTTATGTGACCTACACGCTTGTATGCATAAGATACGTGTACCTTCACAAGGTGGTCCACACGAAACAGGTTTTCACTCACAATGTAATCAAGAAACAGTTATTTTTCTCTCGCTTTTCCTCATCATAGATTTATGTAAAATACATTTTGATTAGCATTTTCGCAGAATGTCAGGTTACGTTACGTAGATTATATGTCAGTCTACAGTGGGGGCCGAGCGCCAAGTGAAGCGCGCCAAGTAATTTGTAATTCGTACCAAACTTCTTAAAATGTCGGAACTGGAAGTAATTTGGATTAAGTAACTTCCAGATATTTAATTTCCGACATAGTTACGCTTTTCTTCATTTCAATTGAATATATTTTCTGTTTTATGTTCAGACAAAATTGTTGTTGTTTTATTAATCAGTAAATAATTTGTATTTTACTGATCGATTTTTGAAAAAAAAACATTACTTGCCTGTTAAATGTGTTTGACAACAGTTCTATTGAAATGGAACAATTTTGCGCAAAGCTACTCGAGGCCTATCTGCGATAGCCGTCCCTTATTTAGCAGTGTAAGACAAAAGAGAAGGCAGCTAGTTATCACCATCCACCTCAAACTCTTGTGCTACCCTTTAACCAACGAATAGTAGGATTCACTGACACATTATAACGCCCCCACGGCTGGGAGGGCGAGCATGTTTCGTGCGACCGGGATTCGAATCGTTGTTAATCTATCAACTAAAAGTACAAGGTAATGTATAGATAACAAAACTGGAAAAATATTTGTTGAAATCTTAATTTAGAGTCTCTGTTCTTCAGAGAAGTTTGTTTTTGTTGGTGATATAACAGAAAATAGTTTCATTTAGAAAATGCTTTAAGATTGAAGAGATGCTTTTGGTTTCAAAATAAAATTTATGCACTTGGCTCTATGCTGGGTGAGTCTGTACTGTTACAGCTTTACTTTAGGCTTAGTACACAAACTCTTACTACACTTATAAGGCTTTACGACTATTCTATCTGTATAAATGCAATCTGGATTTTACGATTCCTCGTGGTTTGAGAAGTCGAGCGTGACGTGACGTGACACACTTTGACAGCTGCATTGGTCCAGACGAAACGCTTAACAGGCAAGGTAAAATATATTTTTCTGAAGGTTGTATTTTTTACTTTCCAACTTTTATATTTTACGAAGCAGTCGTAAATTTCAACATTTACCGTAAAAGGTTTACTATAAAGTCACCGTTCATGGACATAGTTTTATTTGTTTGCGAAAAGTTTTTTGAAACATGATAATACTATCATAAATAGAGAAAGAGATTATAACCATGTTTCAACAATAATAAAACATCATGTGGGGGACCTGGGGAAGTAATCCTTCCATTTCTTTCTTCTTTCAGTACTGGTGATTAGCTGTACTCTTATATGGTGAGAATCACATAAAACAAGGTCCTGACGTCACTGATATGATTTCAATATTCTTATCCATTCGTGTTTGACGTCCATCATTTACACTGGTATACCTCGAGATTTATTTAGTATGTTAAAGACCCGAATATTGTAAACAGTCTCACATACTTCACTGTTTATTCACTTTCTAGAATATCCTAAATGTATTGATATACATAACCCTTTGTAATACCAGTTTGTTTGTTTGTTTTTGAATTTCGCGCAAAGCTACTCGAGGGCTATCTGTGCTAGCCGTTCCTAATTTAGCAGTGTAAGACAAGAGGGAAGGCAGCTAGTCATCACCACCCATTGCCAACACTTGGGCTACTCTTTTACCAACGAATAGTGGGATTGATCGTCACATAATAACGTCCCCACGGTTGAAAGGACGAGCATGTTTGGGGACGGGATTCGAACCTGCGACCCTCAGATTTCGAGTCGAATGCCTTAACCATGTATTAAGAAAGAAACCTGAAATTAACAAAACGGTTTCAGAAAAATTTCAACATAAAATCGATCATTTAGTTAGATGAGCTGAAACTGTAATAAATATCTAACAAAAAATGAGCTAACGGCGTTCGTCTTCTTTATCTAAAAAGTGTTTTCAATACGATCCGGCACTTAGGTCTAAGGTCCCGGATGTCACGCAACATCCGAGGTAACACAAAATGCCGGGTTAATTAATTTTAAGGGCACCCACGTAAAGTATTTAACTCCCAAAACAGGTGTTCCTCACAGATGGATTGTTATCTCCTTACATACCCTTTATGGTGTATTTAAGAGACATACCATTAAATTGTCTGAACTTCTTTTGTATCTAACAATTGGCAGATGATGTAGCAATTGGCAAGATTTCCTGTCCACTCTCCATATCGGCCGCTAACCAACGACCAATTTCTAAAGGAAACAGCAGAATTCTGCCAAAAAAAGGAATCTAAGCTCATGAACCAAAAACACATTTTTTTGTACTTGCAGAAGTAAATAAACTCCTTTACAACAACCCAAGACTTTCGTTTAGCAGACATCTCTTCCATGGTGCTGCATCAGGGAAACGTTAGGCCTCACAAATGATTAAAAACTAACTTGTCAAGGATATTTAAATGAAATCACAAATAAAATCTGCAGACGAGTCAACCAGATTCGAAGTTTGTCTGGAAATAACACAGAAACAATAACATGCGAAAAATATACAACAATAGATACGGCCAATAACAGAGTACACCTGTCCAACATGTGTCAACATGTATCAATATGATGCCAAATAATAAAAAACAAAACTTCAAAAATTACAAAATTCAGAAGCTACAAGTGCATACAAAGTTTCACATTCAACAAATCCTGCCTCTTACATATCTATGCCAGTTTCCATCACCTCATGACACCCTTCTGAACAGATCTTACACAGAAAGACCGACCTGCATTTCTTCATTGTTTTCTGAATTTCGCGCAAAGCTACACGAGGACTATCTGCACTAACCATCCCTAATTTAGAAGTGCCAGTCATCTTCAGGTTTGCCTCCCGCTAGTACAGCGATAAGTCTCTGGATTTACAACGCTAAAATCAGTGGTTCAATTCCCCTCGGTGGGCTTAACAGATAACCCGATGTGGCTTTGCCATTAGAAAAACACACACACATCTTCCAGTTAACCAATTATTCCTTTACAATAACTCTCCACAGCGGTATGTCTGTGGACTTAAAACGCTAAAATTCGGGTTTCGATAATTGCAAACAAAAAACTTTCACTATAAAATCCTCAATTTTCAGAGGTGGTTTTCCGTAAATACAAATACACACTTGTCCCAACATGACACAGATATTTATATATGTAAATAAAAAATCACACTTTTACCAACGAATAGTGGGATTGACAGTTACCTTATAATGCCCTAATGGCTGAAAAGACGAGCATTTTTTGGTGTGACTGGGATTTGAAGCCGCAACTCTCGGATTACGAGTCGAACGCCTTAAAAAAACTTAGCCATGCCGGGCCGTCGTCATACATTTATCACAAGACGAATTATTAGGTAAGAATACATATAGTTTTCAACTCATTCCATCGCTTTAACTACTATTGGGTTTTGATTTTTGGTCCAGCCAATGGTATTTCAAAGTTTCACTTGTCCAGTGAGTGGTAGGTGTAGACGAAATTCGGTGAAAGTTGTTTCGGATGAACGATCTCTGTATACAAAAATATACTTTTTAAAAAAAAAGGAAAAAAAACGGGGTCGACAGTTAGTGGGAAAATATTATAATAAAAAATAATGTATTCATATTATAGAGATAATTTGATATCAGTGTTGTCTCTGTATTTTAACATTATCGCATCAAACATTTGTAGATAGAGTTTATGAAACGAGATCCGAAGAATAAATATCCCCAAAAATATCCTAGGAACCTTGGAATCAGCCAGTGTAGCGCTTTAACTGAATACAGCGTGTTCAACCTATCAGCTTCAGTATCTCATTATTGACAAAGTAGGCTTAAGCTGTTTCAATTGGATGTCTGAGTGACATCTGATAACTTGTACTTCAACTTTATGTGACCATGAAAGTAAAAAAAAAATCTACCAAAAAACATCGAGTGTCTTTTTCTGGTCTTCAGAAAAATTTGTCATTCAAACCAATGCTCAATGACGTGAAATTTTAATATAAAAAACTGGGTACAGTACACACAGAATACTTTAACTCAGCGAATGGTGAAGTCTGTTTGTTCGGTAACTCGACACTAAATATTACTGAATTGGTACTTTGTGGATTGTTATTTGAGCTTCACGCAAGAGGGGGCTGTGAATAAAAATGCTGCTTTCTAGCTGACCAGAAGAAGTAGGAATATGTGTTAAAATAACCTGTTAATGAAACTAAAAAAACTTATCCATATATCCATAAAGATTAATTGGGTAAAACGAAACCATTTCGAAACATTAGGATTAGAAATAAACCTTTCCAGATTTCAAATTTCTGGTGCAAGATAAATGAGTATCCTCTGGTGGCTTTGCCCCCCCCCCCCGATAGTACAGTGGTATGTCTTCGGATAAACAACGCTAAAATCAGGAATTCGATTCTCCTCCGTGGGCTCAGCAGATAGCCCGACGTGGCTTTGCATTAGGAAAACACCAAACATGTACTGGTGTCTTAGCGATGACCTTGAGGGTTTATTAACTCTAGAAATAGATGTTCGATATCCGCCCTGAGGACAGCACAGATAATCCATCGTGTAAAAAGTATAGCTTAGCGCTTAAACACAGAGAAACTTCAGTGTTGTCTCGGCATGGTATACTCAACAAATTAAAGGGATTAGTAAAATCTTTATATGCTTTTCAGCAGGACAGTAACATAACTGAAGTAAACTCGTTAGATATGTGTATCAAAGATGTAAAGAATGGGATATTACGTGACTGAACAATCAGAAATGTGAACAACAACTTTATGATGGCTTCAAAAATCGCAAGACAAATGCTCGTTGGCTCGGCCTAGCCAGATGAAAGGCGCTCGTCTCATTATCCTAGAATCACGGGTTTGAATCCCCGGCACACCAAAGATGCTCATCCTTTCAGTCAAAGGGGACGTTCTAATGTGATGGTCAATCTCCCTATTCGTCGGTAAAAAGATTAGCCCAGGAATTGGCTGTGGGTGGTGCTGACTAACTGCCTTTCCTTTAGACTTGTGCTGCTAAATTAGGGACGGTCAACACAAGTAGCCCCCGAGAAGTCTGCGTGAAATTCAAAAACAAACAAACGCTCTTTCATACCATTATATATTCTCTTCTAACTAGCCCCTTAGTGGCTCAGCAGTATGTCTGCGGGCTTACAACACTAAAATCCGGGTTTCGATACCCTTGATGGGCAGAGCACAGATAGCCTATTGTGTAGCTTTTTGCTTAATTCAAAACAACAACCCTTCTAACTGTAATCTAGAAAATAAATAATTATATTTACGCAATAATCTTAATTTTGAAAAGAAAAACATCAAAATAATTTTATGTTTTCATAACGTTGACTACAACAAATCGCCATCATTTAAATTGGATAATAAATTTAAAATGTTATCATTTCATAATAAATCGGGTAAGTCTTCCGATTTCCAACCTTAAAATTAGCGGTTCGATTCCCCTCGGTGGACGCAGCAGATAGCCCGATGTTATAGCTTTGTTATAAGAAAACACACAATGATAATTCGGCTACATTCTCCGTTGTTTGGTTTTCTCATTATAAAGAAGTTGTATCTTAAAACACGTTAAACCATAATCCTTGTATGTTTACATTTTCCCCACAGAATTTTTTTTTTTTCAGTCACTTCGGCAGTGCTGGAAATCATCATGGAGGTAAACACGTGATACAGATACGCGAGCCAATCAACGAAAGTGAGGAACAGATTGTGAATTTATTAATGGTACAAAGACTTATAAAAAAAAATAAGGAGTGTTAAAACATGGTGGTTTTACAAATTGTTCAATTACTACACTCAGTTTTAATGTTGTCAAACACCTTATATGTTTGTTTTGTTTCCTTTTGCATTTCGCGCAAAGCTACACGAGGGCTATCTGCGCTATCCATTTCTAATTTAGCAGTGTAAGACTAGAGAGAAGGCAGCTGGTCATCACCATCCACCGCCAACTCTTGGGCTACACTTTCACCCACGAATAGTGGGATTGACCGACACATTATAACGCCCCCACGGCGGAAAGGGCGAGCATGTTTGCTACGACTAGGATTCGAACCCGGGACCCTCGGATTACGAGTCACACGCCTTAACCCACCTGGTCATGCCGGGACCAAATAGCTTAAAAATGTACGATTGTGGAATATTTTTTTATAACTGTTTTATATCATTCTCACAGTTTAGCCATTTTGTGTGGTTGCATCGTGATCTTATCAGCTTTTACAGACACCCACTTATCCTTCAGAATGTTCATATTTAGATGTTGTGCAAGTCGAGGATTGGTGGATCATTCTTCTTTCATGTTTTGGGCTCTTGTCTTATTGGATGGTAAGTATCTGTTTTATATGTGGTAATGGCATGATGGATGAAATCCTCCTGTGTTTATCAGTATTCAAGGTAGCGCAGATTATCTGAAATAAAGTTTCAAATATGTACTAATCTCTCATCTTGCTCCATTATAGATAATATATGTACAGTCTTAGCGATTTGTAAAGCCGATGGTAAGACTTGTGTCCATTGTTTACCATGAGAAAAATAAGAGAGGACTGTCTTTTCCAAAGGAGGTGGCGCAGTACATGTTTAGGCAGTTATTCATTATGATGAAAACAAAAGAGCTATTCATATCCTCCAGGAAAACGTTCCATAAAGTGGTAAATTTTGGTATTATTGTTGTGACCACGATGACAATCCCACTACTCACTGGGCACATATTGTACAAAAGGACAATGTAAGATTGCAATGGCCAGCAAATTCTCCAGACTGTATTCTCGTTGAGAACTATTCAGCAAAACTGAGATGGAAAAATGCAAACCTTTATATTGAAGCCTTCTATAGACAAACAGCGATGTAATTTACCGTGTTAGTAGAGCATGCAGATTATTACAAAACGTCTAGAAAGGATAAGATATAGATATGAATAAGTGGAACATTCAGCAGATTACATAAGATCACATATTTCAATATTGGGTGTATTAAACTTCGTAACAAAATATGTGTTACTATCACAAGTGTTCCTCTTTGACATTTCTTGAATATCTTACTTGAATTGTTGAAACTTTATTAGTTATATCTAACAATTGTTTTCTTATCTTACAAATATTGTACCAACACAGAAGCTGCTTACGTGGGAAAAATCCTGGGTTAGAAACCGCTGTCTGTGCATTTAGAGCTTTGATTGGAAGGTGCGGATGGGATGAGAACCCACCGATTGGAAGGTATAGATGGGTAGAGAACTCGGCGATTGGAAAGTGCGGATGGGATGAGAACCCACCGATTGGAAGGTATAGATGGGTAGAGAACTCGGCGATTGGAAGGTGCGGATGGGTAGAGAACCCACCGATTGGAAGGTATGGATGGGTGGAGAACTTGGCGATTGGAAGGTACAAATGGGTAGAAAACTGAGTGATTGGAAGATGCAGACGGGTAGAGAACCTAGCGATTGGAAGGTGCTGATGGGTAGAGAACCTAGCGATTGGAAGGTGCTGATGGGTAGAGAACTCAGCGACTGGAAAGTACGGATGGGTAGAGAACTCAGTGATTGGAAGGTAGGTATGGGTAGACAACTCGACGATTGGAAGGTACAGATGGGCAGAGAACTCAGTGATTGGAACGTGCAGATGGGTAGAGAACTCGGCGATTGTTCGGTACGAGAGGGTAGAGTGTGTGTTTTTTTATAACAGAGCTACATCAATCTATCTGCGGAGTCCACAGCACCTAATCGAACCCATGATTTTAGCTTTGTAAATCCGTAGACCCACCGCTGTACTAGTGACAAAGTAGGAACCGGAAGTTGTTTTACTGACAAATATAGTTGTAATCTGTACGATATGACGTCATCATTCTATAGATATAAACATATAAAACTTGTCGACTGTACAACCTAATACTAAATTTTGTTTTTCTCAACAATGGTGACCCGTTTATGAAGAAAGTATTCATAAAGAGCCTTCCATCTTTTTCACTGGAAACTTTTTAAACTTTAAGTGTATATTAAAATTTATTTGTGTTAAGAAGGAACATTGGGTGTAACCATTTTGTTGGCAAACATCACAAACCCGATACATATCAATATTCAGCTAACATTTTACTTCACATTAAAATTTCCGGCTATTTAAAATTGTGGTCCGTAAACATAAATAACATCAGAAATCGTAGGCTCGTATGAGATAAATTATAATGCTTAACATATGCTGAATTAGCTGAGATTGTTATTGTCAGACACATTCAATATAGTAACACACATTGCTTGTAAAGAATGAACATAAAGCTCAACTTAACTCAGTACATTCCATATACCAAGCAAACCGTAGTTTCTCTATCTTTCAGTGAGTTGTTTGTCGTATTTATCTTGTTATTATGGTAAACACCAACCTGACTGACTACTGTAAAAAATCAATAAAAAAAATCGCATAAAGGTTTAAATAAACTGATCCATTAGAATAAAACCATTTCTGATAAGGCTTGGCATGGCCGAGCGCGTTAAGGCGTGCACTCGTAATCCGAGGGTCGCGGGTTCGCGCCCGCGTCGCGCTAAACATGCTCGCCCTCCCAGCCGTGGGGGTGTATAATGTGACGGTCAATCCCACTATTCGTTGGTAAAAGAGTAGCCCAATAGTTGGCGGTGGGTGGTGATGACTAGCTGCCTTCCCTCTAGTCTTACACTGCAAAATTAGGGACGGCTAGCAGAGATAGCCCTCGAGTAGCTTTGTGCGAAATTCCAAAACAAACAAACAAACAAACAATTTCTGATAAGCGCGTTACTTAAAACCTGAACTCGGAAAGCCAACCACTGGAATTTGAAACCTTGCTGGTTAAACTGAACCAAGTCGTTCTATTTCTGTCCTAACTACTAGTTTCTTTAGCATTACATTAGAAGAAGTAGACAGCTAACACACGTACCACTTTCTGCGTGTAGTTTGTTATTTAACGAGTTCGAGTTCACGAAAAGTGTTTTGTTATTTCGCGCTGTGGTGTGTCAAAAGAATGTCTTGTTTCATTGTAGAAATACCACCATTCGCTGTACAGTAATTATTGTGTGATGGTCTAGTTGTGGTTTTATGTGTGTACAAAGTCAGCATGAAAACACTCGATAAATCTCAGTTATTGTTTCCTCGTGTTACATCTTAAAGTCTTCACTGACTTGTGGTACCGGAAATGGTTTTGTTAAGAAAAATTTCTTGTTGGAGAAATGAAATATACATAACAGGTCGCATTAACAGCATGACGTAACATGTAAAAAATACATTAAAAACATCAGTACGTTTCTTATGTTCGACGAAAAGAGTCAATATGTTATTATTCACTTTTCCACGTGTATACTTTCTTTACTGGTGTAATAGTTTTTCATTTTCATTAAGTAACAGTTTCTGTCATTAGGTCGAGCTGTAAAACATTCGACGTTTCCCTTCATGTGTCATCTTAACCACACTGACTAAAATACTCACGGCTGTACTATTTTGGTGCCCGGAATGGCCAAGCATGTTAAGGCGTTCGAATCGTAATTCGAGGGTCGCGGGTTCGAATCCCCGTCGTACCAAACATGCTCGCTCTTTCAGCCGTGAATACGTTTTACGTGACGGTCAATCCCACTATTCGTTGGTAAAAGAGTAGCCCAAGAATTGGCGGTGGGTGGTGAGGACTAGCTGCTTTTCCTTTCGTCTTACACTGCTAAATTAGGGTCGGCTAACGTAGATAACCCTCGTGTAGCTTTGCGCAAAATTCAAAAACAAACAAACAAACTATTCACTGGTTTATTGAGAGCTTCGTTAAATTATTTTTTCAGATGCAATATCTTAAAGTTCACGACTTATCTTATGAACGTAATAAATCCAGAGTTAACTTCAGCTACCCAAAGTTGAGTCTTTACCAATGTGCAACTGAAGAATGTTATATAAGAGAATTTCAGACGAGAACTCCGTGCAAGTAAACTGCATATTGTGCCTTAAAGAATACACGTGTTCGTGTTTAGGAAAGCAGCCAACGAACTACGCTGGGATGAAACTCGAAGTTCATGTGTCTCGCACCTTCCTTTTTATTAAGTTAGTAACGAAATATTACAAGTGGCTTAGCAGTAGTTCGTATTTAAATCAACACTAAAATTATGTGAGGTTCCTTTGAAATAAAATTGTCGTGAATGGTGTCACTTCTTCTAACGTTTCATTGGACAATAAGCAGCTAACCAACCGGGAAAACTTGTCAATTTATACGTACATTTATTACCTCCCGACGTAAACAGCTTGGCTCAGTATGAGTCGAGCCAGTCGCGTGAGTGTTGTCACGTTGTACAAATATTGCGAATTGACGCAAGCAACTTAAACTGTATTGGTCAACCAGCAAAACGCGTTCTTTGTGCAGTTATCTTCACCAAGTGTGAAGAACTTGACGCTAGATTGGAGCACTCAGTAAGAAAACTGAAACCAACTCCATTAGATTTTAATAAGTATGTATTTGAGTGCATCACAGGTGATTTTTTTTTGGCTTATTTGGAATCAACAACACATGAAGCACGTGCACCAGAGATACACCACAGAATGCTTTAGAACATGATGTCCTTTGTACTTATTGAATTGTACCCAAAAATGGCGTTTTCCTACACGAGTTCTGTCTTCATGGAAAGCAATATTGAGTTAATGATTGTCTTTCGTGTTAAAAGTCAGTTGAAACATCCAACTTTATCACGCAGTTCTGTGTACAATAGGTAACTCGGACCTTAATATAAGCCCGTCTAACTCTTTGATAACTTTAGGCTTAACTTTATTATGATGTGAGGAGGGAATACTATATAATCAACTCATAGAGATCCAAGATGGAGACTGCATACGGTAAATTAAAATGCGGTCTCATGGACCTTTCACGATGGACTTACTGCTGTAATTTTTAATAAAGAAGTCACTGTAGTCAGATGGAAAAGTGTGAGACCATGAAGTTTTTTATGCCTTCGGTAGAGGGCAGTGTATGATTATCTGAGAGCATGTCTTCCCCTGGGGAATCATTTAGTAATTAATTACATGTAATTTTTTTTCAGTTTTATCATTAAGCTATCTATTCAGTGTCAACCACCGGTATTGAAACCCGATTTTTAGCATTATAAATCAGTAGAAGTATCGATGAGAAACTGGAGAGAGGCATTACGTATTCATTGATTCAATATATGATATTTTGATCACAATATAGAAGAAAAAGAATTTCGAAGAACCAATATTTTATCAGATATTGAAATCTAGAACTAACTGTTAGTTACAGAGAGTAAAATAGAAATATGATGTGATGCACACATAGCACAAAATTAATTCAGCGTGTATCACACTTATTAATTCACATAGAATCTTGTCTTCCTTGCGTTATTGATTAATATAATAACACATCTAATTTAATAGTGTGCCTCATTTGTGTTAACGTCTAATTTATGTGAAGAAACTCTCTTGTGTATTTATCAAACTTACTTTTAATCAGGATAATTCAGGCATGTAAATGTAACCATGGTTATTCTCACGTAACAGACTTTCACCAATGAACGAAACGAATATCTCACTCAGACGATTTCGTTTTAATTACCCCTAACCCGACATTGCCAAGCGGTTAAGGCGCTCGACTCGCAATCTGAGGGTGGCGGGTTTCAATTCCCGTCGAACCAAAAATGCTCGTCCTTTCAGGCGTGGGGGCGCTATTATATAACGGTCAATCTCACTATTCGTTGGTGAAAGAGTAGCCCAAGAGTTGGAGGTGGGTGGTAATGACTAGTTGCCTTCCCTCTAGTGTTACACTACTAAATTAGGGACGACTGACGCTGATAGCCCTCGAGTAGCTTTGCTTGAAATTCAAAACAAACCAAACTTAATTACCTCCCCCCCACACTTCCCTTCCTACACACGTCTAAAATCTTCTGTATGTAATTCGTAATAATGATATTATTCGTTGAACTGAAATCGAATTTCTAGTTTCTGAGAGACTTGTACCACAAAAGGAGGTTTTGGAAACCATCAGCTAATATTCAGACGTGTAGAATAAAAGCGAAATGCAGCCGTTAAAGTGCAGAGTAATCGTGTACATGAAAGGACTGCTGACTTCCATACAAAACTAAAATAAATTTTGCTGTTTATATTTTCACAAAATCAAGATGGTACGAATTTAACTTCAAGTAATAAGACCTAAAGATATCGCTAATTACGTTTAACGAAGTTGGAAACACAGAGTTGGTTTTTTACACCAAAATTCATGGTGATATCCGTGGAGTGTCTGAAATTTGAACATTTTTAAACGTTTTTCTCAACTTTCGACATTTTTTTTTTAATTACAGGATCTCTAATAACACACGAGATACACACGCAAAAAAAATCATGGTAGTAATTGATAAAGACTTCCTCTGAATGTTACATTTGATGCTTTGATCGGTTCGTTACATCGAGTTTTATGGCAGGCAAAAATATCCACTTCTTCAATACGAAGCAACATCTGGCCTTCACTGGTTGTGAACGATACGAAAACGAATCAATAACTTTAGGGTTAATATAGTTTCCATGCTTCATTACAAACATCGTAAAGAAACTGTTCGATTCTACCTATTGAAAACGACACTTGAATACTTAATTGAATGGTTATTTATGTAAAGCAGGAGCTCTCTAGCAGCATGTTAAATACTTTTTAAAACTTTAATTAGCAAGTTTGTTTTCCGGATATCGTTAAATGAAGCTAAACACAAAATACTGTTGCATATCTTTCCTTCCACGTGTTACTCGTGAAACGTAATCCTCTATGTTAGACATAATTTGTATTTCTGAATGGTAGGTTTTATAGGTTGAGAATAGCTGTTTGTTTTTAGAATTTCGAGGGCTATCTGCGCTCGCCATCCCTAATTTAGCCGTGTAAGACCAGAGGGAAAGCAGCTAGTCATCGCCACACACCGCCAACTCTTGGGCTACTCTTTTTACCAACGAATAGTGGGACTGACCGTCACATAATACGCCCCCACGGCTGGGAGGGCAAGCATGTTTAGCGCGACGCGGGCACGAACCCGCGATCCTCAGATTACGAGTCACACGCCTTACGCACTTGGCCGTGCCGGGCCGTAGTGAAACCGATGCCGAACGAAAATGACATCTGATGTTGCGTGTAGTACGAATGTCCTTACTGATCGCCAATATTAAGCCGACATAGCCGGCAAAATGCACGCGCGCACACCGTCTCACCATCCCCGTGAAACTGAGAATACAAAATGAACGCCAAGCGCAGGAATTGCATTTGCCAGTGTACGTTAAATTAACAATAGAAATAGAGTTATAAATTTCCAATAACACAGAATACGTAACGACTATGAATATATTCAGTAGACGTGAATAGCTTGAAATTAAAGTTTCATCTGGCTACCGGTTTCGGGTTTTACATATTTTAGTGTATCCTTCACTACTTTATCTACTGTAACGTGTTGTTCTGAAGTCACTGATATGGTTCTTTACTTCAAACACGTGTGTGCACATTACACAATGTCCCAGATTAATTCCAGGACGGTGGGAAAACTAAAATATTCAAACTTTATGTCACGCACAAACGCAGAGATTATTATGATTATATGACACGCGAAGAGTCTAATACTCCATAGATTAAATTGTTCTATTAAGTAGAGAAGAAATGTTATTAAGAGGCTTCTATTAAAACTCTACGATTTTCTTTTGTTTGGTTTAGTTACACGCTGTGGTCTGTAAAATTTGTATGGTTTGAACAAGAGTTACTTGTTAGGAACATGAAAGGATAAGTACATTGAAACTAATACACAGATAGGCTTGTATTTTAGTTAAATGTCTCGTAATGGTTCGTGTTGAGTACAGAATTTAAAAAAAAATATTTCGATAAGAAAATGCTATTTTCACAAACCTAACCAAACCTCTAATTATTATACAACCAAAACTTAAATGTAATAAAGTAAGCGATGGGGTAATTGACACCCATGTTAAAGTGGGCGACGTGGTAATTTACACCCATGTTAAAGTGGGCGACAGGAAAATTGGCACCCATGTCAAAGTGGGCGACGGGAAAATATACACCTATGTTAAAGTTAATGCTCGAAGCGTCATGATCAATTTCTTCCACATACTAGGAACAAGAAATAGGGCACAATGTCCAAGTTATGTCAGTATTGCGTCATACATAACGAGATACCTGTATGAGGGTCAATGAAATGTGTTTCTAATCTTCGACACTGCACATAGTTATTCACTGCACATTAATATTAATGATTAGTAAGTTATTGTCTATTTGTTTTTTAAACGAAGCAATAATTTATCAGAGTTTCTCACACCCATTTGTCATGCAAATGTTATGTAAACGACAACCATGTCGTGTTGTGTTTAGATTTTCATATCTATTATTTATATTTCCATATTTATATTATTGTTTCAAAGTTCAAAACAATAAAATATGTTGTTATTCATTTCAAATAACGTTTAGAAATTTCTAGAATTAGGTAGAACAATCATATGTGTATAACTAGAATGTGTATGTCGGCCTGTTGTCTAGACGACGAGTCTCGTGCAAAAACAGACATGCGCAGATTGCTCTGGAATTCCGTGAAAGTTACGCGATTGTTCGAGAAAACAGTAGGCCTATTGGTATAAAAACAGACGGTGACGCGAGAAGGAAAGAGAAATCAGTCAGTCATTCGCTTTACTTCCGATTCAAGAGATATTGTCTTTGTTCGAGAGATTTTCAACGTTTGCTCTGTGTTTATTCAACTTGGATTTGTGACTGGAGCTAGATCTACAGAAGCTGTGATTTTATTTCGTTAATCTTTACGATTCATTCGAATTAGTGGTTATACTGAAGGTCAACACGTACAGGACTGTTTAGGGGAGACCGGCGCAAATTTCGGAATTTCTTCGTGGGACCAAATTCACACCCTAGACTGGAATTTTGGATTTCTGATCTGAACATTTGGACTTTCATTCTAGATCATTATATTGGACACAGGCCAGTACCATTTTGTATTGTAATTAATTTTGAAGGTTGAAACTGAATATCTGTCATTGTTATTATATAATTTATATTATATTTGTCACATATATAATAGTTTATTGTAACAAATTATATAAGCTGTTATCTGTGTTTTTCTGTTGCGTTCAATCTACATAAAAAAAAAACGTAACACATTCTTCGTGAGATTTATTATAACATAACAGATGGTTGAAGTTCGTGAAACTTGCACAGATAAAGTTCTCTAGCAGTTACGGTATGAAGTGTAAAACTCATCGTCCTGATATTGAGAATTTAAAAACAAAACATTCTTATTCTGTCGTCTCTATTACGTTCCATGTCACGAGCCCCACCCACTACAGAAACGTACCATGTCACGAGCCCCACCCACTACAGAAACGTTCCATGTCACGAGGCCCACCCGCTACAGAAACTTAAATTTAATCATGTTTGGGCCCGACCTGGCCAGAGGGATTAAAGGGTTCGACTCGTAATCCGAGGGTCATGGGTTCGAATCCCCGTCACACCAAACATGCTCGCCCTTTCAGCCGTGGGGGTGTTATAATGTGACGGTCAATCCAACTATTCATTGTTAAAAGAGTAGCCCAAGAGTTGGCGATGGGTGGTGATGACTAGCTAGCTACCTTCCCTCAAGTCTTACAGTGCTAGATTAGGGTCGGTTAGTGCAGATAGCCCTCGTGTATGTTTGTGCGAAGTTCAAGACAAACAAACAAACAAAGATCATGTTTCTTCTAGTTATGATCAAAGTTTTAGGTATTCGAAATTTGTATGAAATCAACAGGGGAAAAAAAAGAGAGTGTAAATATCAAATAGGCACGAGCGATATTTTATTCTGTGATTGGTTGACTGGTAAGA